>JAUIMM010001657.1:0-167145 GCA_031769625.1 Taudactylus pleione
ATGTGGTCTACAATTATTGGACCAGTATGGCTGGAAAGAGCTTGTTCAGAGGTACATTCACACGAAATTTTAGGCCATTTTGACAGTAAGGTGGTGTAGAAACAGCAGGTCAAAAAAGGGTTCCTAGGCTCCTTCGGTCCACTTTAAGTCAATGGAGATTTTTATTTGCTTTAAATGCTTGCAGTTATCGATCCATGTGGTCTACAATTATTGGACCAGTATGGCTGGAAAGAGCTTGTTCAGGGGTACATTCACACGAAATTTCAGGCCATTTTGACAGTAAGGTGGTGTAGAAACAGCAGGTCAAAGAAAGTATTCCTCGGCTCCTTCGGTCCACTTTAAGCCAATGGAGATTTTTATTTGCTTTAAATGCTTGCAGTTATCGATCAATGTGGTCTACAATTATTGGACCAGTATGGCTGGAAAGAGCTTGTTCAGAGCTACATTCACACGAAATTTCGGGCCATTTTGACAGTAAGGTGGTGTAGAAACAGCAGGTCAAAGAAAGGGTTCCTAGGCTCCTTCGGTCCACTTTAAGTCAATGGAGATTTTTATATGCTTTAAATGCTTGCAGTTATCTATCCATGTGGTCTACAATTATTGGACCAGTATGGCTGGAAAGAGCTTGTTCAGAGGTACATTCACACGAAATTTTAGGCCATTTTGACAGTAAGGTGGTGTAGAAACAGCAGGTCAAAAAAGGGTTCCTAGGCTCCTTCGGTCCACTTTAAGTCAATGGAGATTTTTATTTGCTTTAAATGCTTGCAGTTATCGATCCATGTGGTCTACAATTATTGGACCAGTATGGCTGGAAAGAGCTTGTTCAGGGGTACATTCACACGAAATTTCAGGCCATTTTGACAGTAAGGTGGTGTAGAAACAGCAGGTCAAAGAAAGTATTCCTCGGCTCCTTCGGTCCACTTTAAGCCAATGGAGATTTTTATTTGCTTTAAATGCTTGCAGTTATCGATCAATGTGGTCTACAATTATTGGACCAGTATGGCTGGAAAGAGCTTGTTCAGAGCTACATTCACACGAAATTTCGGGCCATTTTGACAGTAAGGTGGTGTAGAAACAGCAGGTCAAAGAAAGGGTTCCTAGGCTCCTTCGGTCCACTTTAAGTCAATGGAGATTTTTATATGCTTTAAATGCTTGCAGTTATCTATCCATGTGGTCTACAATTATTGGACCAGTATGGCTGGAAAGAGCTTGTTCAGAGGTACATTCACACGAAATTTTAGGCCATTTTGACAGTAAGGTGGTGTAGAAACAGCAGGTCAAAAAAGGGTTCCTAGGCTCCTTCGGTCCACTTTAAGTCAATGGAGATTTTTATTTGCTTTAAATGCTTGCAGTTATCGATCCATGTGGTCTACAATTATTGGACCAGTATGGCTGGAAAGAGCTTGTTCAGGGGTACATTCACACGAAATTTCAGGCCATTTTGACAGTAAGGTGGTGTAGAAACAGCAGGTCAAAGAAAGGGTTCCTAGGCTCCTTCGGTCCACTTTAAGTCAATGGAGATTTTTATTTGCTTTAAATGCTTGCAGTTATCGATCCATGTTGTCTACAATTATTGGACCAGCATGGCTGGAAAGAGCTTGTTCAGAGCTACATTCACACGAAATTTCGGGCCATTTTGACAGTAAGGTGGTGTAGAAACAGCAGGTCAAAGAAAGTATTCCTCGGCTCCTTCGGTCCACTTTAAGCCAATGGAGATTTTTATTTGCTTTAAATGCTTGCAGTTATCGATCAATGTGGTCTACAATTATTGGACCAGCATGCCTGGAAAGAGCTTGTTCAGAGCTACATTCTCATGAAATTTCGGGCCATTTTGACAGTAAGGTGGTGTAGAAACAGCAGGTCAAAGAAAGTATTCCTCGGCTCCTTCGGTCCACTTTAAGTCAATGGAGATTTTTATTTGCTTTAAATGCTTGCAGTTATCGATCCATGTAGTCTACAATTATTGGACCAGTATGGCTGGAAAGTGCCTGTTCATAGCTACATTCACACGAAATTTCAGGCCATTTTGACAGTAAGGTGGTGTAGAAACAGCAGGTCTAAGAAAGGGTTCCTTGGCTCCTTCGGTCCACTTTAAGTCAATGGAGATTTTTATTTGCTTTAAATGCTTGCAGTTATCGATCAATGTGGTCTACAATTATTGGACCAGCATGCCCTGGAAAGAGCTTGTTCAGAGCTACATTCACACGAAATTTCGGGCCATTTTGACAGTAAGGTGGTGTAGAAACAGCAGGTCAAAGAAAGTATTCCTCGGCTCCTTCGGTCCACTTTAAGCCAATGGAGATTTTTATTTGCTTTAAATGCTTGCAGTTATCGATCAATGTGGTCTACAATTATTGGACCAGTATGGCTGGAAAGAGCTTGTTCAGAGCTACATTCACACGAAATTTCGGGCCATTTTGACAGTAAGGTGGTGTAGAAACAGCAGGTCAAAGAAAGGGTTCCTAGGCTCCTTCGGTCCACTTTAAGTCAATGGAGATTTTTATATGCTTTAAATGCTTGCAGTTATCTATCCATGTGGTCTACAATTATTGGACCAGTATGGCTGGAAAGAGCTTGTTCAGAGGTACATTCACACGAAATTTTAGGCCATTTTGACAGTAAGGTGGTGTAGAAACAGCAGGTCAAAAAAGGGTTCCTAGGCTCCTTCGGTCCACTTTAAGTCAATGGAGATTTTTATTTGCTTTAAATGCTTGCAGTTATCGATCCATGTGGTCTACAATTATTGGACCAGTATGGCTGGAAAGAGCTTGTTCAGGGGTACATTCACACGAAATTTCAGGCCATTTTGACAGTAAGGTGGTGTAGAAACAGCAGGTCAAAGAAAGTATTCCTCGGCTCCTTCGGTCCACTTTAAGCCAATGGAGATTTTTATTTGCTTTAAATGCTTGCAGTTATCGATCAATGTGGTCTACAATTATTGGACCAGTATGGCTGGAAAGAGCTTGTTCAGAGCTACATTCACACGAAATTTCGGGCCATTTTGACAGTAAGGTGGTGTAGAAACAGCAGGTCAAAGAAAGGGTTCCTAGGCTCCTTCGGTCCACTTTAAGTCAATGGAGATTTTTTATATGCTTTAAATGCTTGCAGTTATCTATCCATGTGGTCTACAATTATTGGACCAGTATGGCTGGAAAGAGCTTGTTCAGAGGTACATTCACACGAAATTTTAGGCCATTTTGACAGTAAGGTGGTGTAGAAACAGCAGGTCAAAAAAGGGTTCCTAGGCTCCTTCGGTCCACTTTAAGTCAATGGAGATTTTTATTTGCTTTAAATGCTTGCAGTTATCGATCCATGTGGTCTACAATTATTGGACCAGTATGGCTGGAAAGAGCTTGTTCAGGGGTACATTCACACGAAATTTCAGGCCATTTTGACAGTAAGGTGGTGTAGAAACAGCAGGTCAAAGAAAGTATTCCTCGGCTCCTTCGGTCCACTTTAAGCCAATGGAGATTTTTATTTGCTTTAAATGCTTGCAGTTATCGATCAATGTGGTCTACAATTATTGGACCAGTATGGCTGGAAAGAGCTTGTTCAGAGCTACATTCACACGAAATTTCGGGCCATTTTGACAGTAAGGTGGTGTAGAAACAGCAGGTCAAAGAAAGGGTTCCTAGGCTCCTTCGGTCCACTTTAAGTCAATGGAGATTTTTATATGCTTTAAATGCTTGCAGTTATCTATCCATGTGGTCTACAATTATTGGACCAGTATGGCTGGAAAGAGCTTGTTCAGAGGTACATTCACACGAAATTTTAGGCCATTTTGACAGTAAGGTGGTGTAGAAACAGCAGGTCAAAAAAGGGTTCCTAGGCTCCTTCGGTCCACTTTAAGTCAATGGAGATTTTTATTTGCTTTAAATGCTTGCAGTTATCGATCCATGTGGTCTACAATTATTGGACCAGTATGGCTGGAAAGAGCTTGTTCAGGGGTACATTCACACGAAATTTCAGGCCATTTTGACAGTAAGGTGGTGTAGAAACAGCAGGTCAAAGAAAGTATTCCTCGGCTCCTTCGGTCCACTTTAAGCCAATGGAGATTTTTATTTGCTTTAAATGCTTGCAGTTATCGATCAATGTGGTCTACAATTATTGGACCAGTATGGCTGGAAAGAGCTTGTTCAGAGCTACATTCACACGAAATTTCGGGCCATTTTGACAGTAAGGTGGTGTAGAAACAGCAGGTCAAAGAAAGGGTTCCTAGGCTCCTTCGGTCCACTTTAAGTCAATGGAGATTTTTATATGCTTTAAATGCTTGCAGTTATCTATCCATGTGGTCTACAATTATTGGACCAGTATGGCTGGAAAGAGCTTGTTCAGAGGTACATTCACACGAAATTTTAGGCCATTTTGACAGTAAGGTGGTGTAGAAACAGCAGGTCAAAAAAGGGTTCCTAGGCTCCTTCGGTCCACTTTAAGTCAATGGAGATTTTTATTTGCTTTAAATGCTTGCAGTTATCGATCCATGTGGTCTACAATTATTGGACCAGTATGGCTGGAAAGAGCTTGTTCAGGGGTACATTCACACGAAATTTCAGGCCATTTTGACAGTAAGGTGGTGTAGAAACAGCAGGTCAAAGAAAGTATTCTCGGCTCCTTCGGTCCACTTTAAGCCAATGGAGATTTTTATTTGCTTTAAATGCTTGCAGTTATCGATCAATGTGGTCTACAATTATTGGACCAGTATGGCTGGAAAGAGCTTGTTCAGAGCTACATTCACACGAAATTTCGGGCCATTTTGACAGTAAGGTGGTGTAGAAACAGCAGGTCAAAGAAAGGGTTCCTAGGCTCCTTCGGTCCACTTTAAGTCAATGGAGATTTTTATATGCTTTAAATGCTTGCAGTTATCTATCCATGTGGTCTACAATTATTGGACCAGTATGGCTGGAAAGAGCTTGTTCAGAGGTACATTCACACGAAATTTTAGGCCATTTTGACAGTAAGGTGGTGTAGAAACAGCAGGTCAAAAAAGGGTTCCTAGGCTCCTTCGGTCCACTTTAAGTCAATGGAGATTTTTATTTGCTTTAAATGCTTGCAGTTATCGATCCATGTGGTCTACAATTATTGGACCAGTATGGCTGGAAAGAGCTTGTTCAGGGGTACATTCACACGAAATTTCAGGCCATTTTGACAGTAAGGTGGTGTAGAAACAGCAGGTCAAAGAAAGTATTCCTCGGCTCCTTCGGTCCACTTTAAGCCAATGGAGATTTTTATTTGCTTTAAATGCTTGCAGTTATCGATCAATGTGGTCTACAATTATTGGACCAGTATGGCTGGAAAGAGCTTGTTCAGAGCTACATTCACACGAAATTTCGGGCCATTTTGACAGTAAGGTGGTGTAGAAACAGCAGGTCAAAGAAAGGGTTCCTAGGCTCCTTCGGTCCACTTTAAGTCAATGGAGATTTTTATATGCTTTAAATGCTTGCAGTTATCTATCCATGTGGTCTACAATTATTGGACCAGTATGGCTGGAAAGAGCTTGTTCAGAGGTACATTCACACGAAATTTTAGGCCATTTTGACAGTAAGGTGGTGTAGAAACAGCAGGTCAAAAAAGGGTTCCTAGGCTCCTTCGGTCCACTTTAAGTCAATGGAGATTTTTATTTGCTTTAAATGCTTGCAGTTATCGATCCATGTGGTCTACAATTATTGGACCAGTATGGCTGGAAAGAGCTTGTTCAGGGGTACATTCACACGAAATTTCAGGCCATTTTGACAGTAAGGTGGTGTAGAAACAGCAGGTCAAAGAAAGGGTTCCTAGGCTCCTTCGGTCCACTTTAAGTCAATGGAGATTTTTATTTGCTTTAAATGCTTGCAGTTATCGATCCATGTTGTCTACAATTATTGGACCAGCATGGCTGGAAAGAGCTTGTTCAGAGCTACATTCACACGAAATTTCGGGCCATTTTGACAGTAAGGTGGTGTAGAAACAGCAGGTCAAAGAAAGTATTCCTCGGCTCCTTCGGTCCACTTTAAGCCAATGGAGATTTTTATTTGCTTTAAATGCTTGCAGTTATCGATCAATGTGGTCTACAATTATTGGACCAGTATGGCTGGAAAGAGCTTGTTCAGAGCTACATTCACACGAAATTTCGGGCCATTTTGACAGTAAGGTGGTGTAGAAACAGCAGGTCAAAGAAAGGGTTCCTAGGCTCCTTCGGTCCACTTTAAGTCAATGGAGATTTTTATATGCTTTAAATGCTTGCAGTTATCTATCCATGTGGTCTACAATTATTGGACCAGTATGGCTGGAAAGAGCTTGTTCAGAGGTACATTCACACGAAATTTTAGGCCATTTTGACAGTAAGGTGGTGTAGAAACAGCAGGTCAAAAAAGGGTTCCTAGGCTCCTTCGGTCCACTTTAAGTCAATGGAGATTTTTATTTGCTTTAAATGCTTGCAGTTATCGATCCATGTGGTCTACAATTATTGGACCAGTATGGCTGGAAAGAGCTTGTTCAGGGGTACATTCACACGAAATTTCAGGCCATTTTGACAGTAAGGTGGTGTAGAAACAGCAGGTCAAAGAAAGGGTTCCTAGGCTCCTTCGGTCCACTTTAAGTCAATGGAGATTTTTATTTGCTTTAAATGCTTGCAGTTATCGATCCATGTTGTCTACAATTATTGGACCAGCATGGCTGGAAAGAGCTTGTTCAGAGCTACATTCACACGAAATTTCGGGCCATTTTGACAGTAAGGTGGTGTAGAAACAGCAGGTCAAAGAAAGTATTCCTCGGCTCCTTCGGTCCACTTTAAGCCAATGGAGATTTTTATTTGCTTTAAATGCTTGCAGTTATCGATCAATGTGGTCTACAATTATTGGACCAGTATGGCTGGAAAGAGCTTGTTCAGAGCTACATTCACACGAAATTTCGGGCCATTTTGACAGTAAGGTGGTGTAGAAACAGCAGGTCAAAGAAAGGGTTCCTAGGCTCCTTCGGTCCACTTTAAGTCAATGGAGATTTTTATATGCTTTAAATGCTTGCAGTTATCTATCCATGTGGTCTACAATTATTGGACCAGTATGGCTGGAAAGAGCTTGTTCAGAGGTACATTCACACGAAATTTTAGGCCATTTTGACAGTAAGGTGGTGTAGAAACAGCAGGTCAAAAAAGGGTTCCTAGGCTCCTTCGGTCCACTTTAAGTCAATGGAGATTTTTATTTGCTTTAAATGCTTGCAGTTATCGATCCATGTGGTCTACAATTATTGGACCAGTATGGCTGGAAAGAGCTTGTTCAGAGCTACATTCACACGAAATTTCGGGCCATTTTGACAGTAAGGTGGTGTAGAAACAGCAGGTCAAAGAAAGGGTTCCTAGGCTCCTTCGGTCCACTTTAAGTCAATGGAGATTTTTATATGCTTTAAATGCTTGCAGTTATCGATCAATGTGGTCTACAATTATTGGACCAGTATGGCTGGAAAGAGCTTGTTCAGAGCTACATTCACACGAAATTTCGGGCCATTTTGACAGTAAGGTGGTGTAGAAACAGCAGGTCAAAGAAAGGGTTCCTAGGCTCCTTCGGTCCACTTTAAGTCAATGGAGATTTTTATATGCTTTAAATGCTTGCAGTTATCTATCCATGTGGTCTACAATTATTGGACCAGTATGGCTGGAAAGAGCTTGTTCAGAGGTACATTCACACGAAATTTTAGGCCATTTTGACAGTAAGGTGGTGTAGAAACAGCAGGTCAAAAAAGGGTTCCTAGGCTCCTTCGGTCCACTTTAAGTCAATGGAGATTTTTATTTGCTTTAAATGCTTGCAGTTATCGATCCATGTGGTCTACAATTATTGGACCAGTATGGCTGGAAAGAGCTTGTTCAGGGGTACATTCACACGAAATTTCAGGCCATTTTGACAGTAAGGTGGTGTAGAAACAGCAGGTCAAAGAAAGTATTCCTCGGCTCCTTCGGTCCACTTTAAGCCAATGGAGATTTTTATTTGCTTTAAATGCTTGCAGTTATCGATCAATGTGGTCTACAATTATTGGACCAGTATGGCTGGAAAGAGCTTGTTCAGAGCTACATTCACACGAAATTTCGGGCCATTTTGACAGTAAGGTGGTGTAGAAACAGCAGGTCAAAGAAAGGGTTCCTAGGCTCCTTCGGTCCACTTTAAGTCAATGGAGATTTTTATATGCTTTAAATGCTTGCAGTTATCTATCCATGTGGTCTACAATTATTGGACCAGTATGGCTGGAAAGAGCTTGTTCAGAGGTACATTCACACGAAATTTTAGGCCATTTTGACAGTAAGGTGGTGTAGAAACAGCAGGTCAAAAAAGGGTTCCTAGGCTCCTTCGGTCCACTTTAAGTCAATGGAGATTTTTATTTGCTTTAAATGCTTGCAGTTATCGATCCATGTGGTCTACAATTATTGGACCAGTATGGCTGGAAAGAGCTTGTTCAGGGGTACATTCACACGAAATTTCAGGCCATTTTGACAGTAAGGTGGTGTAGAAACAGCAGGTCAAAGAAAGTATTCCTCGGCTCCTTCGGTCCACTTTAAGCCAATGGAGATTTTTATTTGCTTTAAATGCTTGCAGTTATCGATCAATGTGGTCTACAATTATTGGACCAGTATGGCTGGAAAGAGCTTGTTCAGAGCTACATTCACACGAAATTTCGGGCCATTTTGACAGTAAGGTGGTGTAGAAACAGCAGGTCAAAGAAAGGGTCCTAGGCTCCTTCGGTCCACTTTAAGTCAATGGAGATTTTTATATGCTTTAAATGCTTGCAGTTATCTATCCATGTGGTCTACAATTATTGGACCAGTATGGCTGGAAAGAGCTTGTTCAGAGGTACATTCACACGAAATTTTAGGCCATTTTGACAGTAAGGTGGTGTAGAAACAGCAGGTCAAAAAAGGGTTCCTAGGCTCCTTCGGTCCACTTTAAGTCAATGGAGATTTTTATTTGCTTTAAATGCTTGCAGTTATCGATCCATGTGGTCTACAATTATTGGACCAGTATGGCTGGAAAGAGCTTGTTCAGGGGTACATTCACACGAAATTTCAGGCCATTTTGACAGTAAGGTGGTGTAGAAACAGCAGGTCAAAGAAAGTATTCCTCGGCTCCTTCGGTCCACTTTAAGCCAATGGAGATTTTTATTTGCTTTAAATGCTTGCAGTTATCGATCAATGTGGTCTACAATTATTGGACCAGTATGGCTGGAAAGAGCTTGTTCAGAGCTACATTCACACGAAATTTCGGGCCATTTTGACAGTAAGGTGGTGTAGAAACAGCAGGTCAAAGAAAGGGTTCCTAGGCTCCTTCGGTCCACTTTAAGTCAATGGAGATTTTTATATGCTTTAAATGCTTGCAGTTATCTATCCATGTGGTCTACAATTATTGGACCAGTATGGCTGGAAAGAGCTTGTTCAGAGGTACATTCACACGAAATTTAGGCCATTTTGACAGTAAGGTGGTGTAGAAACAGCAGGTCAAAAAAGGGTTCCTAGGCTCCTTCGGTCCACTTTAAGTCAATGGAGATTTTTATTTGCTTTAATTGCTTGCAGTTATCGATCCATGTGGTCTACAATTATTGGACCAGTATGGCTGGAAAGAGCTTGTTCAGGGGTACATTCACACGAAATTTCAGGCCATTTTGACAGTAAGGTGGTGTAGAAACAGCAGGTCAAAGAAAGGGTTCCTAGGCTCCTTCGGTCCACTTTAAGTCAATGGAGATTTTTATTTGCTTTAAATGCTTGCAGTTATCGATCCATGTTGTCTACAATTATTGGACCAGCATGGCTGGAAAGAGCTTGTTCAGAGCTACATTCACACGAAATTTCGGGCCATTTTGACAGTAAGGTGGTGTAGAAACAGCAGGTCAAAGAAAGTATTCCTCGGCTCCTTCGGTCCACTTTAAGCCAATGGAGATTTTTATTTGCTTTAAATGCTTGCAGTTATCGATCAATGTGGTCTACAATTACTGGACCAGCATGCCTGGAAAGAGCTTGTTCAGAGCTACATTCTCATGAAATTTCGGGCCATTTTGACAGTAAAGTGGTGTAGAAACAGCAGGTCAAAGAAAGGGTTCCTAGGCTCCTTCGGTCCACTTTAAGTCAATGGAGATTTTTATATGCTTTAAAGGCTTGCAGTTATCGATCCATGTGGTCTACAATTATTGGACCAGTATGGCTGGAAAGAGCTTGTTCAGAGGTACATTCACACGAAATTTTAGGCCATTTTGACAGTAAGGTGGTGTAGAAACAGCAGGTCAAAAAAGGGTTCCTAGGCTCCTTCGGTCCACTTTAAGTCAATGGAGATTTTTATTTGCTTTAAATGCTTGCAGTTATCGATCCATGTGGTCTACAATTATTGGACCAGTATGGCTGGAAAGAGCTTGTTCAGAGGTACATTCACACGAAATTTCAGGCCATTTTGACAGTAAGGTGGTGTAGAAACAGCAGGTCAAAGAAAGGGTTCCTAGGCTCCTTCGGTCCACTTTAAGTCAATGGAGATTTTTATTTGCTTTAAATGCTTGCAGTTATCGATCCATGTAGTCTACAATTATTGGACCAGTATGGCTGGAAAGTGCTTGTTCATAGCTACATTCACACGAAATTTCAGGCCATTTTGACAGTAAGGTGGTGTAGAAACAGCAGGTCTAAGAAAGGGTTCCTTGGCTCCTTCGGTCCACTTTAAGTCAATGGAGATTTTTATTTGCTTTAAATGCTTGCAGTTATCGATCAATGTGGTCTACAATTATTGGACCAGCATGCCTGGAAAGAGCTTGTTCAGAGCTACATTCACACGAAATTTCGGGCCATTTTGACAGTAAGGTGGTGTAGAAACAGCAGGTCAAAGAAAGTATTCCTCGGCTCCTTCGGTCCACTTTAAGCCAATGGAGATTTTTATTTGCTTTAAATGCTTGCAGTTATCGATCAATGTGGTCTACAATTATTGGACCAGTATGGCTGGAAAGAGCTTGTTCAGAGCTACATTCACACGAAATTTCGGGCCATTTTGACAGTAAGGTGGTGTAGAAACAGCAGGTCAAAGAAAGGGTTCCTAGGCTCCTTCGGTCCACTTTAAGTCAATGGAGATTTTTATATGCTTTAAATGCTTGCAGTTATCTATCCATGTGGTCTACAATTATTGGACCAGTATGGCTGGAAAGAGCTTGTTCAGAGGTACATTCACACGAAATTTTAGGCCATTTTGACAGTAAGGTGGTGTAGAAACAGCAGGTCAAAAAAGGGTTCCTAGGCTCCTTCGGTCCACTTTAAGTCAATGGAGATTTTTATTTGCTTTAAATGCTTGCAGTTATCGATCCATGTGGTCTACAATTATTGGACCAGTATGGCTGGAAAGAGCTTGTTCAGGGGTACATTCACACGAAATTTCAGGCCATTTTGACAGTAAGGTGGTGTAGAAACAGCAGGTCAAAGAAAGTATTCCTCGGCTCCTTCGGTCCACTTTAAGCCAATGGAGATTTTTATTTGCTTTAAATGCTTGCAGTTATCGATCAATGTGGTCTACAATTATTGGACCAGTATGGCTGGAAAGAGCTTGTTCAGAGCTACATTCACACGAAATTTCGGGCCATTTTGACAGTAAGGTGGTGTAGAAACAGCAGGTCAAAGAAAGGGTTCCTAGGCTCCTTCGGTCCACTTTAAGTCAATGGAGATTTTTATATGCTTTAAATGCTTGCAGTTATCTATCCATGTGGTCTACAATTATTGGACCAGTATGGCTGGAAAGAGCTTGTTCAGAGGTACATTCACACGAAATTTTAGGCCATTTTGACAGTAAGGTGGTGTAGAAACAGCAGGTCAAAAAAGGGTTCCTAGGCTCCTTCGGTCCACTTTAAGTCAATGGAGATTTTTATTTGCTTTAAATGCTTGCAGTTATCGATCCATGTGGTCTACAATTATTGGACCAGTATGGCTGGAAAGAGCTTGTTCAGGGGTACATTCACACGAAATTTCAGGCCATTTTGACAGTAAGGTGGTGTAGAAACAGCAGGTCAAAGAAAGTATTCCTCGGCTCCTTCGGTCCACTTTAAGCCAATGGAGATTTTTATTTGCTTTAAATGCTTGCAGTTATCGATCAATGTGGTCTACAATTATTGGACCAGTATGGCTGGAAAGAGCTTGTTCAGAGCTACATTCACACGAAATTTCGGGCCATTTTGACAGTAAGGTGGTGTAGAAACAGCAGGTCAAAGAAAGGGTTCCTAGGCTCCTTCGGTCCACTTTAAGTCAATGGAGATTTTTATATGCTTTAAATGCTTGCAGTTATCTATCCATGTGGTCTACAATTATTGGACCAGTATGGCTGGAAAGAGCTTGTTCAGAGGTACATTCACACGAAATTTTAGGCCATTTTGACAGTAAGGTGGTGTAGAAACAGCAGGTCAAAAAAGGGTTCCTAGGCTCCTTCGGTCCACTTTAAGTCAATGGAGATTTTTATTTGCTTTAAATGCTTGCAGTTATCGATCCATGTGGTCTACAATTATTGGACCAGTATGGCTGGAAAGAGCTTGTTCAGGGGTACATTCACACGAAATTTCAGGCCATTTTGACAGTAAGGTGGTGTAGAAACAGCAGGTCAAAGAAAGGGTTCCTAGGCTCCTTCGGTCCACTTTAAGTCAATGGAGATTTTTATTTGCTTTAAATGCTTGCAGTTATCGATCCATGTTGTCTACAATTATTGGACCAGCATGGCTGGAAAGAGCTTGTTCAGAGCTACATTCACACGAAATTTCGGGCCATTTTGACAGTAAGGTGGTGTAGAAACAGCAGGTCAAAGAAAGTATTCCTCGGCTCCTTCGGTCCACTTTAAGCCAATGGAGATTTTTATTTGCTTTAAATGCTTGCAGTTATCGATCAATGTGGTCTACAATTATTGGACCAGCATGCCTGGAAAGAGCTTGTTCAGAGCTACATTCTCATGAAATTTCGGGCCATTTTGACAGTAAGGTGGTGTAGAAACAGCAGGTCAAAGAAAGTATTCCTCGGCTCCTTCGGTCCACTTTAAGTCAATGGAGATTTTTATTTGCTTTAAATGCTTGCAGTTATCGATCAATGTGGTCTACAATTATTGGACCAGCATGCCTGGAAAGAGCTTGTTCAGAGCTACATTCTCATGAAATTTCGGGCCATTTTGACAGTAAGGTGGTGTAGAAACAGCAGGTCAAAGAAAGGGTTCCTAGGCTCCTTCGGTCCACTTTAAGTCAATGGAGATTTTTATATGCTTTAAAGGCTTGCAGTTATCGATCCATGTGGTCTACAATTATTGGACCAGTATGGCTGGAAAGAGCTTGTTCAGAGGTACATTCACACGAAATTTTAGGCCATTTTGACAGTAAGGTGGTGTAGAAACAGCAGGTCAAAAAAGGGTTCCTAGGCTCCTTCGGTCCACTTTAAGTCAATGGAGATTTTTATTTGCTTTAAATGCTTGCAGTTATCGATCCATGTGGTCTACAATTATTGGACCAGTATGGCTGGAAAGAGCTTGTTCAGAGGTACATTCACACGAAATTTCAGGCCATTTTGACAGTAAGGTGGTGTAGAAACAGCAGGTCAAAGAAAGGGTTCCTAGGCTCCTTCGGTCCACTTTAAGTCAATGGAGATTTTTATTTGCTTTAAATGCTTGCAGTTATCGATCCATGTAGTCTACAATTATTGGACCAGTATGGCTGGAAAGTGCTTGTTCATAGCTACATTCACACGAAATTTCAGGCCATTTTGACAGTAAGGTGGTGTAGAAACAGCAGGTCAAAGAAAGGGTTCCTTGGCTCCTTCGGTCCACTTTAAGTCAATGGAGATTTTTATTTGCTTTAAATGCTTGCAGTTATCGATCAATGTGGTCTACAATTATTGGACCAGCATGCCTGGAAAGAGCTTGTTCAGAGCTACATTCACACGAAATTTCGGGCCATTTTGACAGTAAGGTGGTGTAGAAACAGCAGGTCAAAGAAAGTATTCCTCGGCTCCTTCGGTCCACTTTAAGCCAATGGAGATTTTTATTTGCTTTAAATGCTTGCAGTTATCGATCAATGTGGTCTACAATTATTGGACCAGTATGGCTGGAAAGAGCTTGTTCAGAGCTACATTCACACGAAATTTCGGGCCATTTTGACAGTAAGGTGGTGTAGAAACAGCAGGTCAAAGAAAGGGTTCCTAGGCTCCTTCGGTCCACTTTAAGTCAATGGAGATTTTTATATGCTTTAAATGCTTGCAGTTATCTATCCATGTGGTCTACAATTATTGGACCAGTATGGCTGGAAAGAGCTTGTTCAGAGCTACATTCACACGAAATATTAGGCCATTTTGACAGTAAGGTGGTGTAGAAACAGCAGGTCAAAAAAGGGTTCCTAGGCTCCTTCGGTCCACTTTAAGTCAATGGAGATTTTTATTTGCTTTAAATGCTTGCAGTTATCGATCCATGTGGTCTACAATTATTGGACCAGTATGGCTGGATAGAGCTTGTTCAGGGGTACATTCACACGAAATTTCAGGCCATTTTGACAGTAATGTGGTGTAGAAACAGCAGGTCAAAGAAAGGGTTCCTAGGCTCCTTCGGTCCACTTTAAGTCAATGGAGATTTTTATTTGCTTTAAATGCTTGCAGATATCGATCCATGTTGTCTACAATTATTGGACCAGCATGGCTGGAAAGAGCTTGTTCAGAGCTACATTCACACGAAATTTCGGGCCATTTTGACAGTAAGGTGGTGTAGAAACAGCAGGTCAAAGAAAGTATTCCTCGGCTCCTTCGGTCCACTTTAAGTCAATGGAGATTTTTATTTGCTTTAAATGCTTGCAGATATCGATCCATGTGGTCTACAATTATTGGACCAGTATGGCTGGAAAGAGCTTGTTCATAGCTACATTCACACGAAATTTCGGGCCATTTTGACAGTAAGTTGGTGTAGAAACAGCAGGTCAAAGAAAGTATTCCTCGGCTCCTTCGGTCCACTTTAAGTCAATGGAGATTTTTATTTGCTTTAAATGCTTGCAGTTATCGATCAATGTGTTCTACACTTATTGGACCAGCATGCCTGGAAAGAGCTTGTTCAGAGCTACATTCACACGAAATTTCGGGCCATTTTGACAGTAAGGTGGTGTAGAAACAGCAGGTCAAAGAAAGTATTCCTCTGCTCCTTCGGTCCACTTTAAGTCACTGGAGATTTTTATTTGCTTTAAATGCTTGCAGTTATCGATCCATGTGGTCTACAATTATTGGACCAGTATGGCTGGAAAGAGCTTGTTCAGAGCTACATTCACACGAAATTTTAGGCCATTTTGACAGTAAGGTGGTGTAGAAACAGCAGGTCAAAGAAAGGGTTCCTAGGCTCCTTCGGTCCACTTTAAGTCAATGGAGATTTTTATTTGCTTTAAATGCTTGCAGTTATCGATCCATGTGGTCTACAATTATTGGACCAGTATGGCTGGAAAGAGCTTGTTCAGAGGTACATTCACACGAAATTTCAGGCCATTTTGACAGTAAGGTGGTGTAGAAACAGCAGGTCAAAGAAAGGGTTCCTAGGCTCCTTCGGTCCACTTTAAGTCAATGGAGATTTTTATTTGCTTTAAATGCTTGCAGTTATCGATCCATGTGGTCTACAATTATTGGACCAGTATGGCTGGAAAGAGCTTGTTCATAGCTACATTCACACGAAATTTCGGGCCAATTTGACAGTAAGGTGGTGTAGAAACAGCAGGTCAAAGAAAGGGTTCCTAGGCTCCTTCGGTCCACTTTAAGTCAATGGAGATTTTTATTTGCTTTAAATGCTTGCAGTTATCGATCCATGTGGTCTACAATTATTGGACCAGTATGGCTGGAAAGAGCTTGTTCAGAGGTACATTCACACGAAATTTCGGGCCATTTTGACAGTAAGGTGGTGTAGAAACAGCAGGTCAAAGAAAGGGTTCCTAGGCTCCTTCGGTCCACTTTAAGTCAATGGAGATTTTTATTTGCTTTAAATGCTTCCAGTTATCGATCCATGTAGTCTACAATTATTGGACCAGTATGGCTGGAAAGCGCTTGTTCATAGCTACATTCACACGAAATTTCAGGCCATTTTGACAGTAAGGTGGTGTAGAAACAGCAGGTCAAAGAAAGGGTTCCTAGGCTCCTTCGGTCCACTTTAAGTCAATGGAGATTTTTATTTGCTTTAAATGCTTGCAGTTATCGATCAATGTGGTCTACAATTATTGGACCAGCATGCCTGGAAAGAGCTTGTTCAGAGCTACATTCACACGAAATTTCGGGCCATTTTGACAGTAAGGTGGTGTAGAAACAGCAGGTCAAAGAAAGTATTCCTCGGCTCCTTCGGTCCACTTTAAGCCAATGGAGATTTTTATTTGTTTTAAATGCTTGCAGTTATCGATCAATGTGGTCTACAATTATTGGACCAGCATGCCTGGAAAGAGCTTGTTCAGAGCTACATTCACATGAAATTTCGGTCCATTTTGACAGTAAGGTGGTGTAGAAACAGCAGGTCAAAGAAAGTATTCCTCGGCTCCTTCGGTCCACTTTAAGTCAATGGAGATTTTTATTTGCTTTAAATGCTTGCAGTTATCGATCCATGTTGTCTACAATTTTTGGACCAGCATGGCTGGAAAGAGCTTGTTCAGAGCTACATTCACACGAAATTTCGGGCCATTTTGACAGTAAGGTGGTGTAGAAACAGCAGGTCAAAGAAAGTATTCCTCGGCTCCTTCGGTCCACTTTAAGTCAATGGAGATTTTTATTTGCTTTAAATGCTTGCAGATATCGATCCATGTGGTCTACAATTATTGGACCAGTATGGCTGGAAAGAGCTTGTTCATAGCTACATTCACACGAAATTTCGGGCCATTTTGACAGTAAGTTGGTGTAGAAACAGCAGGTCAAAGAAAGTATTCCTCGGCTCCTTCGGTCCACTTTAAGTCAATGGAGATTTTTATTTGCTTTAAATGCTTGCAGTTATCGATCAATGTGTTCTACACTTATTGGACCAGCATGCCTGGAAAGAGCTTGTTCAGAGCTACATTCACACAAAATTTCGGGCCATTTTGACAGTAAGGTGGTGTAGAAACAGCAGGTCAAAGAAAGTATTCCTCTGCTCCTTCGGTCCACTTTAAGTCACTGGAGATTTTTATTTGCTTTAAATGCTTGCAGTTATCGATCCATGTGGTTTACAATTATTGGACCAGTATGGCTGGAAAGAGCTTGTTCAGAGCTACATTCACACGAAATTTTAGGCCATTTTGACAGTAAGGTGGTGTAGAAACAGCAGGTCAAAGAAAGGGTTCCTAGGCTCCTTCGGTCCACTTTAAGTCAATGGAGATTTTTATTTGCTTTAAATGCTTGCAGTTATCGATCCATGTGGTCTACAATTATTGGACCAGTATGGCTGAAAAGAGCTTGTTCAGAGGTACATTCACACGAAATTTCAGGCCATTTTGACAGTAAGGTGGTGTAGAAACAGCAGGTCAAAGAAAGGGTTCCTAGGCTCCTTCGGTCCACTTTAAGTCAATGGAGATTTTTATTTGCTTTAAATGCTTGCAGTTATCGATCCATGTGGTCTACAATTATTGGACCAGTATGGCTGGAAAGAGCTTGTTCATAGCTACATTCACACGAAATTTCAGGCCATTTTGACAGTAAGGTGGTGTAGAAACAGCAGGTCAAAGAAAGGGTTCCTAGGCTCCTTCGGTCCACTTTAAGTCAATGGAGATTTTTATTTGCTTTAAATGCTTGCAGTTATCTATCCATGTGGTCTACAATTATTGGACCAGTATGGCTGGAAAGAGCTTGTTCAGAGGTACATTCACATGAAATTTTAGGCCATTTTGACAGTAAGGTGGTGTAGAAACAGCAGGTCAAAAAAGGGTTCCTAGGCTCCTTCGGTCCACTTTAAGTCAATGGAGATTTTTATTTGCTTTAAATGCTTGCAGTTATCGATCCATGTGGTCTACAATTATTGGACCAGTATGGCTGGAAAGAGCTTGTTCAGGGGTACATTCACACGAAATTTCAGGCCATTTTGACAGTAAGGTGGTGTAGAAACAGCAGGTCAAAGAAAGGGTTCCTAGGCTCCTTCGGTCCACTTTAAGTCAATGGAGATTTTTATTTGCTTTAAATGCTTGCAGTTATCGATCCATGTGGTCTACAATTATTGGACCAGTATGGCTGGAAAGAGCTTGTTCAGGGGTACATTCACACGAAATTTCAGGCCATTTTGACAGTAAGGTGGTGTAGAAACAGCAGGTCAAAGAAAGGGTTCCTAGGCTCCTTCGGTCCACTTTAAGTCAATGGAGATTTTTATTTGCTTTAAATGCTTGCAGTTATCGATCCATGTAGTCTACAATTATTGGACCAGTATGGCTGGAAAGTGCTTGTTCATAGCTACATTCACACGAAATTTCAGGCCATTTTGACAGTAAGGTGGTGTAGAAACAGCAGGTCAAAGAAAGGGTTCCTTGGCTCCTTCGGTCCACTTTAAGTCAATGGAGATTTTTATTTGCTTTAAATGCTTGCAGTTATCGATCAATGTGGTCTACAATTATTGGACCAGCATGCCTGGAAAGAGCTTGTTCAGAGCTACATTCACACGAAATTTCGGGCCATTTTGACTGTAAGGTGGTGTAGAAACAGCAGGTCAAAGAAAGTATTCCTCGGCTCCTTCGGTCCACTTTAAGCCAATGGAGATTTTTATTTGCTTTAAATGCTTGCAGTTATCGATCAATGTGGTCTACAATTATTGGACCAGTATGGCTGGAAAGAGCTTGTTCAGAGCTACATTCACACGAAATTTCGGGCCATTTTGACAGTAAGGTGGTGTAGAAACAGCAGGTCAAAGAAAGGGTTCCTAGGCTCCTTCGGTCCACTTTAAGTCAATGGAGATTTTTATATGCTTTAAATGCTTGCAGTTATCTATCCATGTGGTCTACAATTATTGGACCAGTATGGCTGGAAAGAGCTTGTTCAGAGCTACATTCACACGAAATATTAGGCCATTTTGACAGTAAGGTGGTGTAGAAACAGCAGGTCAAAAAAGGGTTCCTAGGCTCCTTCGGTCCACTTTAAGTCAATGGAGATTTTTATTTGCTTTAAATGCTTGCAGTTATCGATCCATGTGGTCTACAATTATTGGACCAGTATGGCTGGATAGAGCTTGTTCAGGGGTACATTCACACGAAATTTCAGGCCATTTTGACAGTAATGTGGTGTAGAAACAGCAGGTCAAAGAAAGGGTTCCTAGGCTCCTTCGGTCCACTTTAAGTCAATGGAGATTTTTATTTGCTTTAAATGCTTGCAGATATCGATCCATGTTGTCTACAATTATTGGACCAGCATGGCTGGAAAGAGCTTGTTCAGAGCTACATTCACACGAAATTTCGGGCCATTTTGACAGTAAGGTGGTGTAGAAACAGCAGGTCAAAGAAAGTATTCCTCGGCTCCTTCGGTCCACTTTAAGTCAATGGAGATTTTTATTTGCTTTAAATGCTTGCAGATATCGATCCATGTGGTCTACAATTATTGGACCAGTATGGCTGGAAAGAGCTTGTTCATAGCTACATTCACACGAAATTTCGGGCCATTTTGACAGTAAGTTGGTGTAGAAACAGCAGGTCAAAGAAAGTATTCCTCGGCTCCTTCGGTCCACTTTAAGTCAATGGAGATTTTTATTTGCTTTAAATGCTTGCAGTTATCGATCAATGTGTTCTACACTTATTGGACCAGCATGCCTGGAAAGAGCTTGTTCAGAGCTACATTCACACGAAATTTCGGGCCATTTTGACAGTAAGGTGGTGTAGAAACAGCAGGTCAAAGAAAGTATTCCTCTGCTCCTTCGGTCCACTTTAAGTCACTGGAGATTTTTATTTGCTTTAAATGCTTGCAGTTATCGATCCATGTGGTCTACAATTATTGGACCAGTATGGCTGGAAAGAGCTTGTTCAGAGCTACATTCACACGAAATTTTAGGCCATTTTGACAGTAAGGTGGTGTAGAAACAGCAGGTCAAAGAAAGGGTTCCTAGGCTCCTTCGGTCCACTTTAAGTCAATGGAGATTTTTATTTGCTTTAAATGCTTGCAGTTATCGATCCATGTGGTCTACAATTATTGGACCAGTATGGCTGGAAAGAGCTTGTTCAGAGGTACATTCACACGAAATTTCAGGCCATTTTGACAGTAAGGTGGTGTAGAAACAGCAGGTCAAAGAAAGGGTTCCTAGGCTCCTTCGGTCCACTTTAAGTCAATGGAGATTTTTATTTGCTTTAAATGCTTGCAGTTATCGATCCATGTGGTCTACAATTATTGGACCAGTATGGCTGGAAAGAGCTTGTTCATAGCTACATTCACACGAAATTTCGGGCCAATTTGACAGTAAGGTGGTGTAGAAACAGCAGGTCAAAGAAAGGGTTCCTAGGCTCCTTCGGTCCACTTTAAGTCAATGGAGATTTTTATTTGCTTTAAATGCTTGCAGTTATCGATCCATGTGGTCTACAATTATTGGACCAGTATGGCTGGAAAGAGCTTGTTCAGAGGTACATTCACACGAAATTTCGGGCCATTTTGACAGTAAGGTGGTGTAGAAACAGCAGGTCAAAGAAAGGGTTCCTAGGCTCCTTCGGTCCACTTTAAGTCAATGGAGATTTTTATTTGCTTTAAATGCTTCCAGTTATCGATCCATGTAGTCTACAATTATTGGACCAGTATGGCTGGAAAGCGCTTGTTCATAGCTACATTCACACGAAATTTCAGGCCATTTTGACAGTAAGGTGGTGTAGAAACAGCAGGTCAAAGAAAGGGTTCCTAGGCTCCTTCGGTCCACTTTAAGTCAATGGAGATTTTTATTTGCTTTAAATGCTTGCAGTTATCGATCAATGTGGTCTACAATTATTGGACCAGCATGCCTGGAAAGAGCTTGTTCAGAGCTACATTCACACGAAATTTCGGGCCATTTTGACAGTAAGGTGGTGTAGAAACAGCAGGTCAAAGAAAGTATTCCTCGGCTCCTTCGGTCCACTTTAAGCCAATGGAGATTTTTATTTGTTTTAAATGCTTGCAGTTATCGATCAATGTGGTCTACAATTATTGGACCAGCATGCCTGGAAAGAGCTTGTTCAGAGCTACATTCACATGAAATTTCGGTCCATTTTGACAGTAAGGTGGTGTAGAAACAGCAGGTCAAAGAAAGTATTCCTCGGCTCCTTCGGTCCACTTTAAGTCAATGGAGATTTTTATTTGCTTTAAATGCTTGCAGTTATCGATCCATGTTGTCTACAATTTTTGGACCAGCATGGCTGGAAAGAGCTTGTTCAGAGCTACATTCACACGAAATTTCGGGCCATTTTGACAGTAAGGTGGTGTAGAAACAGCAGGTCAAAGAAAGTATTCCTCGGCTCCTTCGGTCCACTTTAAGTCAATGGAGATTTTTATTTGCTTTAAATGCTTGCAGATATCGATCCATGTGGTCTACAATTATTGGACCAGTATGGCTGGAAAGAGCTTGTTCATAGCTACATTCACACGAAATTTCGGGCCATTTTGACAGTAAGTTGGTGTAGAAACAGCAGGTCAAAGAAAGTATTCCTCGGCTCCTTCGGTCCACTTTAAGTCAATGGAGATTTTTATTTGCTTTAAATGCTTGCAGTTATCGATCAATGTGTTCTACACTTATTGGACCAGCATGCCTGGAAAGAGCTTGTTCAGAGCTACATTCACACAAAATTTCGGGCCATTTTGACAGTAAGGTGGTGTAGAAACAGCAGGTCAAAGAAAGTATTCCTCTGCTCCTTCGGTCCACTTTAAGTCACTGGAGATTTTTATTTGCTTTAAATGCTTGCAGTTATCGATCCATGTGGTTTACAATTATTGGACCAGTATGGCTGGAAAGAGCTTGTTCAGAGCTACATTCACACGAAATTTTAGGCCATTTTGACAGTAAGGTGGTGTAGAAACAGCAGGTCAAAGAAAGGGTTCCTAGGCTCCTTCGGTCCACTTTAAGTCAATGGAGATTTTTATTTGCTTTAAATGCTTGCAGTTATCGATCCATGTGGTCTACAATTATTGGACCAGTATGGCTGAAAAGAGCTTGTTCAGAGGTACATTCACACGAAATTTCAGGCCATTTTGACAGTAAGGTGGTGTAGAAACAGCAGGTCAAAGAAAGGGTTCCTAGGCTCCTTCGGTCCACTTTAAGTCAATGGAGATTTTTATTTGCTTTAAATGCTTGCAGTTATCGATCCATGTGGTCTACAATTATTGGACCAGTATGGCT
This sequence comes from Taudactylus pleione, assembly GCA_031769625.1. NCBI lineage: Eukaryota > Metazoa > Chordata > Amphibia > Anura > Myobatrachidae > Taudactylus > Taudactylus pleione. Next base: position 22,239 of record JAUIMM010001657.1, read on the forward strand.
GGAAAGAGCTTGTTCATAGCTACATTCACACGAAATTTCAGGCCATTTTGACAGTAAGGTGGTGTAGAAACAGCAGGTCAAAGAAAGGGTTCCTAGGCTCCTTCGGTCCACTTTAAGTCAATGGAGATTTTTATTTGCTTTAAATGCTTGCAGTTATCTATCCATGTGGTCTACAATTATTGGACCAGTATGGCTGGAAAGAGCTTGTTCAGAGGTACATTCACATGAAATTTTAGGCCATTTTGACAGTAAGGTGGTGTAGAAACAGCAGGTCAAAAAAGGGTTCCTAGGCTCCTTCGGTCCACTTTAAGTCAATGGAGATTTTTATTTGCTTTAAATGCTTGCAGTTATCGATCCATGTGGTCTACAATTATTGGACCAGTATGGCTGGAAAGAGCTTGTTCAGGGGTACATTCACACGAAATTTCAGGCCATTTTGACAGTAAGGTGGTGTAGAAACAGCAGGTCAAAGAAAGGGTTCCTAGGCTCCTTCGGTCCACTTTAAGTCAATGGAGATTTTTATTTGCTTTAAATGCTTGCAGTTATCGATCCATGTTGTCTACAATTATTGGACCAGCATGGCTGGAAAGAGCTTGTTCAGAGCTACATTCACACGAAATTTCGGGCCATTTTGACAGTAAGGTGGTGTAGAAACAGCAGGTCAAAGAAAGTATTCCTCGGCTCCTTCGGTCCACTTTAAGCCAATGGAGATTTTTATTTGCTTTAAATGCTTGCAGTTATCGATCAATGTGGTCTACAATTATTGGACCAGCATGCCTGGAAAGAGCTTGTTCAGAGCTACATTCTCATGAAATTTCGGGCCATTTTGACAGTAAGGTGGTGTAGAAACAGCAGGTCAAAGAAAGTATTCCTCGGCTCCTTCGGTCCACTTTAAGTCAATGGAGATTTTTATTTGCTTTAAATGCTTGCAGTTATCGATCAATGTGGTCTACAATTATTGGACCAGCATGCCTGGAAAGAGCTTGTTCAGAGCTACATTCTCATGAAATTTCGGGCCATTTTGACAGTAAGGTGGTGTAGAAACAGCAGGTCAAAAAAGGGTTCCTAGGCTCCTTCGGTCCACTTTAAGTCAATGGAGATTTTTATATGCTTTAAAGGCTTGCAGTTATCGATCCATGTGGTCTACAATTATTGGACCAGTATGGCTGGAAAGAGCTTGTTCAGAGGTACATTCACACGAAATTTTAGGCCATTTTGACAGTAAGGTGGTGTAGAAACAGCAGGTCAAAAAAGGGTTCCTAGGCTCCTTCGGTCCACTTTAAGTCAATGGAGATTTTTATTTGCTTTAAATGCTTGCAGTTATCGATCCATGTGGTCTACAATTATTGGACCAGTATGGCTGGAAAGAGCTTGTTCAGAGGTACATTCACACGAAATTTCAGGCCATTTTGACAGTAAGGTGGTGTAGAAACAGCAGGTCAAAGAAAGGGTTCCTAGGCTCCTTCGGTCCACTTTAAGTCAATGGAGATTTTTATTTGCTTTAAATGCTTGCAGTTATCGATCCATGTAGTCTACAATTATTGGACCAGTATGGCTGGAAAGTGCTTGTTCATAGCTACATTCACACGAAATTTCAGGCCATTTTGACAGTAAGGTGGTGTAGAAACAGCAGGTCAAAGAAAGGGTTCCTTGGCTCCTTCGGTCCACTTTAAGTCAATGGAGATTTTTATTTGCTTTAAATGCTTGCAGTTATCGATCAATGTGGTCTACAATTATTGGACCAGCATGCCTGGAAAGAGCTTGTTCAGAGCTACATTCACACGAAATTTCGGGCCATTTTGACAGTAAGGTGGTGTAGAAACAGCAGGTCAAAGAAAGTATTCCTCGGCTCCTTCGGTCCACTTTAAGCCAATGGAGATTTTTATTTGCTTTAAATGCTTGCAGTTATCGATCAATGTGGTCTACAATTATTGGACCAGTGTGGCTGGAAAGAGCTTGTTCAGAGCTACATTCACACGAAATTTCGGGCCATTTTGACAGTAAGGTGGTGTAGAAACAGCAGGTCAAAGAAAGGGTTCCTAGGCTCCTTCGGTCCACTTTAAGTCAATGGAGATTTTTATATGCTTTAAATGCTTGCAGTTATCTATCCATGTGTTCTACAATTATTGGACCAGTATGGCTGGAAAGAGCTTGTTCAGAGCTAAATTCACACGAAATTTTAGGCCATTTTGACAGTAAGGTGGTGTAGAAACAGCAGGTCAAAAAAGGGTTCCTAGGCTCCTTCGGTCCACTTTAAGTCAATGGAGATTTTTATTTGCTTTAAATGCTTGCAGTTATCGATCCATGTGGTCTACAATTATTGGACCAGTATGGCTGGATAGAGCTTGTTCAGGGGTACATTCACACGAAATTTCAGGCCATTTTGAAAGTAAGGTGGTGTAGAAACAGCAGGTCAAAGAAAGGGTTCCTAGGCTCCTTCGGTCCACTTTAAGTCAATGGAGATTTTTATTTGCTTTAAATGCTTGCAGTTATCGATCCATGTTGTCTACAATTATTGGACCAGCATGGTTGGAAAGAGCTTGTTCAGAGCTACATCCACACGAAATTTCGGGCCATTTTGACAGTAAGGTGGTGTAGAAACAGCAGGTCAAAGAAAGTATTCCTCGGCTCCTTCGGTCCACTTTAAGTCAATGGAGATTTTTATTTGCTTTAAATGCTTGCAGATATCGATCCATGTGGTCTACAATTATTGGACCAGTATGGCTGGAAAGAGCTTGTTCATAGCTACATTCACACGAAATTTCGGGCCATTTTGACAGTAAGTTGGTGTAGAAACAGCAGGTCAAAGAAAGTATTCCTCGGCTCCTTCGGTCCACTTTAAGTCAATGGAGATTTTTATTTGCTTTAAATGCTTGCAGTTATCGATCAATGTGTTCTACACTTATTGGACCAGCATGCCTGGAAAGAGCTTGTTCAGAGCTACATTCACACGAAATTTTAGGCCATTTTGACAGTAAGGTGGTGTAGAAACAGCAGGTCAAAGAAAGGGTTCCTAGGCTCCTTCGGTCCACTTTAAGTCAATGGAGATTTTTATTTGCTTTAAATGCTTGCAGTTATCGATCCATGTGGTCTACAATTATTGGACCAGTATGGCTGGAAAGAGCTTGTTCAGAGGTACATTCACACGAAATTTCAGGCCATTTTGACAGTAAGGTGGTGTAGAAACAGCAGGTCAAAGAAAGGGTTCCTAGGCTCCTTCGGTCCACTTTAAGTCAATGGAGATTTTTATTTGCTTTAAATGCTTGCAGTTATCGATCCATGTGGTCTACAATTATTGGACCAGTATGGCTGGAAAGAGCTTGTTCATAGCTACATTCACACGAAATTTCGGGCCATTTTGACAGTAAGGTGGTGTAGAAACAGCAGGTCAAAGAAAGGGTTCCTAGGCTCCTTCGGTCCACTTTAAGTCAATGGAGATTTTTATTTGCTTTAAATGCTTGCAGTTATCGATCAATGTGGTCTACAATTATTGGACCAGCATGCCTGGAAAGAGCTTGTTCAGAGCTACATTCACACGAAATTTCGGGCCATTTTGACAGTAAGGTGGTGTAGAAACAGCAGGTCAAAGAAAGTATTCCTCGGCTCCTTCGGTCCACTTTAAGCCAATGGAGATTTTTATTTGCTTTAAATGCTTGCAGTTATCGATCAATGTGGTCTACAATTATTGGACCAGCATGCCTGGAAAGAGCTTGTTCAGAGCTACATTCACATGAAATTTCGGTCCATTTTGACAGTAAGGTGGTGTAGAAACAGCAGGTCAAAGAAAGTATTCCTCGGCTCCTTCGGTCCACTTTAAGTCAATGGAGATTTTTATTTGCTTTAAATGCTTGCAGTTATCGATCCATGTTGTCTACAATTTTTGGACCAGCATGGCTGGAAAGAGCTTGTTCAGAGCTACATTCACACGAAATTTCGGGCCATTTTGACAGTAAGGTGGTGTAGAAACAGCAGGTCAAAGAAAGTATTCCTCGGCTCCTTCGGTCCACTTTAAGTCAATGGAGATTTTTATTTGCTTTAAATGCTTGCAGATATCGATCCATGTGGTCTACAATTATTGGACCAGTATGGCTGGAAAGAGCTTGTTCATAGCTACATTCACACGAAATTTCGGGCTATTTTGACAGTAAGTTGGTGTAGAAACAGCAGGTCAAAGAAAGTATTCCTCGGCTCCTTCGGTCCACTTTAAGTCAATGGAGATTTTTATTTGCTTTAAATGCTTGCAGTTATCGATCAATGTGTTCTACACTTATTGGACCAGCATGCCTGGAAAGAGCTTGTTCAGAGCTACATTCACACAAAATTTCGGGCCATTTTGACAGTAAGGTGGTGTAGAAACAGCAGGTCAAAGAAAGTATTCCTCTGCTCCTTCGGTCCACTTTAAGTCACTGGAGATTTTTATTTGCTTTAAATGCTTGCAGTTATCGATCCATGTGGTTTACAATTATTGGACCAGTATGGCTGGAAAGAGCTTGTTCAGAGCTACATTCACACGAAATTTTAGGCCATTTTGACAGTAAGGTGGTGTAGAAACAGCAGGTCAAAGAAAGGGTTCCTAGGCTCCTTCGGTCCACTTTAAGTCAATGGAGATTTTTATTTGCTTTAAATGCTTGCAGTTATCGATCCATGTGGTCTACAATTATTGGACCAGTATGGCTGAAAAGAGCTTGTTCAGAGGTACATTCACACGAAATTTCAGGCCATTTTGACAGTAAGGTGGTGTAGAAACAGCAGGTCAAAGAAAGGGTTCCTAGGCTCCTTCGGTCCACTTTAAGTCAATGGAGATTTTTATTTGCTTTAAATGCTTGCAGTTATCGATCCATGTGGTCTACAATTATTGAACCAGTATGGCTGGAAAGAGCTTGTTCATAGCTACATTCACACGAAATTTCAGGCCATTTTGACAGTAAGGTGGTGTAGAAACAGCAGGTCAAAGAAAGGGTTCCTAGGCTCCTTCGGTCCACTTTAAGTCAATGGAGATTTTTATTTGCTTTAAATGCTTGCAGTTATCGATCCATGTGGTCTACAATTATTGGACCAGTATGGCTGGAAAGAGCTTGTTCAGAGGTACATTCACACGAAATTTCGGGCCATTTTGACAGTAAGGTGGTGTAGAAACAGCAGGTCAAAGAAAGGGTTCCTAGGCTCCTTCGGTCCACTTTAAGTCAATGGAGATTTTTATTTGCTTTAAATGCTTCCAGTTATCGATCCATGTAGTCTACAATTATTGGACCAGTATGGCTGGAAAGCGCTTGTTCATAGCTACATTCACACGAAATTTCAGGCCATTTTGACAGTAAGGTGGTGTAGAAACAGCAGGTCAAAGAAAGGGTTCCTAGGCTCCTTCGGTCCACTTTAAGTCAATGGAGATTTTTATTTGCTTTAAATGCTTGCAGTTATCGATCCATGTGGTCTACAATTATTGGACCAGTATGGCTGGAAAGAGCTTGTTCATAGCTACATTCACACGAAATTTCAGGCCATTTTGACAGTAAGGTGGTGTAGAAACAGCAGGTCAAAGAAAGGGTTCCTAGGCTCCTTCGGTCCACTTTAAGTCAATGGAGATTTTTATTTGCTTTAAATGCTTGCAGTTATCTATCCATGTGGTCTACAATTATTGGACCAGTATGGCTGGAAAGAGCTTGTTCAGAGGTACATTCACACGAAATTTTAGGCCATTTTGACAGTAAGGTGGTGTAGAAACAGCAGGTCAAAAAAGGGTTCCTAGGCTCCTTCGGTCCACTTTAAGTCAATGGAGATTTTTATTTGCTTTAAATGCTTGCAGTTATCGATCCATGTGGTCTACAATTATTGGACCAGTATGGCTGGAAAGAGCTTGTTCAGGGGTACATTCACACGAAATTTCAGGCCATTTTGACAGTAAGGTGGTGTAGAAACAGCAGGTCAAAGAAAGGGTTCCTAGGCTCCTTCGGTCCACTTTAAGTCAATGGAGATTTTTATTTGCTTTAAATGCTTGCAGTTATCGATCCATGTTGTCTACAATTATTGGACCAGCATGGCTGGAAAGAGCTTGTTCAGAGCTACATTCACACGAAATTTCGGGCCATTTTGACAGTAAGGTGGTGTAGAAACAGCAGGTCAAAGAAAGTATTCCTCGGCTCCTTCGGTCCACTTTAAGCCAATGGAGATTTTTATTTGCTTTAAATGCTTGCAGTTATCGATCAATGTGGTCTACAATTATTGGACCAGCATGCCTGGAAAGAGCTTGTTCAGAGCTACATTCTCATGAAATTTCGGGCCATTTTGACAGTAAGGTGGTGTAGAAACAGCAGGTCAAAGAAAGTATTCCTCGGCTCCTTCGGTCCACTTTAAGTCAATGGAGATTTTTATTTGCTTTAAATGCTTGCAGTTATCTATCCATGTGGTCTACAATTATTGGACCAGTATGGCTGGAAAGAGCTTGTTCAGAGGTACATTCACACGAAATTTTAGGCCATTTTGACAGTAAGGTGGTGTAGAAACAGCAGGTCAAAAAAGGGTTCCTAGGCTCCTTCGGTCCACTTTAAGTCAATGGAGATTTTTATTTGCTTTAAATGCTTGCAGTTATCGATCCATGTGGTCTACAATTATTGGACCAGTATGGCTGGAAAGAGCTTGTTCAGGGGTACATTCACACGAAATTTCAGGCCATTTTGACAGTAAGGTGGTGTAGAAACAGCAGGTCAAAGAAAGGGTTCCTAGGCTCCTTCGGTCCACTTTAAGTCAATGGAGATTTTTATTTGCTTTAAATGCTTGCAGTTATCGATCCATGTTGTCTACAATTATTGGACCAGCATGGCTGGAAAGAGCTTGTTCAGAGCTACATTCACACGAAATTTCGGGCCATTTTGACAGTAAGGTGGTGTAGAAACAGCAGGTCAAAGAAAGTATTCCTCGGCTCCTTCGGTCCACTTTAAGCCAATGGAGATTTTTATTTGCTTTAAATGCTTGCAGTTATCGATCAATGTGGTCTACAATTATTGGACCAGCATGCCTGGAAAGAGCTTGTTCAGAGCTACATTCTCATGAAATTTCGGGCCATTTTGACAGTAAGGTGGTGTAGAAACAGCAGGTCAAAGAAAGTATTCCTCGGCTCCTTCGGTCCACTTTAAGTCAATGGAGATTTTTATTTGCTTTAAATGCTTGCAGTTATCGATCAATGTGGTCTACAATTATTGGACCAGCATGCCTGGAAAGAGCTTGTTCAGAGCTACATTCTCATGAAATTTCGGGCCATTTTGACAGTAAGGTGGTGTAGAAACAGCAGGTCAAAGAAAGGGTTCCTAGGCTCCTTCGGTCCACTTTAAGTCAATGGAGATTTTTATATGCTTTAAAGGCTTGCAGTTATCGATCCATGTGGTCTACAATTATTGGACCAGTATGGCTGGAAAGAGCTTGTTCAGAGGTACATTCACACGAAATTTTAGGCCATTTTGACAGTAAGGTGGTGTAGAAACAGCAGGTCAAAAAAGGGTTCCTAGGCTCCTTCGGTCCACTTTAAGTCAATGGAGATTTTTATTTGCTTTAAATGCTTGCAGTTATCGATCCATGTGGTCTACAATTATTGGACCAGTATGGCTGGAAAGAGCTTGTTCAGAGGTACATTCACACGAAATTTCAGGCCATTTTGACAGTAAGGTGGTGTAGAAACAGCAGGTCAAAGAAAGGGTTCCTAGGCTCCTTCGGTCCACTTTAAGTCAATGGAGATTTTTATTTGCTTTAAATGCTTGCAGTTATCGATCCATGTAGTCTACAATTATTGGACCAGTATGGCTGGAAAGTGCTTGTTCATAGCTACATTCACACGAAATTTCAGGCCATTTTGACAGTAAGGTGGTGTAGAAACAGCAGGTCAAAGAAAGGGTTCCTTGGCTCCTTCGGTCCACTTTAAGTCAATGGAGATTTTTATTTGCTTTAAATGCTTGCAGTTATCGATCAATGTGGTCTACAATTATTGGACCAGCATGCCTGGAAAGAGCTTGTTCAGAGCTACATTCACACGAAATTTCGGGCCATTTTGACAGTAAGGTGGTGTAGAAACAGCAGGTCAAAGAAAGTATTCCTCGGCTCCTTCGGTCCACTTTAAGCCAATGGAGATTTTTATTTGCTTTAAATGCTTGCAGTTATCGATCAATGTGGTCTACAATTATTGGACCAGTGTGGCTGGAAAGAGCTTGTTCAGAGCTACATTCACACGAAATTTCGGGCCATTTTGACAGTAAGGTGGTGTAGAAACAGCAGGTCAAAGAAAGGGTTCCTAGGCTCCTTCGGTCCACTTTAAGTCAATGGAGATTTTTATATGCTTTAAATGCTTGCAGTTATCTATCCATGTGGTCTACAATTATTGGACCAGTATGGCTGGAAAGAGCTTGTTCAGAGCTACATTCACACGAAATTTTAGGCCATTTTGACAGTAAGGTGGTGTAGAAACAGCAGGTCAAAAAAGGGTTCCTAGGCTCCTTCGGTCCACTTTAAGTCAATGGAGATTTTTATTTGCTTTAAATGCTTGCAGTTATCGATCCATGTGGTCTACAATTATTGGACCAGTATGGCTGGATAGAGCTTGTTCAGGGGTACATTCACACGAAATTTCAGGCCATTTTGACAGTAAGGTGGTGTAGAAACAGCAGGTCAAAGAAAGGGTTCCTAGGCTCCTTCGGTCCACTTTAAGTCAATGGAGATTTTTATTTGCTTTAAATGCTTGCAGTTATCGATCCATGTTGTCTACAATTATTGGACCAGCATGGCTGGAAAGAGCTTGTTCAGAGCTACATCCACACGAAATTTCGGGCCATTTTGACAGTAAGGTGGTATAGAAACAGCAGGTCAAAGAAAGTATTCCTCGGCTCCTTCGGTCCACTTTAAGTCAATGGAGATTTTTATTTGCTTTAAATGCTTGCAGATATCGATCCATGTGGTCTACAATTATTGAACCAGTATGGCTGGAAAGAGCTTGTTCATAGCTACATTCACACGAAATTTCGGGCCATTTTGACAGTAAGTTGGTGTAGAAACAGCAGGTCAAAGAAAGTATTCCTCGGCTCCTTCGGTCCACTTTAAGTCAATGGAGATTTTTATTTGCTTTAAATGCTTGCAGTTATCGATCAATGTGTTCTACACTTATTGGACCAGCATGCCTGGAAAGAGCTTGTTCAGAGCTACATTCACACGAAATTTTAGGCCATTTTGACAGTAAGGTGGTGTAGAAACAGCAGGTCAAAGAAAGGGTTCCTAGGCTCCTTCGGTCCACTTTAAGTCAATGGAGATTTTTATTTGCTTTAAATGCTTGCAGTTATCGATCCATGTGGTCTACAATTATTGGACCAGTATGGCTGGAAAGAGCTTGTTCAGAGGTACATTCACACGAAATTTCAGGCCATTTTGACAGTAAGGTGGTGTAGAAACAGCAGGTCAAAGAAAGGGTTCCTAGGCTCCTTCGGTCCACTTTAAGTCAATGGAGATTTTTATTTGCTTTAAATGCTTGCAGTTATCGATCCATGTGGTCTACAATTATTGGACCAGTATGGCTGGAAAGAGCTTGTTCATAGCTACATTCACACGAAATTTCGGGCCATTTTGACAGTAAGGTGGTGTAGAAACAGCAGGTCAAAGAAAGGGTTCCTAGGCTCCTTCGGTCCACTTTAAGTCAATGGAGATTTTTATTTGCTTTAAATGCTTGCAGTTATCGATCCATGTGGTCTACAATTATTGGACCAGTATGGCTGGAAAGAGCTTGTTCAGAGGTACATTCACACGAAATTTCGGGCCATTTTGACAGTAAGGTGGTGTAGAAACAGCAGGTCAAAGAAAGGGTTCCTAGGCTCCTTCGGTCCACTTTAAGTCAATGGAGATTTTTATTTGCTTTAAATGCTTCCAGTTATCGATCCATGTAGTCTACAATTATTGGACCAGTATGGCTGGAAAGCGCTTGTTCATAGCTACATTCACACGAAATTTCAGGCCATTTTGACAGTAAGGTGGTGTAGAAACAGCAGGTCAAAGAAAGGGTTCCTAGGCTCCTTCGGTCCACTTTAAGTCAATGGAGATTTTTATTTGCTTTAAATGCTTGCAGTTATCGATCAATGTGGTCTACAATTATTGGACCAGCATGCCTGGAAAGAGCTTGTTCAGAGCTACATTCACACGAAATTTCGGGCCATTTTGACAGTAAGGTGGTGTAGAAACAGCAGGTCAAAGAAAGTATTCCTCGGCTCCTTCGGTCCACTTTAAGCCAATGGAGATTTTTATTTGCTTTAAATGCTTGCAGTTATCGATCAATGTGGTCTACAATTATTGGACCAGCATGCCTGGAAAGAGCTTGTTCAGAGCTACATTCACATGAAATTTCGGTCCATTTTGACAGTAAGGTGGTGTAGAAACAGCAGGTCAAAGAAAGGGTTCCTAGGCTCCTTCGGTCCACTTTAAGTCAATGGAGATTTTTATTTGCTTTAAATGCTTCCAGTTATCGATCCATGTAGTCTACAATTATTGGACCAGTATGGCTGGAAAGCGCTTGTTCATAGCTACATTCACACGAAATTTCAGGCCATTTTGACAGTAAGGTGGTGTAGAAACAGCAGGTCAAAGAAAGGGTTCCTAGGCTCCTTCGGTCCACTTTAAGTCAATGGAGATTTTTATTTGCTTTAAATGCTTGCAGTTATCGATCAATGTGGTCTACAATTATTGGACCAGCATGCCTGGAAAGAGCTTGTTAAGAGCTACATTCACACGAAATTTCGGGCCATTTTGACAGTAAGGTGGTGTAGAAACAGCAGGTCAAAAAAAGTATTCCTCGGCTCCTTCGGTCCACTTTAAGCCAATGGAGATTTTTATTTGCTTTAAATGCTTGCAGTTATCGATCAATGTGGTCTACAATTATTGGACCAGCATGCCTGGAAAGAGCTTGTTCAGAGCTACATTCACATGAAATTTCGGTCCATTTTGACAGTAAGGTGGTGTAGAAACAGCAGGTCAAAGAAAGGGTTCCTAGGCTCCTTCGGTCCACTTTAAGTCAATGGAGATTTTTATTTGCTTTAAATGCTTGCAGATATCGATCCATGTGGTCTACAATTATTGGACCAGTATGGCTGGAAAGAGCTTGTTCATAGCTACATTCACACGAAATTTCGGACCATTTTGACAGTAAGTTGGTGTAGAAACAGCAGGTCAAAGAAAGTATTCCTCGGCTCCTTCGGTCCACTTTAAGTCAATGGAGATTTTTATTTGCTTTAAATGCTTGCAGTTATCGATCAATGTGTTCTACACTTATTGGACCAGCATGCCTGGAAAGAGCTTGTTCAGAGCTACATTCACACAAAATTTCGGGCCATTTTGACAGTAAGGTGGTGTAGAAACAGCAGGTCAAAGAAAGTATTCCTCTGCTCCTTCGGTCCACTTTAAGTCACTGGAGATTTTTATTTGCTTTAAATGCTTGCAGTTATCGATCCATGTAGTCTACAATTATTGGACCAGTATGGCTGGAAAGCGCTTGTTCATAGCTACATTCACACGAAATTTCAGGCCATTTTGACAGTAAGGTGGTGTAGAAACAGCAGGTCAAAGAAAGGGTTCCTAGGCTCCTTCGGTCCACTTTAAGTCAATGGAGATTTTTATTTGCTTTAAATGCTTGCAGTTATCGATCAATGTGGTCTACAATTATTGGACCAGCATGCCTGGAAAGAGCTTGTTAAGAGCTACATTCACACGAAATTTCGGGCCATTTTGACAGTAAGGTGGTGTAGAAACAGCAGGTCAAAAAAAGTATTCCTCGGCTCCTTCGGTCCACTTTAAGCCAATGGAGATTTTTATTTGCTTTAAATGCTTGCAGTTATCGATCAATGTGGTCTACAATTATTGGACCAGCATGCCTGGAAAGAGCTTGTTCAGAGCTACATTCACATGAAATTTCGGTCCATTTTGACAGTAAGGTGGTGTAGAAACAGCAGGTCAAAGAAAGGGTTCCTAGGCTCCTTCGGTCCACTTTAAGTCAATGGAGATTTTTATTTGCTTTAAATGCTTGCAGTTATCGATCCATGTGGTCTACAATTATTGGACCAGTATGGCTGGAAAGAGCTTGTTCAGAGGTACATTCACACGAAATTTCAGGCCATTTTGACAGTAAGGTGGTGTAGAAACAGCAGGTCAAAGAAAGGGTTCCTAGGCTCCTTCGGTCCACTTTAAGTCAATGGAGATTTTTATTTGCTTTAAATGCTTGCAGTTATCGATCCATGTTGTCTACAATTTTTGGACCAGCATGGCTGGAAAGAGCTTGTTCAGAGCTACATTCACACGAAATTTCGGGCCATTTTGACAGTAAGGTGGTGTAGAAACAGCAGGTCAAAGAAAGTATTCCTCGGCTCCTTCGGTCCACTTTAAGTCAATGGAGATTTTTATTTGCTTTAAATGCTTGCAGATATCGATCCATGTGGTCTACAATTATTGGACCAGTATGGCTGGAAAGAGCTTGTTCATAGCTACATTCAAACGAAATTTCGGGCCATTTTGACAGTAAGTTGGTGTAGAAACAGCAGGTCAAAGAAAGTATTCCTCGGCTCCTTCGGTCCACTTTAAGTCAATGGAGATTTTTATTTGCTTTAAATGCTTGCAGTTATCGATCAATGTGTTCTACACTTATTGGACCAGCATGCCTGGAAAGAGCTTGTTCAGAGCTACATTCACACAAAATTTCGGGCCATTTTGACAGTAAGGTGGTGTAGAAACAGCAGGTCAAAGAAAGTATTCCTCTGCTCCTTCGGTCCACTTTAAGTCACTGGAGATTTTTATTTGCTTTAAATGCTTGCAGTTATCGATCCATGTGGTTTACAATTATTGGACCAGTATGGCTGGAAAGAGCTTGTTCAGAGCTACATTCACACGAAATTTTAGGCCATTTTGACAGTAAGGTGGTGTAGAAACAGCAGGTCAAAGAAAGGGTTCCTAGGCTCCTTCGGTCCACTTTAAGTCAATGGAGATTTTTATTTGCTTTAAATGCTTGCAGTTATCGATCCATGTGGTCTACAATTATTGGACCAGTATGGCTGAAAAGAGCTTGTTCAGAGGTACATTCACACGAAATTTCAGGCCATTTTGACAGTAAGGTGGTGTAGAAACAGCAGGTCAAAGAAAGGGTTCCTAGGCTCCTTCGGTCCACTTTAAGTCAATGGAGATTTTTATTTGCTTTAAATGCTTGCAGTTATCGATCCATGTGGTCTACAATTATTGGACCAGTATGGCTGGAAAGAGCTTGTTCATAGCTACATTCACACGAAATTTCAGGCCATTTTGACAGTAAGGTGGTGTAGAAACAGCAGGTCAAAGAAAGGGTTCCTAGGCTCCTTCGGTCCACTTTAAGTCAATGGAGATTTTTTTTTGCTTTAAATGCTTGCAGTTATCGATCCATGTGGTCTACAATTATTGGACCAGTATGGCTGGAAAGAGCTTGTTCAGAGGTACATTCACACGAAATTTCGGGCCATTTTGACAGTAAGGTGGTGTAGAAACAGCAGGTCAAAGAAAGGGTTCCTAGGCTCCTTCGGTCCACTTTAAGTCAATGGAGATTTTTATTTGCTTTAAATGCTTCCAGTTATCGATCCATGTAGTCTACAATTATTGGACCAGTATGGCTGGAAAGCGCTAGTTCATAGCTACATTCACACGAAATTTCAGGCCATTTTGACAGTAAGGTGGTGTAGAAACAGCAGGTCAAAGAAAGGGTTCCTAGGCTCCTTCGGTCCACTTTAAGTCAATGGAGATTTTTATTTGCTTTAAATGCTTGCAGTTATCGATCAATGTGGTCTACAATTATTGGACCAGCATGCCTGGAAAGAGCTTGTTCAGAGCTACATTCACACGAAATTTCGGGCCATTTTGACAGTAAGGTGGTGTAGAAACAGCAGGTCAAAAAAAGTATTCCTCGGCTCCTTCGGTCCACTTTAAGCCAATGGAGATTTTTATTTGCTTTAAATGCTTGCAGTTATCGATCAATGTGGTCTACAATTATTGGACCAGCATGCCTGGAAAGAGCTTGTTCAGAGCTACATTCACATGAAATTTCGGTCCATTTTGACAGTAAGGTGGTGTAGAAACAGCAGGTCAAAGAAAGGGTTCCTAGGCTCCTTCGGTCCACTTTAAGTCAATGGAGATTTCTATTTGCTTTAAATGCTTGCAGTTATCGATCCATGTGGTCTACAATTATTGGACCAGTATGGCTGGAAAGAGCTTGTTCAGAGGTACATTCACACGAAATTTCAGGCCATTTTGACAGTAAGGTGGTGTAGAAACAGCAGGTCAAAGAAAGGGTTCCTAGGCTCCTTCGGTCCACTTTAAGTCAATGGAGATTTTTATTTGCTTTAAATGCTTGCAGTTATCGATCCATGTGGTCTACAATTATTGGACCAGTATGGCTGGAAAGAGCTTGTTCATAGCTACATTCACACGAAATGTCAGGCCATTTTGACAGTAAGGTGGTGTAGAAACAGCAGGTCAAAGAAAGGGTTCCTAGGCTCCTTCGGTCCACTTTAAGTCAATGGAGATTTTTATTTGCTTAAATGCTTGCAGTTATCGATCAATGTGGTCTACAATTATTGGACCAGGATGCCTGGAAAGAGCTTGTTCAGAGCTACATTCACACGAAATTTCTGGCCATTTTGACAGTAAGGTGGTGTAGAAACAGCAGGTCAAAGAAAGGGTTCCTAGGCTCCTTCGGTCCACTTTAAGTCAATGGAGATTTTTATTTGCTTTAAATGCTTGCAGTTATCGATCCATGTAGTCTACAATTATTGGACAAGTATGGCTGGAAAGCGCTTGTTCATAGCTACATTCACACGAAATTTCAGGCCATTTTGACAGTAAGGTGGTGTAGAAACAGCAGGTCAAAGAAAGGGTTCCTAGGCTCCTTTGGTCCACTTTAAGTCAATGGAGATTTTTATTTGCTTTAAATGCTTGCAGTTATCGATCAATGTGGTCTACAATTATTGGACCAGCATGCCTGGAAAGAGCTTGTTCAGAGCTACATTCACACGAAATTTCGGGCCATTTTGACAGTAAGGTGGTGTAGAAACAGCAGGTCAAAGAAAGTATTCCTCGGCTCCTTCGGTCCACTTTAAGTCAATGGAGATTTTTATTTGCTTTAAATGCTTGCAGTTATCGATCCATGTGGTCTACAATTATTGGACCAGTATGGCTGGAAAGAGCTTGTTCATAGCTACATTCACACGAAATTTCAGGCCATTTTGACAGTAAGGTGGTGTAGAAACAGCAGGTCAAAGAAAGGGTTCCTAGGCTCCTTCGGTCCACTTTAAGTCAATGGAGATTTTTATTTGCTTTAAATGCTTGCAGTTATCAATCCATGTGGTCTACAATTATTGGACCAGTATGGCTGGAAAGAGCTTGTTCAGAGCTACATTCACACGAAATTTCGGGCCATTTTGACAGTAAGGTGGTGTAGAAACAGCAGGTCAAAGAAAGGGTTCCTAGGCTCCTTCGGTCCACTTTAAGTCAATAGAGATTTTTATATGCTTTAAATGCTCGCAGTTATCGATCCATGTGGTCTACAATTATTGGACCAGTATGGCTGGAAAGAGCTTGTTCAGAGGTACATTCACACGAAATTTTAGGCCATTTTGACAGTAAGGTGGTGTAGAAACAGCAGGTCAAAGAAAGGGTTCCTAGGCTCCTTCGGTCCACTTTAAGTCAATGGAGATTTTTATTTGCTTTAAATGCTTGCAGTTATCGATCCATGTAGTCTACAATTATTGGACAAGTATGGCTGGAAAGCGCTTGTTCATAGCTACATTCACACGAAATTTCAGGCCATTTTGACAGTAAGGTGGTGTAGAAACAGCAGGTCAAAGAAAGGGTTCCTAGGCTCCTTCGGTCCACTTTAAGTCAATGGAGATTTTTATTTGCTTTAAATGCTTGCAGTTATCGATCCATGTGGTCTACAATTATTGGACCAGCATGGCTGGAAAGAGCTTGTTCAGAGCTACATTCACACGAAATTTCGGGCCATTTTGACAGTAAGGTGGTGTAGAAACAGCAGGTCAAAGAAAGGGTTCCTAGGCTCTTTCGGTCCACTTTAAGCCAATGGAGATTTTTATTTGCTTTAAATGCTTGCAGTTATCGATCAATGTGGTCTACAATTATTGGACCAGCATGCCTGGAAAGAGCTTGTTCAGAGCTACATTCACATGAAATTTCGGGCCATTTTGACAGTAAGGTGGTGTAGAAACAGCAGGTCAAAGAAAGTATTCCTCGGCTCCTTTGGTCCACTTTAAGTCAATGGAGATTTTTATTTGCTTTAAATGCTTGCAGTTATCGATCCATGTGGTCTACAATTATTGGACCAGTATGGCTGGAAAGAGCTTGTTCAGAGCTACATTCACACGAAATTTCGGGCCATTTTGACAGTAAGGTGGTGTAGAAACAGCAGGTCAAAGAAAGGGTTCCTAGGCTCCTTCGGTCCACTTTAAGTCAATAGAGATTTTTATATGCTTTAAATGCTCGCAGTTATCGATCCATGTGGTCTACAATTATTGGACAAGTATGGCTGGAAAGCGCTTGTTCATAGCTACATTCACACGAAATTTCAGGCCATTTTGACAGTAAGGTGGTGTAGAAACAGCAGGTCAAAGAAAGGGTTCCTAGGCTCCTTCGGTCCACTTTAAGTCAATGGAGATTTTTATTTGCTTTAAATGCTTGCAGTTATCGATCAATGTGGTCTACAATTATTGGACCAGCATGCCTGGAAAGAGCTTGTTCAGAGCTACATTCACACGAAATTTCGGGCCATTTTGACAGTAAGGTGGTGTAGAAACAGCAGGTCAAAGAAAGGGTTCCTAGGCTCCTTCGGTCCACTTTAAGTCAATGGAGATTTTTATATGCTTTAAAGGCTTGCAGTTATCGATCCATGTGGTCTACAATTATTGGACCAGTATGGCTGGAAAGAGCTTGTTCAGAGGTACATTCACACGAAATTTTAGGCCATTTTGACAGTAAGGTGGTGTAGAAACAGCAGGTCAAAAAAGGGTTCCTAGGCTCCTTCGGTCCACTTTAAGTCAATGGAGATTTTTATTTGCTTTAAATGCTTGCAGTTATCGATCCATGTGGTCTACAATTATTGGACCAGTATGGCTGGAAAGAGCTTGTTCAGAGGTACATTCACACGAAATTTCAGGCCATTTTGACAGTAAGGTGGTGTAGAAACAGCAGGTCAAAGAAAGGGTTCCTAGGCTCCTTCGGTCCACTTTAAGTCAATGGAGATTTTTATTTGCTTTAAATGCTTGCAGTTATCGATCCATGTGGTCTACAATTATTGGACCAGCATGGCTGGAAAGAGCTTGTTCAGAGCTACATTCACACGAAATTTCGGACCATTTTGACAGTAAGGTGGTGTAGAAACAGCAGGTCAAAGAAAGGGTTCCTAGGCTCCTTCGGTCCACTTTAAGTCAATGGAGATTTTTATTTGCTTTAAATGCTTGCAGTTATCGATCAATGTGGTCTACACTTATTGGACCAGGATGCCTGGAAAGAGCTTGTTCAGAGCTACATTCACACGAAATTTCTGGCCATTTTGACAGTAAGGTGGTGTAGAAACAGCAGGTCAAAGAAAGGGTTCCTAGGCTCCTTAAGTCCACTTTAAGTCAATGGAGATTTTTATTTGCTTTAAATGCTTGCAGTTATCGATCCATGTAGTCTACAATTATTGGACCAGTATGGCTGGAAAGCGCTTGTTCATAGCTACATTCACACGAAATTTCAGGCCATTTTGACAGTAGGGTGGTGTAGAAACAGCAGGTCAAAAAAAGGGTTCCTAGGCTCCTTCGGTCCACTTTAAGTCAATGGAGATTTTTATTTGCTTTAAATGCTTGCAGTTATCGATCCATGTGGTCTACAATTATTGGACCAGTATGGCTGGAAAGAGCTTGTTCAGAGCTACATTCACACGAAATTTCGGGCCATTTTGACAGTAAGGTGGTGTAGAAACAGCAGGTCAAAGAAAGTATTCCTCGGCTCCTTCGGTCCACTTTAAGCCAATGGAGATTTTTATTTGCTTTAAATGCTTGCAGTTATCGATCCATGTGGTCTACAATTATTGGACCAGTATGGCTGGAAAGAGCTTGTTCAGAGCTACATTCACACGAAATTTCGGGCCATTTTGACAGTAAGGTGGTGTAGAAACAGCAGGTCAAAGAAAGGGTTCCTAGGCTCCTTCGGTCCACTTTAAGTCAATAGAGATTTTTATATGCTTTAAATGCTCGCAGTTATCGATCCATGTGGTCTACAATTATTGGACCAGTATGGCTGGAAAGAGCTTGTTCAGAGGTACATTCACACGAAATTTTAGGCCATTTTGACAGTAAGGTGGTGTAGAAACAGCAGGTCAAAGAAAGGGTTCCTAGGCTCCTTCGGTCCACTTTAAGTCAATGGAGATTTTTATTTGCTTTAAATGCTTGCAGTTATCGATCCATGTAGTCTACAATTATTGGACAAGTATGGCTGGAAAGCGCTTGTTCATAGCTACATTCACACGAAATTTCAGGCCATTTTGACAGTAAGGTGGTGTAGAAACAGCAGGTCAAAGAAAGGGTTCCTAGGCTCCTTCGGTCCACTTTAAGTCAATGGAGATTTTTATTTGCTTTAAATGCTTGCAGTTATCGATCAATGTGGTCTACAATTATTGGACCAGCATGCCTGGAAAGAGCTTGTTCAGAGCTACATTCACACGAAATTTCGGGCCATTTTGACAGTAAGGTGGTGTAGAAACAGCAGGTCAAAGAAAGGGTTCCTAGGCTCCTTCGGTCCACTTTAAGTCAATGGAGATTTTTATATGCTTTAAAGGCTTGCAGTTATCGATCCATGTGGTCTACAATTATTGGACCAGTATGGCTGGAAAGAGCTTGTTCAGAGGTACATTCACACGAAATTTTAGGCCATTTTGACAGTAAGGTGGTGTAGAAACAGCAGGTCAAAAAAGGGTTCCTAGGCTCCTTCGGTCCACTTTAAGTCAATGGAGATTTTTATTTGCTTTAAATGCTTGCAGTTATCGATCCATGTGGTCTACAATTATTGGACCAGTATGGCTGGAAAGAGCTTGTTCAGAGGTACATTCACACGAAATTTCAGGCCATTTTGACAGTAAGGTGGTGTAGAAACAGCAGGTCAAAGAAAGGGTTCCTAGGCTCCTTCGGTCCACTTTAAGTCAATGGAGATTTTTATTTGCTTTAAATGCTTGCAGTTATCGATCCATGTGGTCTACAATTATTGGACCAGCATGGCTGGAAAGAGCTTGTTCAGAGCTACATTCACACGAAATTTCGGACCATTTTGACAGTAAGGTGGTGTAGAAACAGCAGGTCAAAGAAAGGGTTCCTAGGCTCCTTCGGTCCACTTTAAGTCAATGGAGATTTTTATTTGCTTTAAATGCTTGCAGTTATCGATCAATGTGGTCTAC
This sequence comes from Taudactylus pleione, assembly GCA_031769625.1. Lineage (NCBI taxonomy): Eukaryota > Metazoa > Chordata > Amphibia > Anura > Myobatrachidae > Taudactylus > Taudactylus pleione. The sequence goes on from JAUIMM010001657.1 coordinate 41,707, forward strand.
ACTTATTGGACCAGGATGCCTGGAAAGAGCTTGTTCAGAGCTACATTCACACGAAATTTCTGGCCATTTTGACAGTAAGGTGGTGTAGAAACAGCAGGTCAAAGAAAGGGTTCCTAGGCTCCTTAAGTCCACTTTAAGTCAATGGAGATTTTTATTTGCTTTAAATGCTTGCAGTTATCGATCCATGTAGTCTACAATTATTGGACCAGTATGGCTGGAAAGCGCTTGTTCATAGCTACATTCACACGAAATTTCAGGCCATTTTGACAGTAGGGTGGTGTAGAAACAGCAGGTCAAAAAAAGGGTTCCTAGGCTCCTTCGGTCCACTTTAAGTCAATGGAGATTTTTATTTGCTTTAAATGCTTGCAGTTATCGATCCATGTGGTCTACAATTATTGGACCAGTAAGGCTGGAAAGAGCTTGTTCAGAGCTACATTCACACGAAATTTCGGGCCATTTTGACAGTAAGGTGGTGTAGAAACAGCAGGTCAAAGAAAGTATTCCTCGGCTCCTTCGGTCCACTTTAAGCCAATGGAGATTTTTATTTGCTTTAAATGCTTGCAGTTATCGATCAATGTGCTCTACAATTATTGGACCAGCATGCCTGGAAAGAGCTTGTTCAGAGCTACATTCACATGAAATTTCGGGCCATTTTGACAGTAAGGTGGTGTAGAAACAGCAGGTCAAAGAAAGTATTCCTCGGCTCCTTCGGTCCACTTTAAGTCAATGGAGATTTTTATATGCTTTAAAGGCTTGCAGTTATCGATCCATGTGGTCTACAATTATTGGACCAGTATGGCTGGAAAGAGCTTGTTCAGAGGTACATTCACACGAAATTTTAGGCCATTTTGACAGTAAGGTGGTGTAGAAACAGCAGGTCAAAAAAGGGTTCCTAGGCTCCTTCGGTCCACTTTAAGTCAATGGAGATTTTTATTTGCTTTAAATGCTTGCAGTTATCGATCCATGTGGTCTACAATTATTGGACCAGTATGGCTGGAAAGAGCTTGTTCAGAGGTACATTCACACGAAATTTCAGGCCATTTTGACAGTAAGGTGGTGTAGAAACAGCAGGTCAAAGAAAGGGTTCCTAGGCTCCTTCGGTCCACTTTAAGTCAATGGAGATTTTTATTTGCTTTAAATGCTTGCAGTTATCGATCCATGTGGTCTACAATTATTGGACCAGCATGGCTGGAAAGAGCTTGTTCAGAGCTACATTCACACGAAATTTCGGGCCATTTTGACAGTAAGGTGGTGTAGAAACAGCAGGTCAAAGAAAGGGTTCCTAGGCTCCTTCGGTCCACTTTAAGTCAATGGAGATTTTTATTTGCTTAAATGCTTGCAGTTATCGATCCATGTGGTCTACAATTATTGGACCAGTATGGCTGGAAAGAGCTTGTTCATAGCTACATTCACACGAAATGTCAGGCCATTTTGACAGTAAGGTGGTGTAGAAACAGCAGGTCAAAGAAAGGGTTCCTAGGCTCCTTCGGTCCACTTTAAGTCAATGGAGATTTTTATTTGCTTAAATGCTTGCAGTTATCGATCAATGTGGTCTACACTTATTGGACCAGGATGCCTGGAAAGAGCTTGTTCAGAGCTACATTCACACGAAATTTCTGGCCATTTTGACAGTAAGGTGGTGTAGAAACAGCAGGTCAAAGAAAGGGTTCCTAGGCTCCTTAAGTCCACTTTAAGTCAATGGAGATTTTTATTTGCTTTAAATGCTTGCAGTTATCGATCCATGTAGTCTACAATTATTGGACCAGTATGGCTGGAAAGCGCTTGTTCATAGCTACATTCACACGAAATTTCAGGCCATTTTGACAGTAGGGTGGTGTAGAAACAGCAGGTCAAAAAAAGGGTTCCTAGGCTCCTTCGGTCCACTTTAAGTCAATGGAGATTTTTATTTGCTTTAAATGCTTGCAGTTATCGATCCATGTGGTCTACAATTATTGGACCAGTATGGCTGGAAAGAGCTTGTTCAGAGCTACATTCACACGAAATTTCGGGCCATTTTGACAGTAAGGTGGTGTAGAAACAGCAGGTCAAAGAAAGTATTCCTCGGCTCCTTCGGTCCACTTTAAGCCAATGGAGATTTTTATTTGCTTTAAATGCTTGCAGTTATCGATCCATGTGGTCTACAATTATTGGACCAGTATGGCTGGAAAGAGCTTGTTCAGAGCTACATTCACACGAAATTTCGGGCCATTTTGACAGTAAGGTGGTGTAGAAACAGCAGGTCAAAGAAAGGGTTCCTAGGCTCCTTCGGTCCACTTTAAGTCAATAGAGATTTTTATATGCTTTAAATGCTCGCAGTTATCGATCCATGTGGTCTACAATTATTGGACCAGTATGGCTGGAAAGAGCTTGTTCAGAGGTACATTCACACGAAATTTTAGGCCATTTTGACAGTAAGGTGGTGTAGAAACAGCAGGTCAAAGAAAGGGTTCCTAGGCTCCTTCGGTCCACTTTAAGTCAATGGAGATTTTTATTTGCTTTAAATGCTTGCAGTTATCGATCCATGTAGTCTACAATTATTGGACAAGTATGGCTGGAAAGCGCTTGTTCATAGCTACATTCACACGAAATTTCAGGCCATTTTGACAGTAAGGTGGTGTAGAAACAGCAGGTCAAAGAAAGGGTTCCTAGGCTCCTTCGGTCCACTTTAAGTCAATGGAGATTTTTATTTGCTTTAAATGCTTGCAGTTATCGATCAATGTGGTCTACAATTATTGGACCAGCATGCCTGGAAAGAGCTTGTTCAGAGCTACATTCACACGAAATTTCGGGCCATTTTGACAGTAAGGTGGTGTAGAAACAGCAGGTCAAAGAAAGGGTTCCTAGGCTCCTTCGGTCCACTTTAAGTCAATGGAGATTTTTATATGCTTTAAAGGCTTGCAGTTATCGATCCATGTGGTCTACAATTATTGGACTAGTATGGCTGGAAAGAGCTTGTTCAGAGGTACATTCACACGAAATTTTAGGCCATTTTGACAGTAAGGTGGTGTAGAAACAGCAGGTCAAAAAAGGGTTCCTAGGCTCCTTCGGTCCACTTTAAGTCAATGGAGATTTTTATTTGCTTTAAATGCTTGCAGTTATCGATCCATGTGGTCTACAATTATTGGACCAGTATGGCTGGAAAGAGCTTGTTCAGAGGTACATTCACACGAAATTTCAGGCCATTTTGACAGTAAGGTGGTGTAGAAACAGCAGGTCAAAGAAAGGGTTCCTAGGCTCCTTCGGTCCACTTTAAGTCAATGGAGATTTTTATTTGCTTTAAATGCTTGCAGTTATCGATCCATGTGGTCTACAATTATTGGACCAGCATGGCTGGAAAGAGCTTGTTCAGAGCTACATTCACACGAAATTTCGGACCATTTTGACAGTAAGGTGGTGTAGAAACAGCAGGTCAAAGAAAGGGTTCCTAGGCTCCTTCGGTCCACTTTAAGTCAATGGAGATTTTTATTTGCTTTAAATGCTTGCAGTTATCGATCAATGTGGTCTACACTTATTGGACCAGGATGCCTGGAAAGAGCTTGTTCAGAGCTACATTCACACGAAATTTCTGGCCATTTTGACAGTAAGGTGGTGTAGAAACAGCAGGTCAAAGAAAGGGTTCCTAGGCTCCTTAAGTCCACTTTAAGTCAATGGAGATTTTTATTTGCTTTAAATGCTTGCAGTTATCGATCCATGTAGTCTACAATTATTGGACCAGTATGGCTGGAAAGCGCTTGTTCATAGCTACATTCACACGAAATTTCAGGCCATTTTGACAGTAGGGTGGTGTAGAAACAGCAGGTCAAAAAAAGGGTTCCTAGGCTCCTTCGGTCCACTTTAAGTCAATGGAGATTTTTATTTGCTTTAAATGCTTGCAGTTATCGATCCATGTGGTCTACAATTATTGGACCAGTAAGGCTGGAAAGAGCTTGTTCAGAGCTACATTCACACGAAATTTCGGGCCATTTTGACAGTAAGGTGGTGTAGAAACAGCAGGTCAAAGAAAGTATTCCTCGGCTCCTTCGGTCCACTTTAAGCCAATGGAGATTTTTATTTGCTTTAAATGCTTGCAGTTATCGATCAATGTGCTCTACAATTATTGGACCAGCATGCCTGGAAAGAGCTTGTTCAGAGCTACATTCACATGAAATTTCGGGCCATTTTGACAGTAAGGTGGTGTAGAAACAGCAGGTCAAAGAAAGTATTCCTCGGCTCCTTCGGTCCACTTTAAGTCAATGGAGATTTTTATATGCTTTAAAGGCTTGCAGTTATCGATCCATGTGGTCTACAATTATTGGACCAGTATGGCTGGAAAGAGCTTGTTCAGAGGTACATTCACACGAAATTTTAGGCCATTTTGACAGTAAGGTGGTGTAGAAACAGCAGGTCAAAAAAGGGTTCCTAGGCTCCTTCGGTCCACTTTAAGTCAATGGAGATTTTTATTTGCTTTAAATGCTTGCAGTTATCGATCCATGTGGTCTACAATTATTGGACCAGTATGGCTGGAAAGAGCTTGTTCAGAGGTACATTCACACGAAATTTCAGGCCATTTTGACAGTAAGGTGGTGTAGAAACAGCAGGTCAAAGAAAGGGTTCCTAGGCTCCTTCGGTCCACTTTAAGTCAATGGAGATTTTTATTTGCTTTAAATGCTTGCAGTTATCGATCCATGTGGTCTACAATTATTGGACCAGCATGGCTGGAAAGAGCTTGTTCAGAGCTACATTCACACGAAATTTCGGGCCATTTTGACAGTAAGGTGGTGTAGAAACAGCAGGTCAAAGAAAGGGTTCCTAGGCTCCTTCGGTCCACTTTAAGTCAATGGAGATTTTTATTTGCTTAAATGCTTGCAGTTATCGATCCATGTGGTCTACAATTATTGGACCAGTATGGCTGGAAAGAGCTTGTTCATAGCTACATTCACACGAAATGTCAGGCCATTTTGACAGTAAGGTGGTGTAGAAACAGCAGGTCAAAGAAAGGGTTCCTAGGCTCCTTCGGTCCACTTTAAGTCAATGGAGATTTTTATTTGCTTAAATGCTTGCAGTTATCGATCAATGTGGTCTACACTTATTGGACCAGGATGCCTGGAAAGAGCTTGTTCAGAGCTACATTCACACGAAATTTCTGGCCATTTTGACAGTAAGGTGGTGTAGAAACAGCAGGTCAAAGAAAGGGTTCCTAGGCTCCTTAAGTCCACTTTAAGTCAATGGAGATTTTTATTTGCTTTAAATGCTTGCAGTTATCGATCCATGTAGTCTACAATTATTGGACCAGTATGGCTGGAAAGCGCTTGTTCATAGCTACATTCACACGAAATTTCAGGCCATTTTGACAGTAAGGTGGTGTAGAAACAGCAGGTCAAAAAAAGGGTTCCTAGGCTCCTTCGGTCCACTTTAAGTCAATGGAGATTTTTATTTGCTTTAAATGCTTGCAGTTATCGATCCATGTGGTCTACAATTATTGGACCAGTATGGCTGGAAAGAGCTTGTTCAGAGGTACATCCACACGAAATTTCAGGCCATTTTGACAGTAAGGTGGTGTAGAAACAGCAGGTCAAAGAAAGGGTTCCTAGGCTCCTTCGGTCCACTTTAAGTCAATGGAGATTTTTATTTGCTTTAAATGCTTGCAGTTATCGATCCATGTGGTCTACAATTATTGGACCAGCATGGCTGGAAAGAGCTTGTTCAGAGCTACATTCACACGAAATTTCGGGCCATTTTGACAGTAAGGTGGTGTAGAAACAGCAGGTCAAAGAAAGGGTTCCTAGGCTCCTTCGGTCCACTTTAAGTCAATGGAGATTTTTATTTGCTTAAATGCTTGCAGTTATCGATCCATGTGGTCTACAATTATTGGACCAGTATGGCTGGAAAGAGCTTGTTCATAGCTACATTCACACGAAATGTCAGGCCATTTTGACAGTAAGGTGGTGTAGAAACAGCAGGTCAAAGAAAGGGTTCCTAGGCTCCTTCGGTCCACTTTAAGTCAATGGAGATTTTTATTTGCTTAAATGCTTGCAGTTATCGATCAATGTGGTCTACACTTATTGGACCAGGATGCCTGGAAAGAGCTTGTTCAGAGCTACATTCACACGAAATTTCTGGCCATTTTGACAGTAAGGTGGTGTAGAAACAGCAGGTCAAAGAAAGGGTTCCTAGGCTCCTTAAGTCCACTTTAAGTCAATGGAGATTTTTATTTGCTTTAAATGCTTGCAGTTATCGATCCATGTAGTCTACAATTATTGGACCAGTATGGCTGGAAAGCGCTTGTTCATAGCTACATTCACACGAAATTTCAGGCCATTTTGACAGTAAGGTGGTGTAGAAACAGCAGGTCAAAAAAAGGGTTCCTAGGCTCCTTCGGTCCACTTTAAGTCAATGGAGATTTTTATTTGCTTTAAATGCTTGCAGTTATCGATCCATGTGGTCTACAATTATTGGACCAGTATGGCTGGAAAGAGCTTGTTCAGAGCTACATTCACACGAAATTTCGGGCCATTTTGACAGTAAGGTGGTGTAGAAACAGCAGGTCAAAGAAAGTATTCCTCGGCTCCTTCGGTCCACTTTAAGCCAATGGAGATTTTTATTTGCTTTAAATGCTTGCAGTTATCGATCAATGTGGTCTACAATTATTGGACCAGCATGCCTGGAAAGAGCTTGTTCAGAGCTACATTCACATGAAATTTCGGGCCATTTTGACAGTAAGGTGGTGTAGAAACAGCAGGTCAAAGAAAGTATTCCTCTGCTCCTTCGGTCCACTTTAAGTCACTGGAGATTTTTATTTGCTTTAAATGCTTGCAGTTATCGATCCATGTGGTTTACAATTATTGGACCAGTATGGCTGGAAAGAGCTTGTTCAGAGCTACATTCACACGAAATTTTAGGCCATTTTGACAGTAAGGTGGTGTAGAAACAGCAGGTCAAAGAAAGGGTTCCTAGGCTCCTTCGGTCCACTTTAAGTCAATGGAGATTTTTATTTGCTTTAAATGCTTGCAGTTATCGATCCATGTGGTCTACAATTATTGGACCAGTATGGCTGAAAAGAGCTTGTTCAGAGGTACATTCACACGAAATTTCAGGCCATTTTGACAGTAAGGTGGTGTAGAAACAGCAGGTCAAAGAAAGGGTTCCTAGGCTCCTTCGGTCCACTTTAAGTCAATGGAGATTTTTATTTGCTTTAAATGCTTGCAGTTATCGATCCATGTGGTCTACAATTATTGGACCAGTATGGCTGGAAAGAGCTTGTTCATAGCTACATTCACACGAAATTTCAGGCCATTTTGACAGTAAGGTGGTGTAGAAACAGCAGGTCAAAGAAAGGGTTCCTAGGCTCCTTCGGTCCACTTTAAGTCAATGGAGATTTTTATTTGCTTTAAATGCTTGCAGTTATCGATCCATGTGGTCTACAATTATTGGACCAGTATGGCTGGAAAGAGCTTGTTCATAGCTACATTCACACGAAATTTCAGGCCATTTTGACAGTAAGGTGGTGTAGAAACAGCAGGTCAAAGAAAGGGTTCCTAGGCTCCTTCGGTCCACTTTAAGTCAATGGAGATTTTTATTTGGTTTAAATGCTTCCAGTTATCGATCCATGTAGTCTACAATTATTGGACCAGTATGGCTGGAAAGCGCTTGTTCATAGCTACATTCACACGAAATTTCAGGCCATTTTGACAGTAAGGTGGTGTAGAAACAGCAGGTCAAAGAAAGGGTTCCTAGGCTCCTTCGGTCCACTTTAAGTCAATGGAGATTTTTATTTGCTTTAAATGCTTGCAGTTATCGATCAATGTGGTCTACAATTATTGGACCAGCATGCCTGGAAAGAGCTTGTTCAGAGCTACATTCACATGAAATTTCGGGCCATTTTGACAGTAAGGTGGTGTAGAAACAGCAGGTCAAAGAAAGTATTCCTCTGCTCCTTCGGTCCACTTTAAGTCACTGGAGATTTTTATTTGCTTTAAATGCTTGCAGTTATCGATCCATGTGGTTTACAATTATTGGACCAGTATGGCTGGAAAGAGCTTGTTCAGAGCTACATTCACACGAAATTTTAGGCCATTTTGACAGTAAGGTGGTGTAGAAACAGCAGGTCAAAGAAAGGGTTCCTAGGCTCCTTCGGTCCACTTTAAGTCAATGGAGATTTTTATTTGCTTTAAATGCTTGCAGTTATCGATCCATGTGGTCTACAATTATTGGACCAGTATGGCTGAAAAGAGCTTGTTCAGAGGTACATTCACACGAAATTTCAGGCCATTTTGACAGTAAGGTGGTGTAGAAACAGCAGGTCAAAGAAAGGGTTCCTAGGCTCCTTCGGTCCACTTTAAGTCAATGGAGATTTTTATTTGCTTTAAATGCTTGCAGTTATCGATCCATGTGGTCTACAATTATTGGACCAGTATGGCTGGAAAGAGCTTGTTCATAGCTACATTCACACGAAATTTCAGGCCATTTTGACAGTAAGGTGGTGTAGAAACAGCAGGTCAAAGAAAGGGTTCCTAGGCTCCTTCGGTCCACTTTAAGTCAATGGAGATTTTTATTTGCTTTAAATGCTTGCAGTTATCGATCCATGTGGTCTACAATTATTGGACCAGTATGGCTGGAAAGAGCTTGTTCATAGCTACATTCACACGAAATTTCAGGCCATTTTGACAGTAAGGTGGTGTAGAAACAGCAGGTCAAAGAAAGGGTTCCTAGGCTCCTTCGGTCCACTTTAAGTCAATGGAGATTTTTATTTGGTTTAAATGCTTCCAGTTATCGATCCATGTAGTCTACAATTATTGGACCAGTATGGCTGGAAAGCGCTTGTTCATAGCTACATTCACACGAAATTTCAGGCCATTTTGACAGTAAGGTGGTGTAGAAACAGCAGGTCAAAGAAAGGGTTCCTAGGCTCCTTCGGTCCACTTTAAGTCAATGGAGATTTTTATTTGCTTTAAATGCTTGCAGTTATCGATCAATGTGGTCTACAATTATTGGACCAGCATGCCTGGAAAGAGCTTGTTCAGAGCTACATTCACACGAAATTTCGGGCCATTTTGACAGTAAGGTGGTGTAGAAACAGCATGTCAAAAAAAGTATTCCTCGGCTCCTTCGGTCCACTTTAAGCCAATGGAGATTTTTATTTGCTTTAAATGCTTGCAGTTATCGATCAATGTGGTCTACAATTATTGGACCAGCATGCCTGGAAAGAGCTTGTTCAGAGCTACATTCACATGAAATTTCGGTCCATTTTGACAGTAAGGTGGTGTAGAAACAGCAGGTCAAAGAAAGGGTTCCTAGGCTCCTTCGGTCCACTTTAAGTCAATGGAGATTTTTATTTGCTTTAAATGCTTGCAGTTATCGATCCATGTGGTCTACAATTATTGGACCAGTATGGCTGGAAAGAGCTTGTTCAGAGGTACATTCACACGAAATTTCAGGCCATTTTGACAGTAAGGTGGTGTAGAAACAGCAGGTCAAAGAAAGGGTTCCTAGGCTCCTTCGGTCCACTTTAAGTCAATGGAGATTTTTATTTGCTTTAAATGCTTGCAGTTATCGATCCATGTGGTCTACAATTATTGGACCAGTATGGCTGGAAAGAGCTTGTTCATAGCTACATTCACACGAAATGTCAGGCCATTTTGACAGTAAGGTGGTGTAGAAACAGCAGGTCAAAGAAAGGGTTCCTAGGCTCCTTCGGTCCACTTTAAGTCAATGGAGATTTTTATTTGCTTAAATGCTTGCAGTTATCGATCAATGTGGTCTACAATTATTGGACCAGGATGCCTGGAAAGAGCTTGTTCAGAGCTACATTCACACGAAATTTCTGGCCATTTCGACAGTAAGGTGGTGTAGAAACAGCAGGTCAAAGAAAGGGTTCCTAGGCTCCTTCGGTCCACTTTAAGTCAATGGAGATTTTTATTTGCTTTAAATGCTTGCAGTTATCGATCCATGTAGTCTACAATTATTGGACAAGTATGGCTGGAAAGCGCTTGTTCATAGCTACATTCACACGAAATTTCAGGCCATTTTGACAGTAAGGTGGTGTAGAAACAGCAGGTCAAAGAAAGGGTTCCTAGGCTCCTTTGGTCCACTTTAAGTCAATGGAGATTTTTATTTGCTTTAAATGCTTGCAGTTATCGATCAATGTGGTCTACAATTATTGGACCAGCATGCCTGGAAAGAGCTTGTTCAGAGCTACATTCACACGAAATTTCGGGCCATTTTGACAGTAAGGTGGTGTAGAAACAGCAGGTCAAAGAAAGTATTCCTCGGCTCCTTCGGTCCACTTTAAGTCAATGGAGATTTTTATTTGCTTTAAATGCTTGCAGTTATCGATCCATGTGGTCTACAATTATTGGACCAGTATGGCTGGAAAGAGCTTGTTCATAGCTACATTCACACGAAATTTCAGGCCATTTTGACAGTAAGGTGGTGTAGAAACAGCAGGTCAAAGAAAGGGTTCCTAGGCTCCTTCGGTCCACTTTAAGTCAATGGAGATTTTTATTTGCTTTAAATGCTTGCAGTTATCAATCCATGTGGTCTACAATTATTGGACCAGTATGGCTGGAAAGAGCTTGTTCAGAGCTACATTCACACGAAATTTCGGGCCATTTTGACAGTAAGGTGGTGTAGAAACAGCAGGTCAAAGAAAGGGTTCCTAGGCTCCTTCGGTCCACTTTAAGTCAATGGAGATTTTTATATGCTTTAAAGGCTTGCAGTTATCGATCCATGTGGTCTACAATTATTGGACCAGTATGGCTGGAAAGAGCTTGTTCAGAGGTACATTCACACGAAATTTTAGGCCATTTTGACAGTAAGGTGGTGTAGAAACAGCAGGTCAAAAAAGGGTTCCTAGGCTCCTTCGGTCCACTTTAAGTCAATGGAGATTTTTATTTGCTTTAAATGCTTGCAGTTATCGATCCATGTGGTCTACAATTATTGGACCAGTATGGCTGGAAAGAGCTTGTTCAGAGGTACATTCACACGAAATTTCAGGCCATTTTGACAGTAAGGTGGTGTAGAAACAGCAGGTCAAAGAAAGGGTTCCTAGGCTCCTTCGGTCCACTTTAAGTCAATGGAGATTTTTATTTGCTTTAAATGCTTGCAGTTATCGATCCATGTGGTCTACAATTATTGGACCAGCATGGCTGGAAAGAGCTTGTTCAGAGCTACATTCACACGAAATTTCGGACCATTTTGACAGTAAGGTGGTGTAGAAACAGCAGGTCAAAGAAAGGGTTCCTAGGCTCCTTCGGTCCACTTTAAGTCAATGGAGATTTTTATTTGCTTTAAATGCTTGCAGTTATCGATCAATGTGGTCTACACTTATTGGACCAGGATGCCTGGAAAGAGCTTGTTCAGAGCTACATTCACACGAAATTTCTGGCCATTTTGACAGTAAGGTGGTGTAGAAACAGCAGGTCAAAGAAAGGGTTCCTAGGCTCCTTAAGTCCACTTTAAGTCAATGGAGATTTTTATTTGCTTTAAATGCTTGCAGTTATCGATCCATGTAGTCTACAATTATTGGACCAGTATGGCTGGAAAGCGCTTGTTCATAGCTACATTCACACGAAATTTCAGGCCATTTTGACAGTAGGGTGGTGTAGAAACAGCAGGTCAAAAAAAGGGTTCCTAGGCTCCTTCGGTCCACTTTAAGTCAATGGAGATTTTTATTTGCTTTAAATGCTTGCAGTTATCGATCCATGTGGTCTACAATTATTGGACCAGTATGGCTGGAAAGAGCTTGTTCAGAGCTACATTCACACGAAATTTCGGGCCATTTTGACAGTAAGGTGGTGTAGAAACAGCAGGTCAAAGAAAGTATTCCTCGGCTCCTTCGGTCCACTTTAAGCCAATGGAGATTTTTATTTGCTTTAAATGCTTGCAGTTATCGATCCATGTGGTCTACAATTATTGGACCAGTATGGCTGGAAAGAGCTTGTTCAGAGCTACATTCACACGAAATTTCGGGCCATTTTGACAGTAAGGTGGTGTAGAAACAGCAGGTCAAAGAAAGGGTTCCTAGGCTCCTTCGGTCCACTTTAAGTCAATAGAGATTTTTATATGCTTTAAATGCTCGCAGTTATCGATCCATGTGGTCTACAATTATTGGACCAGTATGGCTGGAAAGAGCTTGTTCAGAGGTACATTCACACGAAATTTTAGGCCATTTTGACAGTAAGGTGGTGTAGAAACAGCAGGTCAAAGAAAGGGTTCCTAGGCTCCTTCGGTCCACTTTAAGTCAATGGAGATTTTTATTTGCTTTAAATGCTTGCAGTTATCGATCCATGTAGTCTACAATTATTGGACAAGTATGGCTGGAAAGCGCTTGTTCATAGCTACATTCACACGAAATTTCAGGCCATTTTGACAGTAAGGTGGTGTAGAAACAGCAGGTCAAAGAAAGGGTTCCTAGGCTCCTTCGGTCCACTTTAAGTCAATGGAGATTTTTATTTGCTTTAAATGCTTGCAGTTATCGATCAATGTGGTCTACAATTATTGGACCAGCATGCCTGGAAAGAGCTTGTTCAGAGCTACATTCACACGAAATTTCGGGCCATTTTGACAGTAAGGTGGTGTAGAAACAGCAGGTCAAAGAAAGGGTTCCTAGGCTCCTTCGGTCCACTTTAAGTCAATGGAGATTTTTATTTGCTTTAAATGCTTGCAGTTATCGATCCATGTGGTCTACAATTATTGGACCAGTATGGCTGGAAAGAGCTTGTTCAGAGGTACATTCACACGAAATTTCAGGCCATTTTGACAGTAAGGTGGTGTAGAAACAGCAGGTCAAAGAAAGGGTTCCTAGGCTCCTTCGGTCCACTTTAAGTCAATGGAGATTTTTATTTGCTTTAAATGCTTGCAGTTATCGATCCATGTGGTCTACAATTATTGGACCAGCATGGCTGGAAAGAGCTTGTTCAGAGCTACATTCACACGAAATTTTGGACCATTCTGACAGTAAGGTGGTGTAGAAACAGCAGGTCAAAGAAAGGGTTCCTAGGCTCCTTCGGTCCACTTTAAGTCAATGGAGATTTTTATTTGCTTTAAATGCTTGCAGTTATCGATCAATGTGGTCTACACTTATTGGACCAGGATGCCTGGAAAGAGCTTGTTCAGAGCTACATTCACACGAAATTTCTGGCCATTTTGACAGTAAGGTGGTGTAGAAACAGCAGGTCAAAGAAAGGGTTCCTAGGCTCCTTAAGTCCACTTTAAGTCAATGGAGATTTTTTTTGCTTTAAATGCTTGCAGTTATCGATCCATGTAGTCTACAATTATTGGACCAGTATGGCTGGAAAGCGCTTGTTCATAGCTACATTCACACGAAATTTCAGGCCATTTTGACAGTAGGGTGGTGTAGAAACAGCAGGTCAAAAAAAGGGTTCCTAGGCTCCTTCGGTCCACTTTAAGTCAATGGAGATTTTTATTTGCTTTAAATGCTTGCAGTTATCGATCCATGTGGTCTACAATTATTGGACCAGTATGGCTGGAAAGAGCTTGTTCAGAGCTACATTCACACGAAATTTCGGGCCATTTTGACAGTAAGGTGGTGTAGAAACAGCAGGTCAAAGAAAGTATTCCTCGGCTCCTTCGGTCCACTTTAAGCCAATGGAGATTTTTATTTGCTTTAAATGCTTGCAGTTATCGATCAATGTGCTCTACAATTATTGGACCAGCATGCCTGGAAAGAGCTTGTTCAGAGCTACATTCACATGAAATTTCGGGCCATTTTGACAGTAAGGTGGTGTAGAAACAGCAGGTCAAAGAAAGTATTCCTCGGCTCCTTCGGTCCACTTTAAGTCAATGGAGATTTTTATATGCTTTAAAGGCTTGCAGTTATCGATCCATGTGGTCTACAATTATTGGACCAGTATGGCTGGAAAGAGCTTGTTCAGAGGTACATTCACACGAAATTTTAGGCCATTTTGACAGTAAGGTGGTGTAGAAACAGCAGGTCAAAAAAGGGTTCCTAGGCTCCTTCGGTCCACTTTAAGTCAATGGATATTTTTATTTGCTTTAAATGCTTGCAGTTATCGATCCATGTGGTCTACAATTATTGGACCAGTATGGCTGGAAAGAGCTTGTTCAGAGGTACATTCACACGAAATTTCAGGCCATTTTGACAGTAAGGTGGTGTAGAAACAGCAGGTCAAAGAAAGGGTTCCTAGGCTCCTTCGGTCCACTTTAAGTCAATGGAGATTTTTATTTGCTTTAAATGCTTGCAGTTATCGATCAATGTGGTCTACACTTATTGGACCAGGATGCCTGGAAAGAGCTTGTTCAGAGCTACATTCACACGAAATTTCTGGCCATTTTGACAGTAAGGTGGTGTAGAAACAGCAGGTCAAAGAAAGGGTTCCTAGGCTCCTTAAGTCCACTTTAAGTCAATGGAGATTTTTATTTGCTTTAAATGCTTGCAGTTATCGATCCATGTAGTCTACAATTATTGGACCAGTATGGCTGGAAAGCGCTTGTTCATAGCTACATTCACACGAAATTTCAGGCCATTTTGACAGTAGGGTGGTGTAGAAACAGCAGGTCAAAAAAAGGGTTCCTAGGCTCCTTCGGTCCACTTTAAGTCAATGGAGATTTTTATTTGCTTTAAATGCTTGCAGTTATCGATCCATGTGGTCTACAATTATTGGACCAGTATGGCTGGAAAGAGCTTGTTCAGAGCTACATTCACACGAAATTTCGGGCCATTTTGACAGTAAGGTGGTGTAGAAACAGCAGGTCAAAGAAAGTATTCCTCGGCTCCTTCGGTCCACTTTAAGCCAATGGAGATTTTTATTTGCTTTAAATGCTTGCAGTTATCGATCAATGTGCTCTACAATTATTGGACCAGCATGCCTGGAAAGAGCTTGTTCAGAGCTACATTCACATGAAATTTCGGGCCATTTTGACAGTAAGGTGGTGTAGAAACAGCAGGTCAAAGAAAGTATTCCTCGGCTCCTTCGGTCCACTTTAAGTCAATGGAGATTTTTATATGCTTTAAAGGCTTGCAGTTATCGATCCATGTGGTCTACAATTATTGGACCAGTATGGCTGGAAAGAGCTTGTTCAGAGGTACATTCACACGAAATTTTAGGCCATTTTGACAGTAAGGTGGTGTAGAAACAGCAGGTCAAAAAAGGGTTCCTAGGCTCCTTCGGTCCACTTTAAGTCAATGGAGATTTTTATTTGCTTTAAATGCTTGCAGTTATCGATCCATGTGGTCTACAATTATTGGACCAGTATGGCTGGAAAGAGCTTGTTCAGAGGTACATTCACACGAAATTTCAGGCCATTTTGACAGTAAGGTGGTGTAGAAACAGCAGGTCAAAGAAAGGGTTCCTAGGCTCCTTCGGTCCACTTTAAGTCAATGGAGATTTTTATTTGCTTTAAATGCTTGCAGTTATCGATCCATGTGGTCTACAATTATTGGACCAGCATGGCTGGAAAGAGCTTGTTCAGAGCTACATTCACACGAAATTTCGGGCCATTTTGACAGTAAGGTGGTGTAGAAACAGCAGGTCAAAGAAAGGGTTCCTAGGCTCCTTCGGTCCACTTTAAGTCAATGGAGATTTTTATTTGCTTAAATGCTTGCAGTTATCGATCCATGTGGTCTACAATTATTGGACCAGTATGGCTGGAAAGAGCTTGTTCATAGCTACATTCACACGAAATGTCAGGCCATTTTGACAGTAAGGTGGTGTAGAAACAGCAGGTCAAAGAAAGGGTTCCTAGGCTCCTTCGGTCCACTTTAAGTCAATGGAGATTTTTATTTGCTTAAATGCTTGCAGTTATCGATCAATGTGGTCTACACTTATTGGACCAGGATGCCTGGAAAGAGCTTGTTCAGAGCTACATTCACACGAAATTTCTGGCCATTTTGACAGTAAGGTGGTGTAGAAACAGCAGGTCAAAGAAAGGGTTCCTAGGCTCCTTAAGTCCACTTTAAGTCAATGGAGATTTTTATTTGCTTTAAATGCTTGCAGTTATCGATCCATGTAGTCTACAATTATTGGACCAGTATGGCTGGAAAGCGCTTGTTCATAGCTACATTCACACGAAATTTCAGGCCATTTTGACAGTAAGGTGGTGTAGAAACAGCAGGTCAAAAAAAGGGTTCCTAGGCTCCTTCGGTCCACTTTAAGTCAATGGAGATTTTTATTTGCTTTAAATGCTTGCAGTTATCGATCCATGTGGTCTACAATTATTGGACCAGTATGGCTGGAAAGAGCTTGTTCAGAGCTACATTCACACGAAATTTCGGGCCATTTTGACAGTAAGGTGGTGTAGAAACAGCAGGTCAAAGAAAGTATTCCTCGGCTCCTTCGGTCCACTTTAAGCCAATGGAGATTTTTATTTGCTTTAAATGCTTGCAGTTATCGATCAATGTGGTCTACAATTATTGGACCAGCATGCCTGGAAAGAGCTTGTTCAGAGCTACATTCACATGAAATTTCGGGCCATTTTGACAGTAAGGTGGTGTAGAAACAGCAGGTCAAAGAAAGTATTCCTCGGCTCCTTCGGTCCACTTTAAGTCAATGGAGATTTTTATTTGCTTTAAATGCTTGCAGTTATCGATCCATGTGGTCTACAATTATTGGACCAGTATGGCTGGAAAGAGCTTGTTCAGAGCTACATTCACACGAAATTTCGGGCCATTTTGACAGTAAGGTGGTGTAGAAACAGCAGGTCAAAGAAAGGGTTCCTAGGCTCCTTCGGTCCACTTTAAGTCAATGGAGATTTTTATTTGCTTTAAATGCTTGCAGTTATCGATCCATGTGGTTTACAATTATTGGACCAGTATGGCTGGAAAGAGCTTGTTCAGAGCTACATTCACACGAAATTTTAGGCCATTTTGACAGTAAGGTGGTGTAGAAACAGCAGGTCAAAGAAAGGGTTCCTAGGCTCCTTCGGTCCACTTTAAGTCAATGGAGATTTTTATTTGCTTTAAATGCTTGCAGTTATCGATCCATGTGGTCTACAATTATTGGACCAGTATGGCTGTAAAGAGCTTGTTCAGAGGTACATTCACACGATATTTCAGGCCATTTTGACAGTAAGGTGGTGTAGAAACAGCAGGTCAAAGAAAGGGTTCCTAGGCTCCTTCGGTCCACTTTAAGTCAATGGAGATTTTTATTTGCTTTAAATGCTTGCAGTTATCGATCCATGTGGTCTACAATTATTGGACCAGTATGGCTGGAAAGAGCTTGTTCATAGCTACATTCACACGAAATTTCAGGCCATTTTGACAGTAAGGTGGTGTAGAAACAGCAGGTCAAAGAAAGGGTTCCTAGGCTCCTTCGGTCCACTTTAAGTCAATGGAGATTTTTATTTGCTTTAAATGCTTCCAGTTATCGATCCATGTAGTCTACAATTATTGGACCAGTATGGCTGGAAAGCGCTTGTTCATAGCTACATTCACACGAAATTTCAGGCCATTTTGACAGTAAGGTGGTGTAGAAACAGCAGGTCAAAGAAAGGGTTCCTAGGCTCCTTCGGTCCACTTTAAGTCAATGGAGATTTTTATTTGCTTTAAATGCTTGCAGTTATCGATCAATGTGGTCTACAATTATTGGACCAGCATGCCTGGAAAGAGCTTGTTCAGAGCTACATTCACACGAAATTTCGGGCCATTTTGACAGTAAGGTGGTGTAGAAACAGCAGGTCAAAAAAAGTATTCCTCGGCTCCTTCGGTCCACTTTAAGCCAATGGAGATTTTTATTTGCTTTAAATGCTTGCAGTTATCGATCAATGTGGTCTACAATTATTGGACCAGCATGCCTGGAAAGAGCTTGTTCAGAGCTACATTCACATGAAATTTCGGTCCATTTTGACAGTAAGGTGGTGTAGAAACAGCAGGTCAAAGAAAGGGTTCCTAGGCTCCTTCGGTCCACTTTAAGTCAATGGAGATTTTTATTTGCTTTAAATGCTTGCAGTTATCGATCCATGTGGTCTACAATTATTGGACCAGTATGGCTGGAAAGAGCTTGTTCATAGCTACATTCACACGAAATGTCAGGCCATTTTGACAGTAAGGTGGTGTAGAAACAGCAGGTCAAAGAAAGGGTTCCTAGGCTCCTTCGGTCCACTTTAAGTCAATGGAGATTTTTATTTGCTTAAATGCTTGCAGTTATCGATCAATGTGGTCTACAATTATTGGACCAGGATGCCTGGAAAGAGCTTGTTCAGAGCTACATTCACACGAAATTTCTGGCCATTTTGACAGTAAGGTGGTGTAGAAACAGCAGGTCAAAGAAAGGGTTCCTAGGCTCCTTCGGTCCACTTTAAGTCAATGGAGATTTTTATTTGCTTTAAATGCTTGCAGTTATCGATCCATGTAGTCTACAATTATTGGACAAGTATGGCTGGAAAGCGCTTGTTCATAGCTACATTCACACGAAATTTCAGGCCATTTTGACAGTAAGGTGGTGTAGAAACAGCAGGTCAAAGAAAGGGTTCCTAGGCTCCTTTGGTCCACTTTAAGTCAATGGAGATTTTTATTTGCTATAAATGCTTGCAGTTATCGATCAATGTGGTCTACAATTATTGGACCAGCATGCCTGGAAAGAGCTTGTTCAGAGCTACATTCACACGAAATTTCGGGCCATTTTGACAGTAAGGTGGTGTAGAAACAGCAGGTCAAAGAAAGTATTCCTCGGCTCCTTCGGTCCACTTTAAGTCAATGGAGATTTTTATTTGCTTTAAATGCTTGCAGTTATCGATCCATGTGGTCTACAATTATTGGACCAGTATGGCTGGAAAGAGCTTGTTCATAGCTACATTCACACGAAATTTCAGGCCATTTTGACAGTAAGGTGGTGTAGAAACAGCAGGTCAAAGAAAGGGTTCCTAGGCTTCTTCGGTCCACTTTAAGTCAATGGAGATTTTTATTTGCTTTAAATGCTTGCAGTTATCAATCCATGTGGTCTACAATTATTGGACCAGTATGGCTGGAAAGAGCTTGTTCAGAGCTACATTCACACGAAATTTCGGGCCATTTTGACAGTAAGGTGGTGTAGAAACAGCAGGTCAAAGAAAGGGTTCCTAGGCTCCTTCGGTCCACTTTAAGTCAATAGAGATTTTTATATGCTTTAAATGCTCGCAGTTATCGATCCATGTGGTCTACAATTATTGGACCAGTATGGCTGGAAAGAGCTTGTTCAGAGGTACATTCACACGAAATTTTAGGCCATTTTGACAGTAAGGTGGTGTAGAAACAGCAGGTCAAAGAAAGGGTTCCTAGGCTCCTTCGGTCCACTTTAAGTCAATGGAGATTTTTATTTGCTTTAAATGCTTGCAGTTATCGATCCATGTAGTCTACAATTATTGGACAAGTATGGCTGGAAAGCGCTTGTTCATAGCTACATTCACACGAAATTTCAGGCCATTTTGACAGTAAGGTGGTGTAGAAACAGCAGGTCAAAGAAAGGGTTCCTAGGCTCCTTCGGTCCACTTTAAGTCAATGGAGATTTTTATTTGCTTTAAATGCTTGCAGTTATCGATCCATGTGGTCTACAATTATTGGACCAGCATGGCTGGAAAGAGCTTGTTCAGAGCTACATTCACACGAAATTTCGGGCCATTTTGACAGTAAGGTGGTGTAGAAACAGCAGGTCAAAGAAAGGGTTCCTAGGCTCTTTCGGTCCACTTTAAGCCAATGGAGATTTTTATTTGCTTTAAATGCTTGCAGTTATCGATCAATGTGGTCTACAATTATTGGACCAGCATGCCTGGAAAGAGCTTGTTCAGAGCTACATTCACATGAAATTTCGGGCCATTTTGACAGTAAGGTGGTGTAGAAACAGCAGGTCAAAGAAAGTATTCCTCGGCTCCTTTGGTCCACTTTAAGTCAATGGAGATTTTTATTTGCTTTAAATGCTTGCAGTTATCGATCCATGTGGTCTACAATTATTGGACCAGTATGGCTGGAAAGAGCTTGTTCAGAGCTACATTCACACGAAATTTCGGGCCATTTTGACAGTAAGGTGGTGTAGAAACAGCAGGTCAAAGAAAGGGTTCCTAGGCTCCTTCGGTCCACTTTAAGTCAATAGAGATTTTTATATGCTTTAAATGCTCGCAGTTATCGATCCATGTGGTCTACAATTATTGGACCAGTATGGCTGAAAAGAGCTTGTTCAGAGGTACATTCACACGAAATTTTAGGCCATTTTGACAGTAAGGTGGTGTAGAAACAGCAGGTCAAAGAAAGGGTTCCTAGGCTCCTTCGGTCCACTTTAAGTCAATGGAGATTTTTATTTGCTTTAAATGCTTGCAGTTATCGATCCATGTAGTCTACAATTATTGGACAAGTATGGCTGGAAAGCGCTTGTTCATAGCTACATTCACACGAAATTTCAGGCCATTTTGACAGTAAGGTGGTGTAGAAACAGCAGGTCAAAGAAAGGGTTCCTAGGCTCCTTCGGTCCACTTTAAGTCAATGGAGATTTTTATTTGCTTTAAATGCTTGCAGTTATCGATCAATGTGGTCTACAATTATTGGACCAGCATGCCTGGAAAGAGCTTGTTCAGAGCTACATTCACACGAAATTTCGGGCCATTTTGACAGTAAGGTGGTGTAGAAACAGCAGGTCAAAGAAAGGGTTCCTAGGCTCCTTCGGTCCACTTTAAGTCAATAGAGATTTTTATTTGCTTTAAATGCTTGCAGTTATCGATCCATGTGGTCTACAATTATTGGACCAGTATGGCTGGAAAGAGCTTGTTCAGAGGTACATTCACACGAAATTTCAGGCCATTTTGACAGTAAGGTGGTGTAGAAACAGCAGGTCAAAGAAAGGGTTCCTAGGCTCCTTCGGTCCACTTTAAGTCAATGGAGATTTTTATTTGCTTTAAATGCTTGCAGTTATCGATCCATGTGGTCTACAATTATTGGACCAGTATGGCTGGAAAGAGCTTGTTCATAGCTACATTCACACGAAATGTCAGGCCATTTTGACAGTAAGGTGGTGTAGAAACAGCAGGTCAAAGAAAGGGTTCCTAGGCTCCTTCGGTCCACTTTAAGTCAATGGAGATTTTTATTTGCTTAAATGCTTGCAGTTATCGATCAATGTGGTCTACAATTATTGGACCAGGATGCCTGGAAAGAGCTTGTTCAGAGCTACATTCACACGAAATTTCTGGCCATTTTGACAGTAAGGTGGTGTAGAAACAGCAGGTCAAAGAAAGGGTTCCTAGGCTCCTTCGGTCCACTTTAAGTCAATGGAGATTTTTATTTGCTTTAAATGCTTGCAGTTATCGATCCATGTAGTCTACAATTATTGGACAAGTATGGCTGGAAAGCGCTTGTTCATAGCTACATTCACACGAAATTTCAGGCCATTTTGACAGTAAGGTGGTGTAGAAACAGCAGGTCAAAGAAAGGGTTCCTAGGCTCCTTTGGTCCACTTTAAGTCAATGGAGATTTTTATTTGCTATAAATGCTTGCAGTTATCGATCAATGTGGTCTACAATTATTGGACCAGCATGCCTGGAAAGAGCTTGTTCAGAGCTACATTCACACGAAATTTCGGGCCATTTTGACAGTAAGGTGGTGTAGAAACAGCAGGTCAAAGAAAGTATTCCTCGGCTCCTTCGGTCCACTTTAAGTCAATGGAGATTTTTATTTGCTTTAAATGCTTGCAGTTATCGATCCATGTGGTCTACAATTATTGGACCAGTATGGCTGGAAAGAGCTTGTTCATAGCTACATTCACACGAAATTTCAGGCCATTTTGACAGTAAGGTGGTGTAGAAACAGCAGGTCAAAGAAAGGGTTCCTAGGCTTCTTCGGTCCACTTTAAGTCAATGGAGATTTTTATTTGCTTTAAATGCTTGCAGTTATCAATCCATGTGGTCTACAATTATTGGACCAGTATGGCTGGAAAGAGCTTGTTCAGAGCTACATTCACACGAAATTTCGGGCCATTTTGACAGTAAGGTGGTGTAGAAACAGCAGGTCAAAGAAAGGGTTCCTAGGCTCCTTCGGTCCACTTTAAGTCAATAGAGATTTTTATATGCTTTAAATGCTCGCAGTTATCGATCCATGTGGTCTACAATTATTGGACCAGTATGGCTGGAAAGAGCTTGTTCAGAGGTACATTCACACGAAATTTTAGGCCATTTTGACAGTAAGGTGGTGTAGAAACAGCAGGTCAAAGAAAGGGTTCCTAGGCTCCTTCGGTCCACTTTAAGTCAATGGAGATTTTTATTTGCTTTAAATGCTTGCAGTTATCGATCCATGTAGTCTACAATTATTGGACAAGTATGGCTGGAAAGCGCTTGTTCATAGCTACATTCACACGAAATTTCAGGCCATTTTGACAGTAAGGTGGTGTAGAAACAGCAGGTCAAAGAAAGGGTTCCTAGGCTCCTTCGGTCCACTTTAAGTCAATGGAGATTTTTATTTGCTTTAAATGCTTGCAGTTATCGATCCATGTGGTCTACAATTATTGGACCAGCATGGCTGGAAAGAGCTTGTTCAGAGCTACATTCACACGAAATTTCGGGCCATTTTGACAGTAAGGTGGTGTAGAAACAGCAGGTCAAAGAAAGGGTTCCTAGGCTCTTTCGGTCCACTTTAAGCCAATGGAGATTTTTATTTGCTTTAAATGCTTGCAGTTATCGATCAATGTGGTCTACAATTATTGGACCAGCATGCCTGGAAAGAGCTTGTTCAGAGCTACATTCACATGAAATTTCGGGCCATTTTGACAGTAAGGTGGTGTAGAAACAGCAGGTCAAAGAAAGTATTCCTCGGCTCCTTTGGTCCACTTTAAGTCAATGGAGATTTTTATTTGCTTTAAATGCTTGCAGTTATCGATCCATGTGGTCTACAATTATTGGACCAGTATGGCTGGAAAGAGCTTGTTCAGAGCTACATTCACACGAAATTTCGGGCCATTTTGACAGTAAGGTGGTGTAGAAACAGCAGGTCAAAGAAAGGGTTCCTAGGCTCCTTCGGTCCACTTTAAGTCAATAGAGATTTTTATATGCTTTAAATGCTCGCAGTTATCGATCCATGTGGTCTACAATTATTGGACCAGTATGGCTGAAAAGAGCTTGTTCAGAGGTACATTCACACGAAATTTTAGGCCATTTTGACAGTAAGGTGGTGTAGAAACAGCAGGTCAAAGAAGGGTTCCTAGGCTCCTTCGGTCCACTTTAAGTCAATGGAGATTTTTATTTGCTTTAAATGCTTGCAGTTATCGATCCATGTAGTCTACAATTATTGGACAAGTATGGCTGGAAAGAGCTTGTTCAGAGCTACATTCACACGAAATTTCGGGCCATTTTGACAGTAAGGTGGTGTAGAAACAGCAGGTCAAAGAAAGGGTTCCTAGGCTCCTTCGGTCCACTTTAAGTCAATGGAGATTTTTATATGCTTTAAAGGCTTGCAGTTATCGATCCATGTGGTCTACAATTATTGGACCAGTATGGCTGGAAAGAGCTTGTTCAGAGGTACATTCACACGAAATTTTAGGCCATTTTGACAGTAAGGTGGTGTAGAAACAGCAGGTCAAAAAAGGGTTCCTAGGCTCCTTCGGTCCACTTTAAGTCAATGGAGATTTTTATTTGCTTTAAATGCTTGCAGTTATCGATCCATGTGGTCTACAATTATTGGACCAGTATGGCTGGAAAGAGCTTGTTCAGAGGTACATTCACACGAAATTTCAGGCCATTTTGACAGTAAGGTGGTGTAGAAACAGCAGGTCAAAGAAAGGGTTCCTAGGCTCCTTCGGTCCACTTTAAGTCAATGGAGATTTTTATTTGCTTTAAATGCTTGCAGTTATCGATCCATGTGGTCTACAATTATTGGACCAGCATGGCTGGAAAGAGCTTGTTCAGAGCTACATTCACACGAAATTTCGGACCATTTTGACAGTAAGGTGGTGTAGAAACAGCAGGTCAAAGAAAGGGTTCCTAGGCTCCTTCGGTCCACTTTAAGTCAATGGAGATTTTTATTTGCTTTAAATGCTTGCAGTTATCGATCAATGTGGTCTACACTTATTGGACCAGGATGCCTGGAAAGAGCTTGTTCAGAGCTACATTCACACGAAATTTCTGGCCATTTTGACAGTAAGGTGGTGTAGAAACAGCAGGTCAAAGAAAGGGTTCCTAGGCTCCTTAAGTCCACTTTAAGTCAATGGAGATTTTTATTTGCTTTAAATGCTTGCAGTTATCGATCCATGTAGTCTACAATTATTGGACCAGTATGGCTGGAAAGCGCTTGTTCATAGCTACATTCACACGAAATTTCAGGCCATTTTGACAGTAGGGTGGTGTAGAAACAGCAGGTCAAAAAAAGGGTTCCTAGGCTCCTTCGGTCCACTTTAAGTCAATGGAGATTTTTATTTGCTTTAAATGCTTGCAGTTATCGATCCATGTGGTCTACAATTATTGGACCAGTATGGCTGGAAAGAGCTTGTTCAGAGCTACATTCACACGAAATTTCGGGCCATTTTGACAGTAAGGTGGTGTAGAAACAGCAGGTCAAAGAAAGTATTCCTCGGCTCCTTCGGTCCACTTTAAGCCAATGGAGATTTTTATTTGCTTTAAATGCTTGCAGTTATCGATCAATGTGCTCTACAATTATTGGACCAGCATGCCTGGAAAGAGCTTGTTCAGAGCTACATTCACATGAAATTTCGGGCCATTTTGACAGTAAGGTGGTGTAGAAACAGCAGGTCAAAGAAAGTATTCCTCGGCTCCTTCGGTCCACTTTAAGTCAATGGAGATTTTTATATGCTTTAAAGGCTTGCAGTTATCGATCCATGTGGTCTACAATTATTGGACCAGTATGGCTGGAAAGAGCTTGTTCAGAGGTACATTCACACGAAATTTTAGGCCATTTTGACAGTAAGGTGGTGTAGAAACAGCAGGTCAAAAAAGGGTTCCTAGGCTCCTTCGGTCCACTTTAAGTCAATGGAGATTTTTATTTGCTTTAAATGCTTGCAGTTATCGATCCATGTGGTCTACAATTATTGGACCAGTATGGCTGGAAAGAGCTTGTTCAGAGGTACATTCACACGAAATTTCAGGCCATTTTGACAGTAAGGTGGTGTAGAAACAGCAGGTCAAAGAAAGGGTTCCTAGGCTCCTTCGGTCCACTTTAAGTCAATGGAGATTTTTATTTGCTTTAAATGCTTGCAGTTATCGATCCATGTGGTCTACAATTATTGGACCAGCATGGCTGGAAAGAGCTTGTTCAGAGCTACATTCACACGAAATTTCGGGCCATTTTGACAGTAAGGTGGTGTAGAAACAGCAGGTCAAAGAAAGGGTTCCTAGGCTCCTTCGGTCCACTTTAAGTCAATGGAGATTTTTATTTGCTTAAATGCTTGCAGTTATCGATCCATGTGGTCTACAATTATTGGACCAGTATGGCTGGAAAGAGCTTGTTCATAGCTACATTCACACGAAATGTCAGGCCATTTTGACAGTAAGGTGGTGTAGAAACAGCAGGTCAAAGAAAGGGTTCCTAGGCTCCTTCGGTCCACTTTAAGTCAATGGAGATTTTTATTTGCTTAAATGCTTGCAGTTATCGATCAATGTGGTCTACACTTATTGGACCAGGATGCCTGGAAAGAGCTTGTTCAGAGCTACATTCACACGAAATTTCTGGCCATTTTGACAGTAAGGTGGTGTAGAAACAGCAGGTCAAAGAAAGGGTTCCTAGGCTCCTTAAGTCCACTTTAAGTCAATGGAGATTTTTATTTGCTTTAAATGCTTGCAGTTATCGATCCATGTAGTCTACAATTATTGGACCAGTATGGCTGGAAAGCGCTTGTTCATAGCTACATTCACACGAAATTTCAGGCCATTTTGACAGTAAGGTGGTGTAGAAACAGCAGGTCAAAAAAAGGGTTCCTAGGCTCCTTCGGTCCACTTTAAGTCAATGGAGATTTTTATTTGCTTTAAATGCTTGCAGTTATCGATCCATGTGGTCTACAATTATTGGACCAGTATGGCTGGAAAGAGCTTGTTCAGAGGTACATTCACACGAAATTTTAGGCCATTTTGACAGTAAGGTGGTGTAGAAACAGCAGGTCAAAAAAGGGTTCCTAGGCTCCTTCGGTCCACTTTAAGTCAATGGAGATTTTTATTTGCTTTAAATGCTTGCAGTTATCGATCCATGTGGTCTACAATTATTGGACCAGTATGGCTGGAAAGAGCTTGTTCAGAGGTACATTCACACGAAATTTCAGGCCATTTTGACAGTAAGGTGGTGTAGAAACAGCAGGTCAAAGAAAGGGTTCCTAGGCTCCTTCGGTCCACTTTAAGTCAATGGAGATTTTTATTTGCTTTAAATGCTTGCAGTTATCGATCCATGTGGTCTACAATTATTGGACCAGCATGGCTGGAAAGAGCTTGTTCAGAGCTACATTCACACGAAATTTCGGACCATTTTGACAGTAAGGTGGTGTAGAAACAGCAGGTCAAAGAAAGGGTTCCTAGGCTCCTTCGGTCCACTTTAAGTCAATGGAGATTTTTATTTGCTTTAAATGCTTGCAGTTATCGATCAATGTGGTCTACACTTATTGGACCAGGATGCCTGGAAAGAGCTTGTTCAGAGCTACATTCACACGAAATTTCTGGCCATTTTGACAGTAAGGTGGTGTAGAAACAGCAGGTCAAAGAAAGGGTTCCTAGGCTCCTTAAGTCCACTTTAAGTCAATGGAGATTTTTATTTGCTTTAAATGCTTGCAGTTATCGATCCATGTAGTCTACAATTATTGGACCAGTATGGCTGGAAAGCGCTTGTTCATAGCTACATTCACACGAAATTTCAGGCCATTTTGACAGTAGGGTGGTGTAGAAACAGCAGGTCAAAAAAAGGGTTCCTAGGCTCCTTCGGTCCACTTTAAGTCAATGGAGATTTTTATTTGCTTTAAATGCTTGCAGTTATCGATCCATGTGGTCTACAATTATTGGACCAGTATGGCTGGAAAGAGCTTGTTCAGAGCTACATTCACACGAAATTTCGGGCCATTTTGACAGTAAGGTGGTGTAGAAACAGCAGGTCAAAGAAAGTATTCCTCGGCTCCTTCGGTCCACTTTAAGCCAATGGAGATTTTTATTTGCTTTAAATGCTTGCAGTTATCGATCAATGTGCTCTACAATTATTGGACCAGCATGCCTGGAAAGAGCTTGTTCAGAGCTACATTCACATGAAATTTCGGGCCATTTTGACAGTAAGGTGGTGTAGAAACAGCAGGTCAAAGAAAGTATTCCTCGGCTCCTTCGGTCCACTTTAAGTCAATGGAGATTTTTATATGCTTTAAAGGCTTGCAGTTATCGATCCATGTGGTCTACAATTATTGGACCAGTATGGCTGGAAAGAGCTTGTTCAGAGGTACATTCACACGAAATTTTAGGCCATTTTGACAGTAAGGTGGTGTAGAAACAGCAGGTCAAAAAAGGGTTCCTAGGCTCCTTCGGTCCACTTTAAGTCAATGGAGATTTTTATTTGCTTTAAATGCTTGCAGTTATCGATCCATGTGGTCTACAATTATTGGACCAGTATGGCTGGAAAGAGCTTGTTCAGAGGTACATTCACACGAAATTTCAGGCCATTTTGACAGTAAGGTGGTGTAGAAACAGCAGGTCAAAGAAAGGGTTCCTAGGCTCCTTCGGTCCACTTTAAGTCAATGGAGATTTTTATTTGTTTAAATGCTTGCAGTTATCGATCCATGTGGTCTACAATTATTGGACCAGCATGGCTGGAAAGAGCTTGTTCAGAGCTACATTCACACGAAATTTCGGGCCATTTTGACAGTAAGGTGGTGTAGAAACAGCAGGTCAAAGAAAGGGTTCCTAGGCTCCTTCGGTCCACTTTAAGTCAATGGAGATTTTTATTTGCTTAAATGCTTGCAGTTATCGATCCATGTGGTCTACAATTATTGGACCAGTATGGCTGGAAAGAGCTTGTTCATAGCTACATTCACACGAAATGTCAGGCCATTTTGACAGTAAGGTGGTGTAGAAACAGCAGGTCAAAGAAAGGGTTCCTAGGCTCCTTCGGTCCACTTTAAGTCAATGGAGATTTTTATTTGCTTAAATGCTTGCAGTTATCGATCAATGTGGTCTACACTTATTGGACCAGGATGCCTGGAAAGAGCTTGTTCAGAGCTACATTCACACGAAATTTCTGGCCATTTTGACAGTAAGGTGGTGTAGAAACAGCAGGTCAAAGAAAGGGTTCCTAGGCTCCTTAAGTCCACTTTAAGTCAATGGAGATTTTTATTTGCTTTAAATGCTTGCAGTTATCGATCCATGTAGTCTACAATTATTGGACCAGTATGGCTGGAAAGCGCTTGTTCATAGCTACATTCACACGAAATTTCAGGCCATTTTGACAGTAAGGTGGTGTAGAAACAGCAGGTCAAAAAAAGGGTTCCTAGGCTCCTTCGGTCCACTTTAAGTCAATGGAGATTTTTATTTGCTTTAAATGCTTGCAGTTATCGATCCATGTGGTCTACAATTATTGGACCAGTATGGCTGGAAAGAGCTTGTTCAGAGCTACATTCACACGAAATTTCGGGCCATTTTGACAGTAAGGTGGTGTAGAAACAGCAGGTCAAAGAAAGTATTCCTCGGCTCCTTCGGTCCACTTTAAGCCAATGGAGATTTTTATTTGCTTTAAATGCTTGCAGTTATCGATCAATGTGGTCTACAATTATTGGACCAGCATGCCTGGAAAGAGCTTGTTCAGAGCTACATTCACATGAAATTTCGGGCCATTTTGACAGTAAGGTGGTGTAGAAACAGCAGGTCAAAGAAAGTATTCCTCGGCTCCTTCGGTCCACTTTAAGTCAATGGAGATTTTTATTTGCTTTAAATGCTTGCAGTTATCGATCCATGTGGTCTACAATTATTGGACCAGTATGGCTGGAAAGAGCTTGTTCAGAGCTACATTCACACGAAATTTCGGGCCATTTTGACAGTAAGGTGGTGTAGAAACAGCAGGTCAAAGAAAGGGTTCCTAGGCTCCTTCGGTCCACTTTAAGTCAATGGAGATTTTTATATGCTTTAAAGGCTTGCAGTTATCGATCCATGTGGTCTACAATTATTGGACCAGTATGGCTGGAAAGAGCTTGTTCAGAGGTACATTCACACGAAATTTCAGGCCATTTTGACAGTAAGGTGGTGTAGAAACAGCAGGTCAAAGAAAGGGTTCCTAGGCTCCTTCGGTCCACTTTAAGTCAATGGAGATTTTTATTTGCTTTAAATGCTTGCAGTTATCGATCCATGTGGTCTACAATTATTGGACCAGCATGGCTGGAAAGAGCTTGTTCAGAGCTACATTCACACGAAATTTCGGGCCATTTTGACAGTAAGGTGGTGTAGAAACAGCAGGTCAAAGAAAGGGTTCCTAGGCTCCTTCGGTCCACTTTAAGTCAATGGAGATTTTTATTTGCTTAAATGCTTGCAGTTATCGATCCATGTGGTCTACAATTATTGGACCAGTATGGCTGGAAAGAGCTTGTTCATAGCTACATTCACACGAAATGTCAGGCCATTTTGACAGTAAGGTGGTGTAGAAACAGCAGGTCAAAGAAAGGGTTCCTAGGCTCCTTCGGTCCACTTTAAGTCAATGGAGATTTTTATTTGCTTAAATGCTTGCAGTTATCGATCAATGTGGTCTACACTTATTGGACCAGGATGCCTGGAAAGAGCTTGTTCAGAGCTACATTCACACGAAATTTCTGGCCATTTTGACAGTAAGGTGGTGTAGAAACAGCAGGTCAAAGAAAGGGTTCCTAGGCTCCTTAAGTCCACTTTAAATCAATGGAGATTTTTATTTGCTTTAAATGCTTGCAGTTATCGATCCATGTAGTCTACAATTATTGGACCAGTATGGCTGGAAAGCGCTTGTTCATAGCTACATTCACACGAAATTTCAGGCCATTTTGACAGTAAGGTGGTGTAGAAACAGCAGGTCAAAAAAAGGGTTCCTAGGCTCCTTCGGTCCACTTTAAGTCAATGGAGATTTTTATTTGCTTTAAATGCTTGCAGTTATCGATCCATGTGGTCTACAATTATTGGACCAGTATGGCTGGAAAGAGCTTGTTCAGAGGTACATTCACACGAAATTTTAGGCCATTTTGACAGTAAGGTGGTGTAGAAACAGCAGGTCAAAAAAGGGTTCCTAGGCTCCTTCGGTCCACTTTAAGTCAATGGAGATTTTTATTTGCTTTAAATGCTTGCAGTTATCGATCCATGTGGTCTACAATTATTGGACCAGTATGGCTGGAAAGAGCTTGTTCAGAGGTACATTCACACGAAATTTCAGGCCATTTTGACAGTAAGGTGGTGTAGAAACAGCAGGTCAAAGAAAGGGTTCCTAGGCTCCTTCGGTCCACTTTAAGTCAATGGAGATTTTTATTTGCTTTAAATGCTTGCAGTTATCGATCCATGTGGTCTACAATTATTGGACCAGCATGGCTGGAAAGAGCTTGTTCAGAGCTACATTCACACGAAATTTCGGACCATTTTGACAGTAAGGTGGTGTAGAAACAGCAGGTCAAAGAAAGGGTTCCTAGGCTCCTTCGGTCCACTTTAAGTCAATGGAGATTTTTATTTGCTTTAAATGCTTGCAGTTATCGATCAATGTGGTCTACACTTATTGGACCAGGATGCATGGAAAGAGCTTGTTCAGAGCTACATTCACACGAAATTTCTGGCCATTTTGACAGTAAGGTGGTGTAGAAACAGCAGGTCAAAGAAAGGGTTCCTAGGCTCCTTAAGTCCACTTTAAGTCAATGGAGATTTTTATTTGCTTTAAATGCTTGCAGTTATCGATCCATGTAGTCTACAATTATTGGACCAGTATGGCTGGAAAGCGCTTGTTCATAGCTACATTCACACGAAATTTCAGGCCATTTTGACAGTAGGGTGGTGTAGAAACAGCAGGTCAAAAAAAGGGTTCCTAGGCTCCTTCGGTCCACTTTAAGTCAATGGAGATTTTTATTTGCTTTAAATGCTTGCAGTTATCGATCCATGTGGTCTACAATTATTGGACCAGTATGGCTGGAAAGAGCTTGTTCAGAGCTACATTCACACGAAATTTCGGGCCATTTTGACAGTAAGGTGGTGTAGAAACAGCAGGTCAAAGAAAGTATTCCTCGGCTCCTTCGGTCCACTTTAAGCCAATGGAGATTTTTATTTGCTTTAAATGCTTGCAGTTATCGATCAATGTGCTCTACAATTATTGGACCAGCATGCCTGGAAAGAGCTTGTTCAGAGCTACATTCACATGAAATTTCGGGCCATTTTGACAGTAAGGTGGTGTAGAAACAGCAGGTCAAAGAAAGTATTCCTCGGCTCCTTCGGTCCACTTTAAGTCAATGGAGATTTTTATATGCTTTAAAGGCTTGCAGTTATCGATCCATGTGGTCTACAATTATTGGACCAGTATGGCTGGAAAGAGCTTGTTCAGAGGTACATTCACACGAAATTTTAGGCCATTTTGACAGTAAGGTGGTGTAGAAACAGCAGGTCAAAAAAGGGTTCCTAGGCTCCTTCGGTCCACTTTAAGTCAATGGAGATTTTTATTTGCTTTAAATGCTTGCAGTTATCGATCCATGTGGTCTACAATTATTGGACCAGTATGGCTGGAAAGAGCTTGTTCAGAGGTACATTCACACGAAATTTCAGGCCATTTTGACAGTAAGGTGGTGTAGAAACAGCAGGTCAAAGAAAGGGTTCCTAGGCTCCTTCGGTCCACTTTAAGTCAATGGAGATTTTTATTTGCTTTAAATGCTTGCAGTTATCGATCCATGTGGTCTACAATTATTGGACCAGCATGGCTGGAAAGAGCTTGTTCAGAGCTACATTCACACGAAATTTCGGGCCATTTTGACAGTAAGGTGGTGTAGAAACAGCAGGTCAAAGAAAGGGTTCCTAGGCTCCTTCGGTCCACTTTAAGTCAATGGAGATTTTTATTTGCTTAAATGCTTGCAGTTATCGATCAATGTGGTCTACACTTATTGGACCAGGATGCCTGGAAAGAGCTTGTTCAGAGCTACATTCACACGAAATTTCTGGCCATTTTGACAGTAAGGTGGTGTAGAAACAGCAGGTCAAAGAAAGGGTTCCTAGGCTCCTTAAGTCCACTTTAAGTCAATGGAGATTTTTATTTGCTTTAAATGCTTGCAGTTATCGATCCATGTAGTCTACAATTATTGGACCAGTATGGCTGGAAAGCGCTTGTTCATAGCTACATTCACACGAAATTTCAGGCCATTTTGACAGTAAGGTGGTGTAGAAACAGCAGGTCAAAAAAAGGGTTCCTAGGCTCCTTCGGTCCACTTTAAGTCAATGGAGATTTTTATTTGCTTAAATGCTTGCAGTTATCGATCAATGTGGTCTACACTTATTGGACCAGGATGCCTGGAAAGAGCTTGTTCAGAGCTACATTCACACGAAATTTCTGGCCATTTTGACAGTAAGGTGGTGTAGAAACAGCAGGTCAAAGAAAGGGTTCCTAGGCTCCTTAAGTCCACTTTAAGTCAATGGAGATTTTTATTTGCTTTAAATGCTTGCAGTTATCGATCCATGTAGTCTACAATTATTGGACCAGTATGGCTGGAAAGCGCTTGTTCATAGCTACATTCACACGAAATTTCAGGCCATTTTGACAGTAAGGTGGTGTAGAAACAGCAGGTCAAAAAAAGGGTTCCTAGGCTCCTTCGGTCCACTTTAAGTCAATGGAGATTTTTATTTGCTTTAAATGCTTGCAGTTATCGATCCATGTGGTCTACAATTATTGGACCAGTATGGCTGGAAAGAGCTTGTTCAGAGCTACATTCACACGAAATTTCGGGCCATTTTGACAGTAAGGTGGTGTAGAAACAGCAGGTCAAAGAAAGTATTCCTCGGCTCCTTCGGTCCACTTTAAGTCAATGGAGATTTTTATATGCTTTAAAGGCTTGCAGTTATCGATCCATGTGGTCTACAATTATTGGACCAGTATGGCTGGAAAGAGCTTGTTCAGAGGTACATTCACACGAAATTTTAGGCCATTTTGACAGTAAGGTGGTGTAGAAACAGCAGGTCAAAAAAGGGTTCCTAGGCTCCCTCGGTCCACTTTAAGTCAATGGAGATTTTTATTTGCTTTAAATGCTTGCAGTTATCGATCCATGTGGTCTACAATTATTGGACCAGTATGGCTGGAAAGAGCTTGTTCAGAGGTACATTCACACGAAATTTCAGGCCATTTTGACAGTAAGGTGGTGTAGAAACAGCAGGTCAAAGAAAGGGTTCCTCGGCTCCTTCGGTCCACTTTAAGTCAATGGAGATTTTTATTTGCTTTAAATGCTTGCAGATATCGATCCATGTGGTCTACAATTATTGGACCAGTATGGCTGGAAAGAGCTTGTTCATAGCTACATTCACACGAAATTTCGGGCCATTTTGACAGTAAGGTGGTGTAGAAACAGCAGGTCAAAGAAAGTATTCCTCGGCTCCTTCGGTCCACTTTAAGTCAATGAAGATTTTTATTTGCTTTAAATGCTTGCAGTTATCGATCCATGTGGTCTACAATTATTGGACCAGTATGGCTGGAAAGAGCTTGTTCAGAGGTACATTCACACGAAATTTCGGGCCATTTTGACAGTAAGGTGGTGTAGAAACAGCAGGTCAAAGAAAGGGTTCCTAGGCTCCTTTGGTCCACTTTAAGTCAATGGAGATTTTTATTTGCTTTAAATGCTTGCAGTTATCGATCCATGTGGTCTACAATTATTGGACCAGTATGGCTGGAAAGAGCTTGTTCATAGCTACATTCACAAGAAATGTCAGGCCATTTTGACAGTAAGGTGGTGTAGAAACAGCAGGTCAAAGAAAGGGTTCCTAGGCTCCTTCGGTCCACTTTAAGTCAATGGAGATTTTTATTTGCTTAAATGCTTGCAGTTATCGATCAATGTGGTCTACAATTATTGGACCAGGATGCCTGGAAAGAGCTTGTTCAGAGCTACATTCACACGAAATTTCTGGCCATTTTGACAGTAAGGTGGTGTAGAAACAGCAGGTCAAAGAAAGGGTTCCTAGGCTCCTTAAGTCCACTTTAAGTCAATGGAGATTTTTATTTGCTTTAAATGCTTGCAGTTATCGATCCATGTAGTCTACAATTATTGGACCAGTATGGCTGGAAAGCGCTTGTTCATAGCTACATTCACACGAAATTTCAGGCCATTTTGACAGTAAGGTGGTGTAGAAACAGCAGGTCAAAGAATGGGTTCCTAGGCTCCTTCGGTCCACTTTAAGTCAATGGAGATTTTTATTTGCTTTAAATGCTTGCAGTTATCAATCAATGTGGGTTACAATTATTGGACCAGCATGCCTGGAAAGAGCTTGTTCAGAGCTACATTCACACGAAATTTCGGGCCATTTTGACAGTAAGGTGGTGTAGAAACAGCAGGTCAAAGAATGTATTCCTCGGCTCCTTCGGTCCACT
The DNA here is from genome assembly GCA_031769625.1 of Taudactylus pleione. NCBI lineage: Eukaryota > Metazoa > Chordata > Amphibia > Anura > Myobatrachidae > Taudactylus > Taudactylus pleione. The sequence goes on from JAUIMM010001657.1 coordinate 76,124, forward strand.
TTAAGTCAATGGAGATTTTTATTTGCTTTAAATGCTTGCAGTTATCGATCCATGTGGTCTACAATTATTGGACCAGTATGGCTGGAAAGCGCTTGTTCATAGCTACATTCACACGAAATTTCAGGCCATTTTGACAGTAAGGTGGTGTAGAAACAGCAGGTCAAAAAAAGGGTTCCTTGGCTCCTTCGGTCCACTTTAAGTCAATGGAGATTTTTATTTGCTTTAAATGCTTGCAGTTATCGATCCATGTGGTCTACAATTATTGGACCAGTATGGCTGGAAAGAGCTTGTTCAGAGGTACATTCACACGAAATTTTAGGCCATTTTGACAGTAAGGTGGTGTAGAAACAGCAGGTCAAAGAAAGGGTTCCTAGGCTCCTTCGGTCCACTTTAAGTCAATGGAGATTTTTATTTGCTTTAAATGCTTGCAGTTATCGATCCATGTGGTCTACAATTATTGGACCAGTATGGCTGGAAAGAGCTTGTTCAGAGGTACATTCACACGAAATTTCAGGCCATTTTGACAGTAAGGTGGTGTAGAAACAGCAGGTCAAAGAAAGGGTTCCAAGGCTCATTCGGTCCACTTTAAGTCAATGGAGATTTTTATTTGCTTTAAATGCTTGCAGATATCGATCCATGTGGTCTACAATTATTGGACCAGTATGGCTGGAAAGAGCTTGTTCATAGCTACATTCACACGAAATTTCAGGCCATTTTGACAGTAAGGTGGTGTAGAAACAGCAGGTCAAAGAAAGTATTCCACGGCTCCTTCGGTCCACTTTAAGTCAATGGAGATTTGTATTTGCTTTAAATGCTTGCAGTTATCGATCCATGTGGTCTACAATTATTGGACCAGTATGGCTGGAAAGAGCTTGTTCAGAGGTACATTCACACGAAATTTCGGGCCATTTTGACAGTAAGGTGGTGTAGAAACAGCAGGTCAAAGAAAGGGTTCCTAGGCTCCTTCGGTCCACTTTAAGTCAATGGAGATTTTTATTTGCTTTAAATGCTTGCAGTTATCGATCCATGTGGTCTACAATTATTGGACCAGTATGGCTGGAAAGAGCTTGTTCATAGCTACATTCACACGAAATGTCAGGCCATTTTGACAGTAAGGTGGTGTAGAAACAGCAGGTCAAAGAAAGTATTCCTCGGCTCCTTCGGTCCACTTTAAGCCAATGGAGATTTTTATTTGCTTTAAATGCTTGCAGTTATCGATCAATGTGCTCTACAATTATTGGACCAGCATGCCTGGAAAGAGCTTGTTCAGAGCTACATTCACATGAAATTTCGGGCTATTTTGACAGTAAGGTGGTGTAGAAACAGCAGGTCAAAGAAAGTATTCCTCGGCTCCTTCGGTCCACTTTAAGTCAATGGAGATTTTTATTTGCTTTAAATGCTTGCAGTTATCGATCCATGTGGTCTACAATTATTGGACCAGTATGGCTGGAAAGAGCTTGTTCAGAGCTACATTCACACGAAATTTCGGGCCATTTTGACAGTAAGGTGGTGTAGAAACAGCAGGTCAAAGAAAGGGTTCCTAGGCTCCTTCGGTCCACTTTAAGTCAATGGAGATTTTTATATGCTTTAAAGGCTTGCAGTTATCGATCCATGTGGTCTACAATTATTGGACCAGTATGGCTGGAAAGAGCTTGTTCAGAGGTACATTCACACGAAATTTTAGGCCATTTTGACAGTAAGGTGGTGTAGAAACAGCAGGTCAAAAAAGGGTTCCTAGGCTCCCTCGGTCCACTTTAAGTCAATGGAGATTTTTATTTGCTTTAAATGCTTGCAGTTATCGATCCATGTGGTCTACAATTATTGGACCAGTATGGCTGGAAAGAGCTTGTTCAGAGGTACATTCACACGAAATTTCAGGCCATTTTGACAGTAAGGTGGTGTAGAAACAGCAGGTCAAAGAAAGGGTTCCTCGGCTCCTTCGGTCCACTTTAAGTCAATGGAGATTTTTATTTGCTTTAAATGCTTGCAGATATCGATCCATGTGGTCTACAATTATTGGACCAGTATGGCTGGAAAGAGCTTGTTCATAGCTACATTCACACGAAATTTCGGGCCATTTTGACAGTAAGGTGGTGTAGAAACAGCAGGTCAAAGAAAGTATTCCTCGGCTCCTTCGGTCCACTTTAAGTCAATGAAGATTTTTATTTGCTTTAAATGCTTGCAGTTATCGATCCATGTGGTCTACAATTATTGGACCAGTATGGCTGGAAAGAGCTTGTTCAGAGGTACATTCACACGAAATTTCGGGCCATTTTGACAGTAAGGTGGTGTAGAAACAGCAGGTCAAAGAAAGGGTTCCTAGGCTCCTTTGGTCCACTTTAAGTCAATGGAGATTTTTATTTGCTTTAAATGCTTGCAGTTATCGATCCATGTGGTCTACAATTATTGGACCAGTATGGCTGGAAAGAGCTTGTTCATAGCTACATTCACAAGAAATGTCAGGCCATTTTGACAGTAAGGTGGTGTAGAAACAGCAGGTCAAAGAAAGGGTTCCTAGGCTCCTTCGGTCCACTTTAAGTCAATGGAGATTTTTATTTGCTTAAATGCTTGCAGTTATCGATCAATGTGGTCTACAATTATTGGACCAGGATGCCTGGAAAGAGCTTGTTCAGAGCTACATTCACACGAAATTTCTGGCCATTTTGACAGTAAGGTGGTGTAGAAACAGCAGGTCAAAGAAAGGGTTCCTAGGCTCCTTAAGTCCACTTTAAGTCAATGGAGATTTTTATTTGCTTTAAATGCTTGCAGTTATCGATCCATGTAGTCTACAATTATTGGACCAGTATGGCTGGAAAGCGCTTGTTCATAGCTACATTCACACGAAATTTCAGGCCATTTTGACAGTAAGGTGGTGTAGAAACAGCAGGTCAAAGAAAGGGTTCCTAGGCTCCTTCGGTCCACTTTAAGTCAATGGAGATTTTTATTTGCTTTAAATGCTTGCAGTTATCAATCAATGTGGGTTACAATTATTGGACCAGCATGCCTGGAAAGAGCTTGTTCAGAGCTACATTCACACGAAATTTCGGGCCATTTTGACAGTAAGGTGGTGTAGAAACAGCAGGTCAAAGAATGTATTCCTCGGCTCCTTCGGTCCACTTTAAGTCAATGGAGATTTTTATTTGCTTTAAATGCTTGCAGTTATCGATCCATGTGGTCTACAATTATTGGACCAGTATGGCTGGAAAGCGCTTGTTCATAGCTACATTCACACGAAATTTCAGGCCATTTTGACAGTAAGGTGGTGTAGAAACAGCAGGTCAAAAAAAGGGTTCCTTGGCTCCTTCGGTCCACTTTAAGTCAATGGAGATTTTTATTTGCTTTAAATGCTTGCAGTTATCGATCCATGTGGTCTACAATTATTGGACCAGTATGGCTGGAAAGAGCTTGTTCAGAGGTACATTCACACGAAATTTTAGGCCATTTTGACAGTAAGGTGGTGTAGAAACAGCAGGTCAAAGAAAGGGTTCCTAGGCTCCTTCGGTCCACTTTAAGTCAATGGAGATTTTTATTTGCTTTAAATGCTTGCAGTTATCGATCCATGTGGTCTACAATTATTGGACCAGTATGGCTGGAAAGAGCTTGTTCAGAGGTACATTCACACGAAATTTCAGGCCATTTTGACAGTAAGGTGGTGTAGAAACAGCAGGTCAAAGAAAGGGTTCCAAGGCTCATTCGGTCCACTTTAAGTCAATGGAGATTTTTATTTGCTTTAAATGCTTGCAGATATCGATCCATGTGGTCTACAATTATTGGACCAGTATGGCTGGAAAGAGCTTGTTCATAGCTACATTCACACGAAATTTCAGGCCATTTTGACAGTAAGGTGGTGTAGAAACAGCAGGTCAAAGAAAGTATTCCACGGCTCCTTCGGTCCACTTTAAGTCAATGGAGATTTGTATTTGCTTTAAATGCTTGCAGTTATCGATCCATGTGGTCTACAATTATTGGACCAGTATGGCTGGAAAGAGCTTGTTCAGAGGTACATTCACACGAAATTTCGGGCCATTTTGACAGTAAGGTGGTGTAGAAACAGCAGGTCAAAGAAAGGGTTCCTAGGCTCCTTCGGTCCACTTTAAGTCAATGGAGATTTTTATTTGCTTTAAATGCTTGCAGTTATCGATCCATGTGGTCTACAATTATTGGACCAGTATGGCTGGAAAGAGCTTGTTCATAGCTACATTCACACGAAATGTCAGGCCATTTTGACAGTAAGGTGGTGTAGAAACAGCAGGTCAAAGAAAGTATTCCTCGGCTCCTTCGGTCCACTTTAAGCCAATGGAGATTTTTATTTGCTTTAAATGCTTGCAGTTATCGATCAATGTGCTCTACAATTATTGGACCAGCATGCCTGGAAAGAGCTTGTTCAGAGCTACATTCACATGAAATTTCGGGCCATTTTGACAGTAAGGTGGTGTAGAAACAGCAGGTCAAAGAAAGTATTCCTCGGCTCCTTCGGTCCACTTTAAGTCAATGGAGATTTTTATATGCTTTAAAGGCTTGCAGTTATCGATCCATGTGGTCTACAATTATTGGACCAGTATGGCTGGAAAGAGCTTGTTCAGAGGTACATTCACACGAAATTTTAGGCCATTTTGACAGTAAGGTGGTGTAGAAACAGCAGGTCAAAAAAGGGTTCCTAGGATCCTTCGGTCCACTTTAAGTCAATGGAGATTTTTATTTGCTTTAAATGCTTGCAGTTATCGATCCATGTGGTCTACAATTATTGGACCAGTATGGCTGGAAAGAGCTTGTTCAGAGGTACATTCACAAGAAATTTCAGGCCATTTTGACAGTAAGGTGGTGTAGAAACAGCAGGTCAAAGAAAGGGTTCCTAGGCTCCTTCGGTCCACTTTAAGTCAATGGAGATTTTTATTTGCTTTAAATGCTTGCAGTTATCGATCCATGTGGTCTACAATTATTGGACCAGCATGGCTGGAAAGAGCTTGTTCAGAGCTACATTCACACGAAATTTCGGGCCATTTTGACAGTAAGGTGGTGTAGAAACAGCAGGTCAAAGAAAGGGTTCCTAGGCTCCATCGGTCCACTTTAAGTCAATGGAGATTTTTATTTGCTTAAATGCTTGCAGTTATCGATCCATGTGGTCTACAATTATTGGACCAGTATGGCTGGAAAGAGCTTGTTCATAGCTACATTCACACGAAATGTCAGGCCATTTTGACAGTAAGGTGGTGTAGAAACAGCAGGTCAAAGAAAGGGTTCCTAGGCTCCTTCGGTCCACTTTAAGTCAATGGAGATTTTTATTTGCTTAAATGCTTGCAGTTATCGATCAATGTGGTCTACACTTATTGGACCAGGATGCCTGGAAAGAGCTTGTTCAGAGCTACATTCACACGAAATTTCTGGCCATTTTGACAGTAAGGTGGTGTAGAAACAGCAGGTCAAAGAAAGGGTTCCTAGGCTCCTTAAGTCCACTTTAAGTCAATGGAGATTTTTATTTGCTTTAAATGCTTGCAGTTATCGATCCATGTAGTCTACAATTATTGGACCAGTATGGCTGGAAAGCGCTTGTTCATAGCTACATTCACACGAAATTTCAGGCCATTTTGACAGTAAGGTGGTGTAGAAACAGCAGGTCAAAGAAAGGGTTCCTAGGCTCCTTCGGTCCACTTTAAGTCAATGGAGATTTTTATTTGCTTTAAATGCTTGCAGTTATCAATCAATGTGGGTTACAATTATTGGACCAGCATGCCTGGAAAGAGCTTGTTCAGAGCTACATTCACACGAAATTTCGGGCCATTTTGACAGTAAGGTGGTGTAGAAACAGCAGGTCAAAGAATGTATTCCTCGGCTCCTTCGGTCCACTTTAAGTCAATGGAGATTTTTATTTGCTTTAAATGCTTGCAGTTATCGATCCATGTGGTCTACAATTATTGGACCAGTATGGCTGGAAAGCGCTTGTTCATAGCTACATTCACACGAAATTTCAGGCCACTTTGACAGTAAGGTGGTGTAGAAACAGCAGGTCAAAAAAAGGGTTCCTTGGCTCCTTCGGTCCACTTTAAGTCAATGGAGATTTTTATTTGCTTTAAATGCTTGCAGTTATCGATCCATGTGGTCTACAATTATTGGACCAGTATGGCTGGAAAGAGCTTGTTCAGAGCTACATTCACACGAAATTTCGGGCCATTTTGACAGTAAGGTGGTGTAGAAACAGCAGGTCAAAGAAAGGGTTCCTAGGCTCCTTCGGTCCACTTTAAGTCAAAGGAGATTTTTATATGCTTTAAATGCTTGCAGTTATCGATCCATGTGGTCTACAATTATTGGACCAGTATGGCTGGAAAGAGCTTGTTCAGAGGTACATTCACACGAAATTTTAGGCCATTTTGACAGTAAGGTGGTGTAGAAACAGCAGGTCAAAGAAAGGGTTCCTAGGCTCCTTCGGTCCACTTTAAGTCAATGGAGATTTTTATTTGCTTTAAATGCTTGCAGTTATCGATCCATGTGGTCTACAATTATTGGACCAGTATGGCTGGAAAGAGCTTGTTCAGAGGTACATTCACACGAAATTTCAGGCCATTTTGACAGTAAGGTGGTGTAGAAACAGCAGGTCAAAGAAAGGGTTCCAAGGCTCATTCGGTCCACTTTAAGTCAATGGAGATTTTTATTTGCTTTAAATGCTTGCAGATATCGATCCATGTGGTCTACAATTATTGGACCAGTATGGCTGGAAAGAGCTTGTTCATAGCTACATTCACACGAAATTTCAGGCCATTTTGACAGTAAGGTGGTGTAGAAACAGCAGGTCAAAGAAAGGGTTCCTAGGCTCCTTCGGTCCACTTTAAGTCAATGGAGATTTTTATTTGCTTTAAATGCTTGCAGTTATCAATCAATGTGGGTTACAATTATTGGACCAGCATGCCTGGAAAGAGCTTGTTCAGAGCTACATTCACACGAAATTTCGGGCCATTTTGACAGTAAGGTGGTGTAGAAACAGCAGGTCAAAGAATGTATTCCTCGGCTCCTTCGGTCCACTTTAAGTCAATGGAGATTTTTATTTGCTTTAAATGCTTGCAGTTATCGATCCATGTGGTCTACAATTATTGGACCAGTATGGCTGGAAAGCGCTTGTTCATAGCTACATTCACACGAAATTTCAGGCCACTTTGACAGTAAGGTGGTGTAGAAACAGCAGGTCAAAAAAAGGGTTCCTTGGCTCCTTCGGTCCACTTTAAGTCAATGGAGATTTTTATTTGCTTTAAATGCTTGCAGTTATCGATCCATGTGGTCTACAATTATTGGACCAGTATGGCTGGAAAGAGCTTGTTCAGAGCTACATTCACACGAAATTTCGGGCCATTTTGACAGTAAGGTGGTGTAGAAACAGCAGGTCAAAGAAAGGGTTCCTAGGCTCCTTCGGTCCACTTTAAGTCAAAGGAGATTTTTATATGCTTTAAATGCTTGCAGTTATCGATCCATGTGGTCTACAATTATTGGACCAGTATGGCTGGAAAGAGCTTGTTCAGAGGTACATTCACACGAAATTTTAGGCCATTTTGACAGTAAGGTGGTGTAGAAACAGCAGGTCAAAGAAAGGGTTCCTAGGCTCCTTCGGTCCACTTTAAGTCAATGGAGATTTTTATTTGCTTTAAATGCTTGCAGTTATCGATCCATGTGGTCTACAATTATTGGACCAGTATGGCTGGAAAGAGCTTGTTCAGAGGTACATTCACACGAAATTTCAGGCCATTTTGACAGTAAGGTGGTGTAGAAACAGCAGGTCAAAGAAAGGGTTCCAAGGCTCATTCGGTCCACTTTAAGTCAAAGGAGATTTTTATATGCTTTAAATGCTTGCAGTTATCGATCCATGTGGTCTACAATTATTGGACCAGTATGGCTGGAAAGAGCTTGTTCAGAGGTACATTCACACGAAATTTCGGGCCATTTTGACAGTAAGGTGGTGTAGAAACAGCAGGTCAAAGAAAGGGTTCCTAGGCTCCTTCGGTCCACTTTAAGTCAATGGAGATTTGTATTTGCTTTAAATGCTTGCAGTTATCGATCCATGTGGTCTACAATTATTGGACCAGTATGGCTGGAAAGCGCTTGTTCAGAGGTACATTCACACGAAATTTCGGGCCATTTTGACAGTAAGGTGGTGTAGAAACAGCAGGTCAAAGAAAGGGTTCCTAGGCTCCTTCGGTCCACTTTAAGTCAATGGAGATTTTTATTTGCTTTAAATGCTTGCAGTTATCGATCCATGTGGTCTACAATTATTGGACCAGTATGGCTGGAAAGAGCTTGTTCATAGCTACATTCACACGAAATGTCAGGCCATTTTGACAGTAAGGTGGTGTAGAAACAGCAGGTCAAAGAAAGTATTCCTCGGCTCCTTCGGTCCACTTTAAGCCAATGGAGATTTTTATTTGCTTTAAATGCTTGCAGTTATCGATCAATGTGCTCTACAATTATTGGACCAGCATGCCTGGAAAGAGCTTGTTCAGAGCTACATTCACATGAAATTTCGGGCCATTTTGACAGTAAGGTGGTGTAGAAACAGCAGGTCAAAGAAAGTATTCCTCGGCTCCTTCGGTCCACTTTAAGTCAATGGAGATTTTTATATGCTTTAAAGGCTTGCAGTTATCGATCCATGTAGTCTACAATTATTGGACCAGTATGGCTGGAAAGAGCTTGTTCAGAGGTACATTCACACGAAATTTTAGGCCATTTTGACAGTAAGGTGGTGTAGAAACAGCAGGTCAAAAAAGGGTTCCTAGGCTCCTTCGGTCCACTTTAAGTCAATGGAGATTTTTATTTGCTTTAAATGCTTGCAGTTATCGATCCATGTGGTCTACAATTATTGGACCAGTATGGCTGGAAAGAGCTTGTTCAGAGGTACATTCACACGAAATTTCAGGCCATTTTGACAGTAAGGTGGTGTAGAAACAGCAGGTCAAAGAAAGGGTTCCTAGGCTCCTTCGGTCCACTTTAAGTCAATGGAGATTTTTATTTGCTTTAAATGCTTGCAGTTATCGATCCATGTGGTCTACAATTATTGGACCAGCATGGCTGGAAAGAGCTTGTTCAGAGCTACATTCACACGAAATTTCGGGCCATTTTGACAGTAAGGTGGTGTAGAAACAGCAGGTCAAAGAAAGGGTTCCTAGGCTCCTTCGGTCCACTTTAAGTCAATGGAGATTTTTATTTGCTTAAATGCTTGCAGTTATCGATCCATGTGGTCTACAATTATTGGACCAGTATGGCTGGAAAGAGCTTGTTCATAGCTACATTCACACGAAATGTCAGGCCATTTTGACAGTAAGGTGGTGTAGAAACAGCAGGTCAAAGAAAGGGTTCCTAGGCTCCTTCGGTCCACTTTAAGTCAATGGAGATTTTTATTTGCTTAAATGCTTGCAGTTATCGATCAATGTGGTCTACACTTATTGGACCAGGATGCCTGGAAAGAGCTTGTTCAGAGCTACATTCACACGAAATTTCTGGCCATTTTGACAGTAAGGTGGTGTAGAAACAGCAGGTCAAAGAAAGGGTTCCTAGGCTCCTTAAGTCCACTTTAAGTCAATGGAGATTTTTATTTGCTTTAAATGCTTGCAGTTATCGATCCATGTAGTCTACAATTATTGGACCAGTATGGCTGGAAAGCGCTTGTTCATAGCTACATTCACACGAAATGTCAGGCCATTTTGACAGTAAGGTGGTGTAGAAACAGCAGGTCAAAGAAAGGGTTCCTAGGCTCCTTCGGTCCACTTTAAGTCAATGGAGATTTTTATTTGCTTTAAATGCTTGCAGTTATCAATCAATGTGGGTTACAATTATTGGACCAGCATGCCTGGAAAGAGCTTGTTCAGAGCTACATTCACACGAAATTTCGGGCCATTTTGACAGTAAGGTGGTGTAGAAACAGCAGGTCAAAGAATGTATTCCTCGGCTCCTTCGGTCCACTTTAAGTCAATGGAGATTTTTATTTGCTTTAAATGCTTGCAGTTATCGATCCATGTGGTCTACAATTATTGGACCAGTATGGCTGGAAAGCGCTTGTTCATAGCTACATTCACACGAAATTTCAGGCCACTTTGACAGTAAGGTGGTGTAGAAACAGCAGGTCAAAAAAAGGGTTCCTTGGCTCCTTCGGTCCACTTTAAGTCAATGGAGATTTTTATTTGCTTTAAATGCTTGCAGTTATCGATCCATGTGGTCTACAATTATTGGACCAGTATGGCTGGAAAGAGCTTGTTCAGAGCTACATTCACACGAAATTTCGGGCCATTTTGACAGTAAGGTGGTGTAGAAACAGCAGGTCAAAGAAAGGGTTCCTAGGCTCCTTCGGTCCACTTTAAGTCAAAGGAGATTTTTATATGCTTTAAATGCTTGCAGTTATCGATCCATGTGGTCTACAATTATTGGACCAGTATGGCTGGAAAGAGCTTGTTCAGAGGTACATTCACACGAAATTTTAGGCCATTTTGACAGTAAGGTGGTGTAGAAACAGCAGGTCAAAGAAAGTATTCCTCGGCTCCTTCGGTCCACTTTAAGTCAATGGAGATTTGTATTTGCTTTAAATGCTTGCAGTTATCGATCCATGTGGTCTACAATTATTGGACCAGTATGGCTGGAAAGAGCTTGTTCATAGCTACATTCACACGAAATGTCAGGCCATTTTGACAGTAAGGTGGTGTAGAAACAGCAGGTCAAAGAAAGGGTTCCTAGGCTCCTTCGGTCCACTTTAAGTCAATGGAGATTTTTATTTGCTTAAATGCTTGCAGTTATCGATCAATGTGGTCTACAATTATTGGACCAGGATGCCTGGAAAGAGCTTGTTCAGAGCTACATTCACACGAAATTTCTGGCCATTTTGACAGTAAGGTGGTGTAGAAACAGCAGGTCAAAGAATGTATTCCTCGGCTCCTTCGGTCCACTTTAAGTCAATGGAGATTTTTATTTGCTTTAAATGCTTTCAGTTATCGATCCATGTGGTCTACAATTATTGGACCAGTATGGCTGGAAAGCGCTTGTTCATAGCTACATTCACACGAAATTTCAGGCCATTTTGACAGTAAGGTGGTGTAGAAACAGCAGGTCAAAAAAAGGGTTCCTTGGCTCCTTCGGTCCACTTTAAGTCAATGGAGATTTTTATTTGCTTTAAATGCTTGCAGTTATCGATCCATGTGGTCTACAATTATTGGACCAGTATGGCTGGAAAGAGCTTGTTCAGAGCTACATTCACACGAAATTTCGGGCCATTTTGACAGTAAGGTGGTGTAGAAACAGCAGGTCAAAGAAAGTATTCCTCGGCTCCTTCGGTCCACTTTAAGCCAATGGAGATTTTTATTTGCTTTAAATGCTTGCAGTTATCGATCAATGTGGTCTACAATTATTGGACCAGCATGCCTGGAAAGAGCTTGTTCAGAGCTACATTCACATGAAATTTCGGGCCATTTTGACAGTAAGGTGGTGTAGAAACAGCAGGTCAAAGAAAGTATTCCTCGGCTCCTTCGGTCCACTTTAAGTCAATGGAGATTTTTATTTGCTTTAAATGCTTGCAGTTATCGATCCATGTGGTCTACAATTATTGGACCAGTATGGCTGGAAAGAGCTTGTTCAGAGCTACATTCACACGAAATTTCGGGCCATTTTGACAGTAAGGTGGTGTAGAAACAGCAGGTCAAAGAAAGGGTTCCTAGGCTCCTTCGGTCCACTTTAAGTCAATGGAGATTTTTATATGCTTTAAAGGCTTGCAGTTATCGATCCATGTGGTCTACAATTATTGGACCAGTATGGCTGGAAAGAGCTTGTTCAGAGGTACATTCACACGAAATTTCAGGCCATTTTGACAGTAAGGTGGTGTAGAAACAGCAGGTCAAAGAAAGGGTTCCTAGGCTCCTTCGGTCCACTTTAAGTCAATGGAGATTTTTATTTGCTTTAAATGCTTGCAGTTATCGATCCATGTGGTCTACAATTATTGGACCAGCATGGCTGGAAAGAGCTTGTTCAGAGCTACATTCACACGAAATTTCGGGCCATTTTGACAGTAAGGTGGTGTAGAAACAGCAGGTCAAAGAAAGGGTTCCTAGGCTCCTTCGGTCCACTTTAAGTCAATGGAGATTTTTATTTGCTTAAATGCTTGCAGTTATCGATCCATGTGGTCTACAATTATTGGACCAGTATGGCTGGAAAGAGCTTGTTCATAGCTACATTCACACGAAATGTCAGGCCATTTTGACAGTAAGGTGGTGTAGAAACAGCAGGTCAAAGAAAGGGTTCCTAGGCTCCTTCAGTCCACTTTAAGTCAATGGAGATTTTTATTTGCTTAAATGCTTGCAGTTATCGATCAATGTGGTCTACACTTATTGGACCAGGATGCCTGGAAAGAGCTTGTTCAGAGCTACATTCACACGAAATTTCTGGCCATTTTGACAGTAAGGTGGTGTAGAAACAGCAGGTCAAAGAAAGGGTTCCTAGGCTCCTTAAGTCCACTTTAAGTCAATGGAGATTTTTATTTGCTTTAAATGCTTGCAGTTATCGATCCATGTGGTCTACAATTATTGGACCAGTATGGCTGGAAAGCGCTTGTTCATAGCTACATTCACACGAAATTTCAGGCCATTTTGACAGTAAGGTGGTGTAGAAACAGCAGGTCAAAAAAAGGGTTCCTAGGCTCCTTCGGTCCACTTTAAGTCAATGGAGATTTTTATTTGCTTTAAATGCTTGCAGTTATCGATCCATGTGGTCTACAATTATTGGACCAGTATGGCTGGAAAGAGCTTGTTCAGAGGTACATTCACACGAAATTTCAGGCCATTTTGACAGTAAGGTGGTGTAGAAACAGCAGGTCAAAGAAAGGGTTCCTAGGCTCCTTCGGTCCACTTTAAGTCAATGGAGATTTTTATTTGCTTTAAATGCTTGCAGTTATCGATCCATGTGGTCTACAATTATAGGACCAGCATGGCTGGAAAGAGCTTGTTCAGAGCTACATTCACACGAAATTTCGGACCATTTTGACAGTAAGGTGGTGTAGAAACAGCAGGTCAAAGAAAGGGTTCCTAGGCTCCTTCGGTCCACTTTAAGTCAATGGAGATTTTTATTTGCTTTAAATGCTTGCAGTTATCGATCAATGTGGTCTACACTTATTGGACCAGGATGCCTGGAAAGAGCTTGTTCAGAGCTACATTCACACGAAATTTCTGGCCATTTTGACAGTAAGGTGGTGTAGAAACAGCAGGTCAAAGAAAGGGTTCCTAGGCTCCTTAAGTCCACTTTAAGTCAATGGAGATTTTTATTTGCTTTAAATGCTTGCAGTTATCGATCCATGTAGTCTACAATTATTGGACCAGTATGGCTGGAAAGCGCTTGTTCATAGCTACATTCACACGAAATTTCAGGCCATTTTGACAGTAGGGTGGTGTAGAAACAGCAGGTCAAAAAAAGGGTTCCTAGGCTCCTTCGGTCCACTTTAAGTCAATGGAGATTTTTATTTGCTTTAAATGCTTGCAGTTATCGATCCATGTGGTCTACAATTATTGGACCAGTATGGCTGGAAAGAGCTTGTTCAGAGCTACATTCACACGAAATTTCGGGCCATTTTGACACTAAGGTGGTGTAGAAACAGCAGGTCAAAGAAAGTATTCCTCGGCTCCTTCGGTCCACTTTAAGCCAATGGAGATTTTTATTTGCTTTAAATGCTTGCAGTTATCGATCAATGTGCTCTACAATTATTGGACCAGCATGCCTGGAAAGAGCTTGTTCAGAGCTACATTCACATGAAATTTCGGGCCATTTTGACAGTAAGGTGGTGTAGAAACAGCAGGTCAAAGAAAGTATTCCTCGGCTCCTTCGGTCCACTTTAAGTCAATGGAGATTTTTATATGCTTTAAAGGCTTGCAGTTATCGATCCATGTGGTCTACAATTATTGGACCAGTATGGCTGGAAAGAGCTTGTTCAGAGGTACATTCACACGAAATTTTAGGCCATTTTGACAGTAAGGTGGTGTAGAAACAGCAGGTCAAAAAAGGGTTCCTAGGCTCCTTCGGTCCACTTTAAGTCAATGGAGATTTTTATTTGCTTTAAATGCTTGCAGTTATCGATCCATGTGGTCTACAATTATTGGACCAGTATGGCTGGAAAGAGCTTGTTCAGAGGTACATTCACACGAAATTTCAGGCCATTTTGACAGTAAGGTGGTGTAGAAACAGCAGGTCAAAGAAAGGGTTCCTAGGCTCCTTCGGTCCACTTTAAGTCAATGGAGATTTTTATTTGCTTTAAATGCTTGCAGTTATCGATCCATGTGGTCTACAATTATTGGACCAGCATGGCTGGAAAGAGCTTGTTCAGAGCTACATTCACACGAAATTTCGGGCCATTTTGACAGTAAGGTGGTGTAGAAACAGCAGGTCAAAGAAAGGGTTCCTAGGCTCCTTCGGTCCACTTTAAGTCAATGGAGATTTTTATTTGCTTAAATGCTTGCAGTTATCGATCAATGTGGTCTACACTTATTGGACCAGGATGCCTGGAAAGAGCTTGTTCAGAGCTACATTCACACGAAATTTCTGGCCATTTTGACAGTAAGGTGGTGTAGAAACAGCAGGTCAAAGAAAGGGTTCCTAGGCTCCTTAAGTCCACTTTAAGTCAATGGAGATTTTTATTTGCTTTAAATGCTTGCAGTTATCGATCCATGTAGTCTACAATTATTGGACCAGTATGGCTGGAAAGCGCTTGTTCATAGCTACATTCACACGAAATTTCAGGCCATTTTGACAGTAAGGTGGTGTAGAAACAGCAGGTCAAAAAAAGGGTTCCTAGGCTCCTTCGGTCCACTTTAAGTCAATGGAGATTTTTATTTGCTTAAATGCTTGCAGTTATCGATCAATGTGGTCTACACTTATTGGACCAGGATGCCTGGAAAGAGCTTGTTCAGAGCTACATTCACACGAAATTTCTGGCCATTTTGACAGTAAGGTGGTGTAGAAACAGCAGGTCAAAGAAAGGGTTCCTAGGCTCCTTAAGTCCACTTTAAGTCAATGGAGATTTTTATTTGCTTTAAATGCTTGCAGTTATCGATCCATGTAGTCTACAATTATTGGACCAGTATGGCTGGAAAGCGCTTGTTCATAGCTACATTCACACGAAATTTCAGGCCATTTTGACAGTAAGGTGGTGTAGAAACAGCAGGTCAAAAAAAGGGTTCCTAGGCTCCTTCGGTCCACTTTAAGTCAATGGAGATTTTTATTTGCTTTAAATGCTTGCAGTTATCGATCCATGTGGTCTACAATTATTGGACCAGTATGGCTGGAAAGAGCTTGTTCAGAGCTACATTCACACGAAATTTCGGGCCATTTTGACAGTAAGGTGGTGTAGAAACAGCAGGTCAAAGAAAGTATTCCTCGGCTCCTTCGGTCCACTTTAAGCCAATGGAGATTTTTATTTGCTTTAAATGCTTGCAGTTATCGATCAATGTGGTCTACAATTATTGGACCAGCATGCCTGGAAAGAGCTTGTTCAGAGCTACATTCACATGAAATTTCGGGCCATTTTGACAGTAAGGTGGTGTAGAAACAGCAGGTCAAAGAAAGTATTCCTCGGCTCCTTCGGTCCACTTTAAGTCAATGGAGATTTTTATTTGCTTTAAATGCTTGCAGTTATCGATCCATGTGGTCTACAATTATTGGACCAGTATGGCTGGAAAGAGCTTGTTCAGAGCTACATTCACACGAAATTTCTGGCCATTTTGACAGTAAGGTGGTGTAGAAACAGCAGGTCAAAGTAAGGGTTCCTAGGCTCCTTCGGTCCACTTTAAGTCAATGGAGATTTTTATATGCTTTAAAGGCTTGCAGTTATCGATCCATGTGGTCTACAATTATTGGACCAGTATGGCTGGAAAGAGCTTGTTCAGAGGTACATTCACACGAAATTTTAGGCCATTTTGACAGTAAGGTGGTGTAGAAACAGCAGGTCAAAAAAGGGTTCCTAGGCTCCTTCGGTCCACTTTAAGTCAATGGAGATTTTTATTTGCTTTAAATGCTTGCAGTTATCGATCCATGTGGTCTACAATTATTGGACCAGTATGGCTGGAAAGAGCTTGTTCAGAGGTACATTCACACGAAATTTCAGGCCATTTTGACAGTAAGGTGGTGTAGAAACAGCAGGTCAAAGAAAGGGTTCCTCGGCTCCTTCGGTCCACTTTAAGTCAATGGAGATTTTTATTTGCTTTAAATGCTTGCAGATATCGATCCATGTGGTCTACAATTATTGGACCAGTATGGCTGGAAAGAGCTTGTTCATAGCTACATTCACACGAAATTTCGGGCCATTTTGACAGTAAGGTGGTGTAGAAACAGCAGGTCAAAGAAAGGGTTCCTAGGCTCCTTCGGTCCACTTTAAGTCAATGGAGATTTTTATTTGCTTTAAATGCTTGCAGTTATCGATCCATGTGGTCTACAATTATTGGACCAGCATGGCTGGAAAGAGCTTGTTCAGAGCTACATTCACACGAAATTTCGGGCCATTTTGACAGTAAGGTGGTGTAGAAACAGCAGGTCAAAGAAAGGGTTCCTAGGCTCCTTCGGTCCACTTTAAGTCAATGGAGATTTTTATTTGCTTAAATGCTTGCAGTTATCGATCAATGTGGTCTACACTTATTGGACCAGGATGCCTGGAAAGAGCTTGTTCAGAGCTACATTCACACGAAATTTCTGGCCATTTTGACAGTAAGGTGGTGTAGAAACAGCAGGTCAAAGAAAGGGTTCCTAGGCTCCTTAAGTCCACTTTAAGTCAATGGAGATTTTTATTTGCTTTAAATGCTTGCAGTTATCGATCCATGTAGTCTACAATTATTGGACCAGTATGGCTGGAAAGCGCTTGTTCATAGCTACATTCACACGAAATTTCAGGCCATTTTGACAGTAAGGTGGTGTAGAAACAGCAGGTCAAAAAAAGGGTTCCTAGGCTCCTTCGGTCCACTTTAAGTCAATGGAGATTTTTATTTGCTTAAATGCTTGCAGTTATCGATCAATGTGGTCTACACTTATTGGACCAGGATGCCTGGAAAGAGCTTGTTCAGAGCTACATTCACACGAAATTTCTGGCCATTTTGACAGTAAGGTGGTGTAGAAACAGCAGGTCAAAGAAAGGGTTCCTAGGCTCCTTAAGTCCACTTTAAGTCAATGGAGATTTTTATTTGCTTTAAATGCTTGCAGTTATCGATCCATGTAGTCTACAATTATTGGACCAGTATGGCTGGAAAGCGCTTGTTCATAGCTACATTCACACGAAATTTCAGGCCATTTTGACAGTAAGGTGGTGTAGAAACAGCAGGTCAAAAAAAGGGTTCCTAGGCTCCTTCGGTCCACTTTAAGTCAATGGAGATTTTTATTTGCTTTAAATGCTTGCAGTTATCGATCCATGTGGTCTACAATTATTGGACCAGTATGGCTGGAAAGAGCTTGTTCAGAGCTACATTCACACGAAATTTCGGGCCATTTTGACAGTAAGGTGGTGTAGAAACAGCAGGTCAAAGAAAGTATTCCTCGGCTCCTTCGGTCCACTTTAAGCCAATGGAGATTTTTATTTGCTTTAAATGCTTGCAGTTATCGATCAATGTGGTCTACAATTATTGGACCAGCATGCCTGGAAAGAGCTTGTTCAGAGCTACATTCACATGAAATTTCGGGCCATTTTGACAGTAAGGTGGTGTAGAAACAGCAGGTCAAAGAAAGTATTCCTCGGCTCCTTCGGTCCACTTTAAGTCAATGGAGATTTTTATTTGCTTTAAATGCTTGCAGTTATCGATCCATGTGGTCTACAATTATTGGACCAGTATGGCTGGAAAGAGCTTGTTCAGAGCTACATTCACACGAAATTTCTGGCCATTTTGACAGTAAGGTGGTGTAGAAACAGCAGGTCAAAGTAAGGGTTCCTAGGCTCCTTCGGTCCACTTTAAGTCAATGGAGATTTTTATATGCTTTAAAGGCTTGCAGTTATCGATCCATGTGGTCTACAATTATTGGACCAGTATGGCTGGAAAGAGCTTGTTCAGAGGTACATTCACACGAAATTTTAGGCCATTTTGACAGTAAGGTGGTGTAGAAACAGCAGGTCAAAAAAGGGTTCCTAGGCTCCTTCGGTCCACTTTAAGTCAATGGAGATTTTTATTTGCTTTAAATGCTTGCAGTTATCGATCCATGTGGTCTACAATTATTGGACCAGTATGGCTGGAAAGAGCTTGTTCAGAGGTACATTCACACGAAATTTCAGGCCATTTTGACAGTAAGGTGGTGTAGAAACAGCAGGTCAAAGAAAGGGTTCCTCGGCTCCTTCGGTCCACTTTAAGTCAATGGAGATTTTTATTTGCTTTAAATGCTTGCAGATATCGATCCATGTGGTCTACAATTATTGGACCAGTATGGCTGGAAAGAGCTTGTTCATAGCTACATTCACACGAAATTTCGGGCCATTTTGACAGTAAGGTGGTGTAGAAACAGCAGGTCAAAGAAAGTATTCCTCGGCTCCTTCGGTCCACTTTAAGTCAATGAAGATTTTTATTTGCTTTAAATGCTTGCAGTTATCGATCCATGTGGTCTACAATTATTGGACCAGTATGGCTGGAAAGAGCTTGTTCAGAGGTACATTCACACGAAATTTCGGGCCATTTTGACAGTAAGGTGGTGTAGAAACAGCAGGTCAAAGAAAGGGTTCCTCGGCTCCTTCGGTCCACTTTAAGTCAATGGAGATTTTTATTTGCTTTAAATGCTTGCAGATATCGATCCATGTGGTCTACAATTATTGGACCAGTATGGCTGGAAAGAGCTTGTTCATAGCTACATTCACACGAAATTTCGGGCCATTTTGACAGTAAGGTGGTGTAGAAACAGCAGGTCAAAGAAAGTATTCCTCGGCTCCTTCGGTCCACTTTAAGTCAATGAAGATTTTTATTTGCTTTAAATGCTTGCAGTTATCGATCCATGTGGTCTACAATTATTGGACCAGTATGGCTGGAAAGAGCTTGTTCAGAGGTACATTCACACGAAATTTCGGGCCATTTTGACAGTAAGGTGGTGTAGAAACAGCAGGTCAAAGAAAGGGTTCCTAGGCTCCTTTGGTCCACTTTAAGTCAATGGAGATTTTTATTTGCTTTAAATGCTTGCAGTTATCGATCCATGTGGTCTACAATTATTGGACCAGTATGGCTGGAAAGAGCTTGTTCATAGCTACATTCACAAGAAATGTCAGGCCATTTTGACAGTAAGGTGGTGTAGAAACAGCAGGTCAAAGAAAGGGTTCCTAGGCTCCTTCGGTCCACTTTAAGTCAATGGAGATTTTTATTTGCTTAAATGCTTGCAGTTATCGATCAATGTGGTCTACAATTATTGGACCAGGATGCCTGGAAAGAGCTTGTTCAGAGCTACATTCACACGAAATTTCTGGCCATTTTGACAGTAAGGTGGTGTAGAAACAGCAGGTCAAAGAAAGGGTTCCTAGGCTCCTTAAGTCCACTTTAAGTCAATGGAGATTTTTATTTGCTTTAAATGCTTGCAGTTATCGATCCATGTAGTCTACAATTATTGGACCAGTATGGCTGGAAAGCGCTTGTTCATAGCTACATTCACACGAAATTTCAGGCCATTTTGACAGTAAGGTGGTGTAGAAACAGCAGGTCAAAGAATGTATTCCTCGGCTCCTTCGGTCCACTTTAAGTCAATGGAGATTTTTATTTGCTTTAAATGCTTGCAGTTATCGATCCATGTGGTCTACAATTATTGGACCAGTATGGCTGGAAAGCGCTTGTTCATAGCTACATTCACACGAAATTTCAGGCCACTTTGACAGTAAGGTGGTGTAGAAACAGCAGGTCAAAAAAAGGGTTCCTTGGCTCCTTCGGTCCACTTTAAGTCAATGGAGATTTTTATTTGCTTTAAATGCTTGCAGTTATCGATCCATGTGGTCTACAATTATTGGACCAGTATGGCTGGAAAGAGCTTGTTCAGAGCTACATTCACACGAAATTTCAGGCCATTTTGACAGTAAGGTGGTGTAGAAACAGCAGGTCAAAGAAAGGGTTCCTAGGCTCCTTCGGTCCACTTTAAGTCAAAGGAGATTTTTATATGCTTTAAATGCTTGCAGTTATCGATCCATGTGGTCTACAATTATTGGACCAGTATGGCTGGAAAGAGCTTGTTCAGAGGTACATTCACACGAAATTTTAGGCCATTTTGACAGTAAGGTGGTGTAGAAACAGCAGGTCAAAGAAAGGGTTCCTAGGCTCCTTCGGTCCACTTTAAGTCAATGGAGATTTTTATTTGCTTTAAATGCTTGCAGTTATCGATCCATGTGGTCTACAATTATTGGACCAGTATGGCTGGAAAGAGCTTGTTCAGAGGTACATTCACACGAAATTTCAGGCCATTTTGACAGTAAGGTGGTGTAGAAACAGCAGGTCAAAGAAAGGGTTCCAAGGCTCATTCGGTCCACTTTAAGTCAATGGAGATTTTTATTTGCTTTAAATGCTTGCAGATATCGATCCATGTGGTCTACAATTATTGGACCAGTATGGCTGGAAAGAGCTTGTTCATAGCTACATTCACACGAAATTTCAGGCCATTTTGACAGTAAGGTGGTGTAGAAACAGCAGGTCAAAGAAAGTATTCCACGGCTCCTTCGGTCCACTTTAAGTCAATGGAGATTTGTATTTGCTTTAAATGCTTGCGGTTATCGATCCATGTGGTCTACAATTATTGGACCAGTATGGCTGGAAAGAGCTTGTTCAGAGGTACATTCACACGAAATTTCGGGCCATTTTGACAGTAAGGTGGTGTAGAAACAGCAGGTCAAAGAAAGGGTTCCTAGGCTCCTTCGGTCCACTTTAAGTCAATGGAGATTTTTATTTGCTTTAAATGCTTGCAGTTATCGATCCATGTGGTCTACAATTATTGGACCAGTATGGCTGGAAAGAGCTTGTTCATAGCTACATTCACACGAAATGTCAGGCCATTTTGACAGTAAGGTGGTGTAGAAACAGCAGGTCAAAGAAAGTATTCCTCGGCTCCTTCGGTCCACTTTAAGCCAATGGAGATTTTTATTTGCTTTAAATGCTTGCAGTTATCGATCAATGTGCTCTACAATTATTGGACCAGCATGCCTGGAAAGAGCTTGTTCAGAGCTACATTCACATGAAATTTCGGGCCATTTTGACAGTAAGGTGGTGTAGAAACAGCAGGTCAAAGAAAGTATTCCTCGGCTCCTTCGGTCCACTTTAAGTCAATGGAGATTTTTATATGCTTTAAAGGCTTGCAGTTATCGATCCATGTAGTCTACAATTATTGGACCAGTATGGCTGGAAAGAGCTTGTTCAGAGGTACATTCACACGAAATTTTAGGCCATTTTGACAGTAAGGTGGTGTAGAAACAGCAGGTCAAAAAAGGGTTCCTAGGCTCCTTCGGTCCACTTTAAGTCAATGGAGATTTTTATTTGCTTTAAATGCTTGCAGTTATCGATCCATGTGGTCTACAATTATTGGACCAGTATGGCTGGAAAGAGCTTGTTCAGAGGTACATTCACACGAAATTTCAGGCCATTTTGACAGTAAGGTGGTGTAGAAACAGCAGGTCAAAGAAAGGGTTCCTAGGCTCCTTCGGTCCACTTTAAGTCAATGGAGATTTTTATTTGCTTTAAATGCTTGCAGTTATCGATCCATGTGGTCTACAATTATTGGACCAGCATGGCTGGAAAGAGCTTGTTCAGAGCTACATTCACACGAAATTTCGGGCCATTTTGACAGTAAGGTGGTGTAGAAACAGCAGGTCAAAGAAAGGGTTCCTAGGCTCCTTCGGTCCACTTTAAGTCAATGGAGATTTTTATTTGCTTAAATGCTTGCAGTTATCGATCCATGTGGTCTACAATTATTGGACCAGTATGGCTGGAAAGAGCTTGTTCATAGCTACATTCACACGAAATGTCAGGCCATTTTGACAGTAAGGTGGTGTAGAAACAGCAGGTCAAAGAAAGGGTTCCTAGGCTCCTTCGGTCCACTTTAAGTCAATGGAGATTTTTATTTGCTTAAATGCTTGCAGTTATCGATCAATGTGGTCTACACTTATTGGACCAGGATGCCTGGAAAGAGCTTGTTCATAGCTACATTCACACGAAATTTCAGGCCATTTTGACAGTAAGGTGGTGTAGAAACAGCAGGTCAAAGAATGTATTCCTCGGCTCCTTCGGTCCACTTTAAGTCAATGGAGATTTTTATTTGCTTTAAATGCTTGCAGTTATCGATCCATGTGGTCTACAATTATTGGACCAGTATGGCTGGAAAGCGCTTGTTCATAGCTACATTCACACGAAATTTCAGGCCACTTTGACAGTAAGGTGGTGTAGAAACAGCAGGTCAAAAAAAGGGTTCCTTGGCTCCTTCGGTCCACTTTAAGTCAATGGAGATTTTTATTTGCTTTAAATGCTTGCAGTTATCGATCCATGTGGTCTACAATTATTGGACCAGTATGGCTGGAAAGAGCTTGTTCAGAGCTACATTCACACGAAATTTCGGGCCATTTTGACAGTAAGGTGGTGTAGAAACAGCAGGTCAAAGAAAGGGTTCCTAGGCTCATTCGGTCCACTTTAAGTCAAAGGAGATTTTTATATGCTTTAAATGCTTGCAATTATCGATCCATGTGGTCTACAATTATTGGACCAGTATGGCTGGAAAGAGCTTGTTCAGAGGTACATTCACACGAAATTTTAGGCCATTTTGACAGTAAGGTGGTGTAGAAACAGCAGGTCAAAGAAAGGGTTCCTAGGCTCCTTCGGTCCACTTTAAGTCAATGGAGATTTTTATTTGCTTTAAATGCTTGCAGTTATCGATCCATGTGGTCTACAATTATTGGACCAGTATGGCTGGAAAGAGCTTGTTCAGAGGTACATTCACACGAAATTTCAGGCCATTTTGACAGTAAGGTGGTGTAGAAACAGCAGGTCAAAGAAAGGGTTCCAAGGCTCATTCGGTCCACTTTAAGTCAATGGAGATTTTTATTTGCTTTAAATGCTTGCAGATATTGATCCATGTGGTCTACAATTATTGGACCAGTATGGCTGGAAAGAGCTTGTTCATAGCTACATTCACACGAAATTTCAGGCCATTTTGACAGTAAGGTGGTGTAGAAACAGCAGGTCAAAGAAAGTATTCCACGGCTCCTTCGGTCCACTTTAAGTCAATGGAGATTTGTATTTGCTTTAAATGCTTGCAGTTATCGATCCATGTGGTCTACAATTATTGGACCAGTATGGGTGGAAAGAGCTTGTTCAGAGCTACATTCACATGAAATTTCGGGCCATTTTGACAGTAAGGTGGTGTAGAAACAGCAGGTCAAAGAAAGTATTCCTCGGCTCCTTCGGTCCACTTTAAGTCAATGGAGATTTTTATATGCTTTAAAGGCTTGCAGTTATCGATCCATGTGGTCTACAATTATTGGACCAGTATGGCTGGAAAGAGCTTGTTCAGAGGTACATTCACACGAAATTTTAGGCCATTTTGACAGTAAGGTGGTGTAGAAACAGCAGGTCAAAAAAGGGTTCCTAGGCTCCTTCGGTCCACTTTAAGTCAATGGAGATTTTTATTTGCTTTAAATGCTTGCAGTTATCGATCCATGTGGTCTACAATTATTGGACCAGTATGGCTGGAAAGAGCTTGTTCAGAGGTACATTCACACGAAATTTCAGGCCATTTTGACAGTAAGGTGGTGTAGAAACAGCAGGTCAAAGAAAGGGTTCCTAGGCTCCTTCGGTCCACTTTAAGTCAATGGAGATTTTTATTTGCTTTAAATGCTTGCAGTTATCGATCCATGTGGTCTACAATTATTGGACCAGCATGGCTGGAAAGAGCTTGTTCAGAGCTACATTCACACGAAATTTCGGGCCATTTTGACAGTAAGGTGGTGTAGAAACAGCAGGTCAAAGAAAGGGTTCCTAGGCTCCTTCGGTCCACTTTAAGTCAATGGAGATTTTTATTTGCTTAAATGCTTGCAGTTATCGATCCATGTGGTCTACAATTATTGGACCAGTATGGCTGGAAAGAGCTTGTTCATAGCTACATTCACACGAAATGTCAGGCCATTTTGACAGTAAGGTGGTGTAGAAACAGCAGGTCAAAGAAAGGGTTCCTAGGCTCCTTCGGTCCACTTTAAGTCAATGGAGATTTTTATTTGCTTAAATGCTTGCAGTTATCGATCAATGTGGTCTACACTTATTGGACCAGGATGCCTGGAAAGAGCTTGTTCAGAGCTACATTCACACGAAATTTCTGGCCATTTTGACAGTAAGGTGGTGTAGAAACAGCAGGTCAAAGAAAGGGTTCCTAGGCTCCTTAAGTCCACTTTAAGTCAATGGAGATTTTTATTTGCTTTAAATGCTTGCAGTTATCGATCCATGTAGTCTACAATTATTGGACCAGTATGGCTGGAAAGCGCTTGTTCATAGCTACATTCACACGAAATTTCAGGCCATTTTGACAGTAAGGTGGTGTAGAAACAGCAGGTCAAAGAAAGGGTTCCTAGGCTCCTTCGGTCCACTTTAAGTCAATGGAGATTTTTATTTGCTTTAAATGCTTGCAGTTATCAATCAATGTGGGTTACAATTATTGGACCAGCATGCCTGGAAAGAGCTTGTTCAGAGCTACATTCACACGAAATTTCGGGCCATTTTGACAGTAAGGTGGTGTAGAAACAGCAGGTCAAAGAATGTATTCCTCGGCTCCTTCGGTCCACTTTAAGTCAATGGAGATTTTTATTTGCTTTAAATGCTTGCAGTTATCGATCCATGTGGTCTACAATTATTGGACCAGTATGGCTGGAAAGCGCTTGTTCATAGCTACATTCACACGAAATTTCAGGCCATTTTGACAGTATGGTGGTGTAGAAACAGCAGGTCAAAAAAAGGGTTCCTTGGCTCCTTCGGTCCACTTTAAGTCAATGGAGATTTTTATTTGCTTTAAATGCTTGCAGTTATCGATCCATGTGGTCTACAATTATTGGACCAGTATGGCTGGAAAGAGCTTGTTCAGAGCTACATTCACACGAAATTTCGGGCCATTTTGACAGTAAGGTGGTGTAGAAACAGCAGGTCAAAGAAAGGGTTCCTAGGCTCCTTCGGTCCACTTTAAGTCAAAGGAGATTTTTATATGCTTTAAATGCTTGCAGTTATCGATCCATGTGGTCTACAATTATTGGACCAGTATGGCTGGAAAGAGCTTGTTCAGAGGTACATTCACACGAAATTTTAGGCCATTTTGACAGTAAGGTGGTGTAGAAACAGCAGGTCAAAGAAAGTATTCCTCGGCTCCTTCGGTCCACTTTAAGTCAATGGAGATTTGTATTTGCTTTAAATGCTTGCAGTTATCGATCCATGTGGTCTACAATTATTGGACCAGTATGGCTGGAAAGAGCTTGTTCATAGCTACATTCACACGAAATGTCAGGCCATTTTGACAGTAAGGTGGTGTAGAAACAGCAGGTCAAAGAAAGGGTTCCTAGGCTCCTTCGGTCCACTTTAAGTCAATGGAGATTTTTATTTGCTTAAATGCTTGCAGTTATCGATCAATGTGGTCTACAATTATTGGACCAGGATGCCTGGAAAGAGCTTGTTCAGAGCTACATTCACACGAAATTTCTGGCCATTTTGACAGTAAGGTGGTGTAGAAACAGCAGGTCAAAGAAAGGGTTCCTAGGCTCCTTCGGTCCACTTTAAGTCAATGGAGATTTTTATTTGCTTTAAATGCTTGCAGTTATCGATCCATGTAGTCTACAATTATTGGACCAGTATGGCTGGAAAGCGCTTGTTCATAGCTACATTCACACGAAATTTCAGGCCATTTTGACAGTAAGGTGGTGTAGAAACAGCAGGTCAAAGAAAGGGTTCCTAGGCTCCTTCGGTCCACTTTAAGTCAATGGAGATTTTTATTTGCTTTAAATGCTTGCAGTTATCGATCAATGTGGTCTACAATTATTGGACCAGCATGCCTGGAAAGAGCTTGTTCAGAGCTACATTCACACGAAATTTCGGGCCATTTTGACAGTAAGGTGGTGTAGAAACAGCAGGTCAAAGAAAGTATTCCTCGGCTCCTTCGGTCCACTTTAAGTCAATGGAGATTTTTATTTGCTTTAAATGCTTGCAGTTATCGATCCATGTGGTCTACAATTATTGGACCAGTATGGCTGGAAAGAGCTTGTTCAGAGCTACATTCACACGAAATTTCGGGCCATTTTGACAGTAAGGTGGTGTAGAAACAGCAGGTCAAAGAAAGGGTTCCTAGGCTCCTTCGGTCCACTTTAAGTCAATGGAGATTTTTATATGCTTTAAATGCTTGCAGTTATCGATCCATGTGGTCTACAATTATTGGACCAGTATGGCTGGAAAGAGTTTGTTCAGAGGTACATTCACACGAAATTTTAGGCCATTTTGACAGTAAGGTGGTGTAGAAACAGCAGGTCAAAGAAAGTATTCCTCGGCTCCTTCGGTCCACTTTAAGTCAATGGAGATTTTTATTTGCTTTAAATGCTTGCAGATATCGATCCATGTGGTCTACAATTATTGGACCAGTATGGCTGGAAAGAGCTTGTTCATAGCTACATTCACACGAAACTTCGGGCCATTTTGACAGTAAGGTGATGTAGAAACAGCAGGTCAAAGAAATTATTCCTCAGCTCCTTCGGTCCACTTTAAGTCAATGGAGATTTTTATTTGCTTAAATGCTTGCAGTTATCGATCAATGTGGTCTACAATTATTGGACCAGTATGGCTGGAAAGAGCTTGTTCAGAGGTACATTCACACGAAATTTCGGGCCATTTTGACAGTAAGGTGGTGTAGAAACAGCAGGTCAAAGAAAGGGTTCCTAGGCTCCTTCGGTCCACTTTAAGTCAATGGAGATTTTTATTTGCTTTAAATGCTTGCAGTTATCGATCCATGTGGTCTACAATTATTGGACCAGTATGGCTGGAAAGAGCTTGTTCATTGCTACATTCACACGAAATGTCAGGCCATTTTGACAGTAAGGTGGTGTAGAAACAGCAGGTCAAAGAAAGGGTTCCTAGGCTCCTTCGGTCCACTTTAAGTCAATGGAGATTTTTATTTGCTTAAATGCTTGCAGTTATCGATCAATGTGGTCTACAATTATTGGACCAGGATGCCTGGATAGAGCTTGTTCAGAGCTACATTCACACGAAATTTCTGGCCATTTTGACAGTAAGGTGGTGTAGAAACAGCAGGTCAAAGAAAGGGTTCCTAGGCTCCTTCGGTCCACTTTAAGTCAATGGAGATTTTTATTTGCTTTAAATGCTTGCAGTTATCGATCCATGTAGTCTACAATTATTGGACCAGTATGGCTGGAAAGCGCTTGTTCATAGCTACATTCACACGAAATTTCAGGCCATTTTGACAGTAAGGTGGTGTAGAAACAGCAGGTCAAAGAAAGGGTTCCTAGGCTCCTTCGGTCCACTTTAAGTCAATGGAGATTTTTATTTGCTTTAAATGCTTGCAGTTATCGATCAATGTGGTCTACAATTATTGGACCAGCATGCCTGGAAAGAGCTTGTTCAGAGCTACATTCACACGAAATTTCGGGCCATTTTGACAGTAAGGTGATGTAGAAACAGCAGGTCAAAGAAAGTATTCCTCGGACCCCTCGGTCCACTTTAAGTCAATGGAGATTTTTATTTGCTTAAATGCTTGCAGTTATCGATCAATGTGGTCTACAATTATTGGACCAGTATGGCTGGAAAGAGCTTGTTCAGAGGTACATTCACACGAAATTTCAGGCCATTTTGACAGTAAGGTGGTGTAGAAACAGCAGGTCAAAGAAAGGGTTCCAAGGCTCATTCGGTCCACTTTAAGTCAATGGAGATTTTTATTTGCTTTAAATGCTTGCAGATATCGATCCATGTGGTCTACAATTATTGGACCAGTATGGCTGGAAAGAGCTTGTTCATAGCTACATTCACACGAAATTTCAGGCCATTTTGACAGTAAGGTGGTGTAGAAACAGCAGGTCAAAGAAATTATTCCTCGGCTCCTTCGGTCCACTTTAAGTCAATGGAGATTTTTATTTGCTTTAAATGCTTGCAGTTATCGATCCATGTGGTCTACAATTATTGGACCAGTATGGCTGGAAAGAGCTTGTTCAGAGCTACATTCACACGAAATTTCGGGCCATTTTGACAGTAAGGTGGTGTAGAAACAGCAGGTCAAAGAAAGGGTTCCTAGGCTCCTTCGGTCCACTTTAAGTCAATGGAGATTTTTATTTGCTTTAAATGCTTGCAGTTATCGATCCTTGTGGTCTACAATTATTGGACCAGTATGGCTGGAAAGAGCTTGTTCATAGCTACATTCACACGAAATTTCAGGCCATTTTGACAGTAAGGTGGTGTAAAAACAGCAGGTCAAGAAAGGGTTCCTAGGCTCCTTCGGTCCACTTTAAGTCAATGGAGATTTTTATTTGCTTTAAATGCTTGCAGTTATCGATCCATGTGGTCTACAATTATTGGACCAGTATGGCTGGAAAGAGCTTGTTCAGAGGTACATTCACACGAAATTTCAGGCCATTTTGACAGTAAGGTGGTGTAGAAACAGCAGGTCAAAGAAAGGGATCCTAGGCTCCTTCGGTCCACTTTAAGTCAATGGAGATTTTTATTTGCTTTAAATGCTTGCAGTTATCGATCCATGTGGTCTACAATTATTGGACCAGTATGGCTGTAAAGAGCTTGTTCAGAGGTACATTCACACGAAATTTCAGGCCATTTAGACAGTAAGGTGGTGTAGAAACAGCAGGTCAAAGAAAGGGTTCCTAGGCTCCTTCGGTCCACTTTAAGTCAATGGAGATTTTTATTTGCTTTAAATGCTTGCAGTTATCGATCCATGTGGTCTACAATTATTGGACCAGTATGGCTGGAAAGAGCTTGTTCATAGCTACATTCACACGAAATTTCAGGCCATTTTGACAGTAAGGTGGTGTAGAAACAGCAGGTCAATGAAAGGGTTCCTAGGCTCCTTCGGTCCACTTTAAGTCAATGGAGATTTTTATTTGCTTTAAATGCTTGCAGTTATCTATCCATGTGGTCTACAATTATTGGACCAGTATGGCTGGAAAGAGCTTGTTCAGAGGTACATTCACACGAAATTTCAGGCCATTTTGACAGTAAGGTGGTGTAGAAACAGCAGGTCAATGAAAGGGTTCCTAGGCTCCTTCGGTCCACTTTAAGTCAATGGAGATTTTTATTTGCTTTAAATGCTTGCAGGTATCGATCCATGTGGTCTACAATTATTGGACCAGCATGGCTGGAAAGAGCTTGTTCAGAGCTACATTCACACGAAATTTCGGGCCATTTTGACAGTAAGGTGGTGTAGAAACAGCAGGTCAAAGAAAGGGTTCCTAGGCTCCTTCGGTCCACTTTAAGTCAATGGAGATTTTTATTTGCTTTAAATGCTTGCAGTTATCGATCAATGTGGTCTACAATTATTGGACCAACATGCCTGGAAAGAGCTTGTTCAGAGCTACATTCACATGAAATTTCGGGCCATTTTGACAGTAAGGTGGTGTAGAAACAGCAGGTCAAAGAAAGTATTCCTCGGCTCCTTCGGTCCACTTTAACTCAATGGAGATTTTTATTTGCTTTAAATGCTTGCAGTTATCGATCAATGTGGTCTACAATTATTGGACCAGCATGCCTGGAAAGAGCTTGTTCAGAGCTACATTCAAATGAAATTTCGGGCCATTTTGACAGTAAGGTGGTGTAGAAACAGCAGGTCAAAGAAAGTATTCCTCGGCTCCTTCGGTCCACTTTAAGTCAATGGAGATTTTTATTTGCTTTAAATGCTTGCAGTTATCGATCCATGTGGTCTACAATTATTGGACCAGTATGGCTGGAAAGAGCTTGTTCAGAGCTACATTCACACGAAATTTCGGGCCATTTTCACAGTAAGGTGGTGTAGAAACAGCAGGTCAAAGAAAGGGTTCCTAGGCTCCTTCGGTCCACTTTAAGTCAATGGAGATTTTTATATGCTTTAAAGGCTTGCAGTTATCGATCCATGTGGTCTACAATTATTGGACCAGTATGGCTGGAAAGAGCTTGTTCAGAGGTACATTCACACGAAATTTTAGGCCATTTTGACAGTAAGGTGGTGTAGAAACAGCAGGTCAAAAAAGGGTTCCTAGGCTCCTTCGGTCCACTTTAAGTCAATGGAGATTTTTATTTGCTTTAAATGCTTGCAGTTATCGATCCATGTGGTCTACAATTATTGGACCAGTATGGCTGGAAAGAGCTTGTTCAGAGGTACATTCACACGAAATTTCAGGCCATTTTGACAGTAAGGTGGTGTAGAAACAGCAGGTCAAAGAAAGGGTTCCTAGGCTCCTTCGGTCCACTTTAAGTCAATGGAGATTTTTATTTGCTTTAAATGCGTGCAGTTATCGATCCATGTGGTCTACAATTATTGGACCAGCATGGCTGGAAAGAGCTTGTTCAGAGCTACATTCACACGAAATTTCGGGCCATTTTGACAGTAAGGTGGTGTAGAAATAGCAGGTCAAAGAAAGTATTCCTCGGTTCCTTCGGTCCACTTTAAGTCAATGGAGATTTTTATTTGCTTTAAATGCTTGCAGATATCGATCCATGTGGTCTACAATTATTGGACCAGTATGGCTGGAAAGAGCTTGTTCATAGCTACATTCACACGAAATTTTGGGCCATTTTGACAGTAAGGTGATGTAGAAACAGCAGGTCAAAGAAAGTATTCCTCGGCCCCCTCGGTCCACTTTAAGTCAATGGAGATTTTTATTTGCTTAAATGCTTGCAGTTATCGATCAATGTGGTCTACAATTATTGGACCAGTATGGCTGGAAAGAGCTTGTTCAGAGGTACATTCACACGAAATTTCAGGCCATTTTGACAGTAAGGTGGTGTAGAAACAGCAGGTCAAAGAAAGGGTTCCAAGGCTCATTCGGTCCACTTTAAGTCAATGGAGATTTTTATTTGCTTTAAATGCTTGCAGATATCGATCCATGTGGTCTACAATTATTGGACCAGTATGGCTGGAAAGAGCTTGTTCATAGCTACATTCACACGAAATTTCAGGCCATTTTGACAGTAAGGTGGTGTAGAAACAGCAGGTCAAAGAAATTATTCCTCAGCTCCTTCGGTCCACTTTAAGTCAATGGAGATTTGTATTTGCTTTAAATGCTTGCAGTTATCGATCCATGTGGTCTACAATTATTGGACCAGTATGGCTGGAAAGAGCTTGTTCAGAGGTACATTCACACGAAATTTCGGGCCATTTTGACAGTAAGGTGGTGTAGAAACAGCAGGTCAAAGAAAGGGTTCCTAGGCTCCTTCGGTCCACTTTAAGTCAATGGAGATTTTTATTTGCTTTAAATGCTTGCAGTTATCGATCCATGTGGTCTACAATTATTGGACCAGTATGGCTGGAAAGAGCTTGTTCATAGCTACATTCACACGAAATGTCAGGCCATTTTGACAGTAAGGTGGTGTAGAAACAGCAGGTCAAAGAAAGGGTTCCTAGGCTCCTTCGGTCCACTTTAAGTCAATGGAGATTTTTATTTGCTTAAATGCTTGCAGTTATCGATCAATGTGGTCTACAATTATTGGACCAGGATGCCTGGATAGAGCTTGTTCAGAGCTACATTCACACGAAATTTCTGGCCATTTTGACAGTAAGGTGGTGTAGAAACAGCAGGTCAAAGAAAGGGTTCCTAGGCTCCTTCGGTCCACTTTAAGTCAATGGAGATTTTTATTTGCTTTAAATGCTTGCAGTTATCGATCCATGTAGTCTACAATTATTGGACCAGTATGGCTGGAAAGCGCTTGTTCATAGCTACATTCACACGAAATTTCAGGCCATTTTGACAGTAAGGTGGTGTAGAAACAGCAGGTCAAAGAAAGGGTTCCTAGGCTCCTTCGGTCCACTTTAAGTCAATGGAGATTTTTATTTGCTTTAAATGCTTGCAGTTATCGATCAATGTGGTCTACAATTATTGGACCAGCATGCCTGGAAAGAGCTTGTTCAGAGCTACATTCACACGAAATTTCGGGCCATTTTGACAGTAAGGTGATGTAGAAACAGCAGGTCAAAGAAAGTATTACTCGGACCCCTCGGTCCACTTTAAGTCAATGGAGATTTTTATTTGCTTAAATGCTTGCAGTTATCGATCAATGTGGTCTACAATTATTGGACCAGTATGGCTGGAAAGAGCTTGTTCAGAGGTACATTCACACGAAATTTCAGGCCATTTTGACAGTAAGGTGGTGTAGAAACAGCAGGTCAAAGAAAGGGTTCCAAGGCTCATTCGGTCCACTTTAAGTCAATGGAGATTTTTATTTGCTTTAAATGCTTGCAGATATCAATCCATGTGGTCTACAATTATTGGACCAGTATGGCTGGAAAGAGCTTGTTCATAGCTACATTCACACGAAATTTCAGGCCATTTTGACAGTAAGGTGGTGTAGAAACAGCAGGTCAAAGAAATTATTCCTCGGCTCCTTCGGTCCACTTTAAGTCAATGGAGATTTGTATTTGCTTTAAATGCTTGCAGTTATCGATCCATGTGGTCTACAATTATTGGACCAGTATGGCTGGAAAGAGCTTGTTCAGAGGTACATTCACACGAAATTTCGGGCCATTTTGACAGTAAGGTGGTGTAGAAACAGCAGGTCAAAGAAAGGGTTCCTAGGCTCCTTCGGTCCACTTTAAGTCAATGGAGATTTTTATTTGCTTTAAATGCTTGCAGTTATCGATCCATGTGGTCTACAATTATTGGACCAGTATGGCTGGAAAGAGCTTGTTCATAGCTACATTCACACGAAATGTCAGGCCATTTTGACAGTAAGGTGGTGTAGAAACAGCAGGTCAAAGAAAGGGTTCCTAGGCTACTTCGGTCCACTTTAAGTCAATGTAGATTTTTATTTGCTTAAATGCTTGCAGTTATTGATCAATGTGGTCTACAATTATTGGACCAGGATGCCTGGAAAGAGCTTGTTCAGAGCTACATTCACACAAAATTTCTGGCCATTTTGACAGTAAGGTGGTGTAGAAACAGCAGGTCAAAGAAAGGGTTCCTAGGCTCCTTCGGTCCACTTTAAGTCAATGGAGATTTTTATTTGCTTTAAATGCTTGCAGTTATCGATCCATGTAGTCTACAATTATTGGACCAGTATGGCTGGAAAGCGCTTGTTCATAGCTACATTCACACGAAATTTCAGGCCATTTTGACAGTAAGGTGGTGTAGAAATAGCAGGTCAAAGAAAGGGTTCCTAGGCTCCTTCGGTCCACTTTAAGTCAATGGAGATTTTTATTTGCTTTAAATGCTTGCAGTTATCGATCAATGTAGTCTACAATTATTGGACCAGCATGCCTGGAAAGAGCTTGTTCAGAGCTACATTCACACGAAATTTCGGGCCATTTTGACAGTAAGGTGGTGTAGAAACAGCAGGTCAAAGAAAGTATTCCTCGGCTCCTTCGGTCCACTTTAAGTCAATGGAGATTTTTATTTGCTTTAAATGCTTGCAGTTATCGATCCATGTAGTCTACAATTATTGGACCAGTATGGCTGGAAAGCGCTTGTTCATAGCTACATTCACACGAAATTTCAGGCCATTTTGACAGTAAGGTGGTGTAGAAACAGCAGGTCAAAGAAAGGGTTCCTAGGCTCCTTCGGTCCACTTTAAGTCAATGGAGATTTTTATTTGCTTTAAATGCTTGCAGTTATCGATCAATGTGGTCTACAATTATTGGACCAGCATGCCTGGAAAGAGCTTGTTCAGAGCTACATTCACACGAAATTTCGGGCCATTTTGACAGTAAGGTGATGTAGAAACAGCAGGTCAAAGAAAGTATTCCTCGGACCCCTCGGTCCACTTTAAGTCAATGGAGATTTTTATTTGCTTAAATGCTTGCAGTTATCGATCAATGTGGTCTACAATTATTGGACCAGTATGGCTGGAAAGAGCTTGTTCAGAGGTACATTCACACGAAATTTCAGGCCATTTTGACAGTAAGGTGGTGTAGAAACAGCAGGTCAAAGAAAGGGTTCCAAGGCTCATTCGGTCCACTTTAAGTCAATGGAGATTTTTATTTGCTTTAAATGCTTGCAGATATCGATCCATGTGGTCTACAATTATTGGACCAGTATGGCTGGAAAGAGCTTGTTCATAGCTACATTCACACGAAATTTCAGGCCATTTTGACAGTAAGGTGGTGTAGAAACAGCAGGTCAAAGAAATTATTCCTCGGCTCCTTCGGTCCACTTTAAGTCAATGGAGATTTGTATTTGCTTTAAATGCTTGCAGTTATCGATCCATGTGGTCTACAATTATTGGACCAGTATGGCTGGAAAGAGCTTGTTCAGAGGTACATTCACACGAAATTTCGGGCCATTTTGACAGTAAGGTGGTGTAGAAACAGCAGGTCAAAGAAAGGGTTCCTAGGCTCCTTCGGTCCACTTTAAGTCAATGGAGATTTTTATTTGCTTTAAATGCTTGCAGTTATCGATCCATGTGGTCTACAATTATTGGACCAGTATGGCTGGAAAGAGCTTGTTCATAGCTACATTCACACGAAATGTCAGGCCATTTTGACAGTAAGGTGGTGTAGAAACAGCAGGTCAAAGAAAGGGTTCCTAGGCTACTTCGGTCCACTTTAAGTCAATGTAGATTTTTATTTGCTTAAATGCTTGCAGTTATCGATCAATGTGGTCTACAATTATTGGACCAGGATGCCTGGAAAGAGCTTGTTCAGAGCTACATTCACACAAAATTTCTGGCCATTTTGACAGTAAGGTGGTGTAGAAACAGCAGGTCAAAGAAAGGGTTCCTAGGCTCCTTCGGTCCACTTTAAGTCAATGGAGATTTTTATTTGCTTTAAATGCTTGCAGTTATCGATCCATGTAGTCTACAATTATTGGACCAGTATGGCTGGAAAGCGCTTGTTCATAGCTACATTCACACGAAATTTCAGGCCATTTTGACAGTAAGGTGGTGTAGAAACAGCAGGTCAAAGAAAGGGTTCCTAGGCTCCTTCGGTCCACTTTAAGTCAATGGAGATTTTTATTTGCTTTAAATGCTTGCAGTTATCGATCAATGTGGTCTACAATTATTGGACCAGCATGCCTGGAAAGAGCTTGTTCAGAGCTACATTCACACGAAATTTCGGGCCATTTTGACAGTAAGGTGGTGTAGAAACAGCAGGTCAAAGAAAGTATTCCTCGGCTCCTTCGGTCCACTTTAAGTCAATGGAGATTTTTATTTGCTTTAAATGCTTGCAGTTATCGATCCATGTGGTCTACAATTATTGGACCAGTATGGCTGGAAAGAGCTTGTTCAGAGCTACATTCACACGAAATTTCAGGCCATTTTGACAGTAAGGTGGTGTAGAAACAGCAGGTCAAAGAAATTATTCCTCGGCTCCTTCGGTCCACTTTAAGTCAATGGAGATTTGTATTTGCTTTAAATGCTTGCAGTTATCGATCCATGTGGTCTACAATTATTGGACCAGTATGGCTGGAAAGAGCTTGTTCAGAGGTACATTCACACGAAATTTCGGGCCATTTTGACAGTAAGGTGGTGTAGAAACAGCAGGTCAAAGAAAGGGTTCCTAGACTCCTTCGGTCCACTTTAAGTCAATGGAGATTTTTATTTGCTTTAAATGCTTGCAGTTATCGATCCATGTGGTCTACAATTATTGGACCAGTATGGCTGGAAAGAGCTTGTTCATAGCTACATTCACACGAAATGTCAGGCCATTTTGACAGTAAGGTGGTGTAGAAACAGCAGGTCAAAGAAAGGGTTCCTAGGCTACTTCGGTCCACTTTAAGTCAATGTAGATTTTTATTTGCTTAAATGCTTGCAGTTATCGATCAATGTGGTCTACAATTATTGGACCAGGATGCCTGGAAAGAGCTTGTTCAGAGCTACATTCACACAAAATTTCTGGCCATTTTGACAGTAAGGTGGTGTAGAAACAGCAGGTCAAAGAAAGGGTTCCTAGGCTCCTTCGGTCCACTTTAAGTCAATGGAGATTTTTATTTGCTTTAAATGCTTGCAGTTATCGATCCATGTAGTCTACAATTATTGGACCAGTATGGCTGGAAAGCGCTTGTTCATAGCTACATTCACACGAAATTTCAGGCCATTTTGACAGTAAGGTGGTGTAGAAACAGCAGGTCAAAGAAAGGGTTCCTAGGCTCCTTCGGTCCACTTTAAGTCAATGGAGATTTTTATTTGCTTTAAATGCTTGCAGTTATCGATCAATGTGGTCTACAATTATTGGACCAGCATGCCTGGAAAGAGCTTGTTCAGAGCTACATTCACACGAAATTTCGGGCCATTTTGACAGTAAGGTGGTGTAGAAACAGCAGGTCAAAGAAAGTATTCCTCGGCTCCTTCGGTCCACTTTAAGTCAATGGAGATTTTTATTTGCTTTAAATGCTTGCAGTTATCGATCCATGTGGTCTACAATTATTGGACCAGTATGGCTGGAAAGAGCTTGTTCAGAGCTACATTCACACGAAATTTCGGGCCATTTTGACAGTAAGGTGGTGTAGAAACAGCAGGTCAAAGAAAGGGTTCCTAGGCTCCTTCGGTCCACTTTAAGTCAATGGAGATTTTTATATGCTTTAAATGCTTGCAGTTATCGATCCATGTGGTCTACAATTATTGGACCAGTATGGCTGGAAAGAGTTTGTTCAGAGGTACATTCACACGAAATTTTAGGCCATTTTGACAGTAAGGTGGTGTAGAAACAGCAGGTCAAAGAAAGTATTCCTCGGCTCCTTCGGTCCACTTTAAGTCAATGGAGATTTTTATTTGCTTTAAATGCTTGCAGTTATCGATCCATGTGGTCTACAATTATTGGACCAGTATGGCTGGAAAGAGCTTGTTCAGAGGTACATTCACACGAAATTTCAGGCCATTTTGACAGTAAGGTGGTGTAGAAACAGCAGGTCAAAGAAAGGGTTCCTAGGCTCCTTCGGTCCACTTTAAGTCAATGGAGATTTTTATTTGCTTTAAATGCTTGCAGTTATCGATCCATGTGGTCTACAATTATTGGACCAGTATGGCTGGAAAGAGCTTGTTCAGAGGTACATTCACACGAAATTTAGGGCCATTTTGACAGTTAGGTGGTGTAGAAACAGCAGGTCAAAGAAAGGGTTCCTAGGCTCCTTCGGTCCACTTTAAGTCAATGGAGATTTTTATTTGCTTTAAATGCTTGCAGTTATCGATCCATGTGGTCTACAATTATTGGACCAGTATGGCTGGAAAGAGCTTGTTCATAGCTACATTCACACGAAATTTCGGGCCATTTTGACATTAAGGTGGTGTAGAAACAGCAGGTCAAAGAAAGTATTCCTCGGCTCCTTCGGTCCACTTTAAGTCAATGGAGATTTTTAATTGCTTTAAATGCTTGCAGTTATCGATCCATGTGGTCTACAATTATTGGACCAGTATGGCTGGAAAGAGCTTGTTCATAGCTACATTCACACGAAATTTCGGGCCATTTTGACAGTAAGGTGGTGTAGAAACAGCAGGTCAAAGAAAGTATTCCTCGGCTCCTTCGGTCCACTTTAAGTCAATGGAGATTTTTATTTGCTTTAAATGCTTGCAGTTATCGATCCATGTGGTCTACAATTATTGGACCAGTATGGCTGGAAAGAGCTTGTTCAGAGCTACATTCACACGAAATTTCGGGCCATTTTGACAGTAAGATGGTGTAGAAACAGCAGGTCAAAGAAAGGGTTCCTAGGCTCCTTCGGTCCACTTTAAGTCAATGGAGATTTTTATTTGCTTTAAATGCTTGCAGTTATCGATCCTTGTGGTCTACAATTATTGGACCAGTATGGCTGGAAAGAGCTTGTTCATAGCTACATTCACACGAAATTTCAGGCCATTTTGACAGTAAGGTGGTGTAAAAACAGCAGGTCAAGAAAGGGTTCCTAGGCTCCTTCGGTCCACTTTAAGTCAATGGAGATTTTTATTTGCTTTAAATGCTTGCAGTTATCGATCCATGTGGTCTACAATTATTGGACCAGTATGGCTGGAAAGAGCTTGTTCATAGCTACATTCACACGAAATTTCGGGCCATTTTGACAGTAAGGTGGTGTAGAAACAGCAGGTCAAAGAAAGTATTCCTCGGCTCCTTCGGTCCACTTTAAGTCAATGGAGATTTTTATTTGCTTTAAATGCTTGCAGTTATCGATCCATGTGGTCTACAATTATTGGACCAGTATGGCTGGAAAGAGCTTGTTCAGAGCTACATTCACACGAAATTTCGGGCCATTTTGACAGTAAGATGGTGTAGAAACAGCAGGTCAAAGAAAGGGTTCCTAGGCTCCTTCGGTCCACTTTAAGTCAATGGAGATTTTTATTTGCTTTAAATGCTTGCAGTTATCGATCCTTGTGGTCTACAATTATTGGACCAGTATGGCTGGAAAGAGCTTGTTCATAGCTACATTCACACGAAATTTCAGGCCATTTTGACAGTAAGGTGGTGTAAAAACAGCAGGTCAAGAAAGGGTTCCTAGGCTCCTTCGGTCCACTTTAAGTCAATGGAGATTTTTATTTGCTTTAAATGCTTGCAGTTATCGATCCATGTGGTCTACAATTATTGGACCAGTATGGCTGGAAAGAGCTTGTTCAGAGGTACATTCACACGAAATTTCAGGCCATTTTGACAGTAAGGTGGTGTAGAAACAGCAGGTCAAAGAAAGGGTTCCTAGGCTCCTTCGGTCCACTTTAAGTCAATGGAGATTTTTATTTGCTTTAAATGCTTGCAGTTATCGATCCATGTGGTCTACAATTATTGGACCAGTATGGCTGGAAAGAGCTTGTTCAGAGGTACATTCACACGAAATTTCAGGCCATTTAGACAGTAAGGTGGTGTAGAAACAGCAGGTCAAAGAAAGGGTTCCTAGGCTCCTTTGGTCCACTTTAAGTCAATGGAGATTTTTATTTGCTTTAAATGCTTGCAGTTATCGATCCATGTGGTCTACAATTATTGGACCAGTATGGCTGGAAAGAGCTTGTTCATAGCTACATTCACACGAAATTTCAGGCCATTTTGACAGTAAGGTGGTGTAGAAACAGCAGGTCAATGAAAGGGTTCCTAGGCTCCTTCGGTCCACTTTAAGTCAATGGAGATTTTAATTTGCTTTAAATGCTTGCAGTTATCGATCCATGTGGTCTACAATTATTGGACCAGCATGGCTGGAAAGAGCTTGTTCAGAGCTACATTCACACGAAATTTCGGGCCATTTTGACAGTAAGGTGGTGTAGAAACAGCAGGTCAAAGAAAGGGTTCCTAGGCTCCTTCGGTCCACTTTAAGTCAATGGAGATTTTTATTTGCTTTAAATGCTTACAGTTATCGATCCATGTAGTCTACAATTATTGGACAAGTATGGCTGGAAAGCGCTTGTTCATAGCTACATTCACACGAAATTTCAGGCCATTTTGACAGTAAGGTGGTGTAGAAACAGCAGGTCAATGAAAGGGTTCCTAGGCTCCTTCGGTCCACTTTAAGTCAATGGAGATTTTTATTTGCTTTAAATGCTTGCAGTTATCGATCAATGTGGTCTACAATTATTGGACCAGCATGCCTGGAAAGAGCTTGTTCAGAGCTACATTCACATGAAATTTCGGGCCATTTTGACAGTAAGGTGGTGTAGAAACAGCAGGTCAAAGAAAGTATTCCTCGGCTCCTTCGGTCCACTTTAAGTCAATGGAGATTTTTATTTGCTTTAAATGCTTGCAGTTATCGATCAATGTGGTCTACAATTATTGGACCAGCATGCCTGGAAAGAGCTTGTTCAGAGCTACATTCACATGAAATTTCGGGCCATTTTGACAGTAAGGTGGTGTAGAAACAGCAGGTCAAAGAAAGTATTCCTCGGCTCCTTCGGTCCACTTTAAGTCAATGGAGATTTTTATTTGCTTTAAATGCTTGCAGTTATCGATCCATGTGGTCTACAATTATTGGACCAGTATGGCTGGAAAGAGCTTGTTCAGAGCTACATTCACACGAAATTTCGGGCCATTTTGACAGTAAGGTGGTGTAGAAACAGCAGGTCAAAGAAAGGGTTCCTAGGCTCCTTCGGTCCACTTTAAGTCAATGGAGATTTTTATATGCTTTAAAGGCTTGCAGTTATCGATCCATGTGGTCTCCAATTATTGGACCAGTATGGCTGGAAAGAGCTTGTTCAGAGGTACATTCACACGAAATTTTAGGCCATTTTGACAGTAAGGTGGTGTAGAAACAGCAGGTCAAAAAAGGGTTCCTAGGCTCCTTCGGTCCACTTTAAGTCAATGGAGATTTTTATTTGCTTTAAATGCTTGCAGTTATCGATCCATGTGGTCTACAATTATTGGACCAGTATGGCTGGAAAGAGCTTGTTCAGAGGTACATTCACACGAAATTTCAGGCCATTTTGACAGTAAGGTGGTGTAGAAACAGCAGGTCAAAGAAAGGGTTCCTAGGCTCCTTCGGTCCACTTTAAGTCAATGGAGATTTTTATTTGCTTTAAATGCGTGCAGTTATCGATCCATGTGGTCTACAATTATTGGACCAGCATGCCTGGAAAGAGCTTGTTCAGAGCTACATTCACATGAAATTTCGGGCCATTTTGACAGTAAGGTGGTGTAGAAACAGCAGGTCAAAGAAAGGGTTCCTAGGCTCCTTCGGTCCACTTTAAGTCAATGGAGATTTTTATTTGCTTTAAATGCTTGCAGTTATCGATCCATGTGGTCTACAATTATTGGACCAGTATGGCTGGAAAGAGCTTGTTCAGAGGTACATTCACACGAAATTTAGGGCCATTTTGACAGTTAGGTGGTGTAGAAACAGCAGGTCAAAGAAAGGGTTCCTAGGCTCCTTCGGTCCACTTTAAGTCAATGGAGATTTTTATTTGCTTTAAATGCTTGCAGTTATCGATCCATGTGGTCTACAATTATTGGACCAGTATGGCTGGAAAGAGCTTGTTCATAGCTACATTCACACGAAATTTCGGGCCATTTTGACATTAAGGTGGTGTAGAAACAGCAGGTCAAAGAAAGTATTCCTCGGCTCCTTCGGTCCACTTTAAGTCAATGGAGATTTTTAATTGCTTTAAATGCTTGCAGTTATCGATCCATGTGGTCTACAATTATTGGACCAGTATGGCTGGAAAGAGCTTGTTCATAGCTACATTCACACGAAATTTCGGGCCATTTTGACAGTAAGGTGGTGTAGAAACAGCAGGTCAAAGAAAGTATTCCTCGGCTCCTTCGGTCCACTTTAAGTCAATGGAGATTTTTATTTGCTTTAAATGCTTGCAGTTATCGATCCATGTGGTCTACAATTATTGGACCAGTATGGCTGGAAAGAGCTTGTTCAGAGCTACATTCACACGAAATTTCGGGCCATTTTGACAGTAAGATGGTGTAGAAACAGCAGGTCAAAGAAAGGGTTCCTAGGCTCCTTCGGTCCACTTTAAGTCAATGGAGATTTTTATTTGCTTTAAATGCTTGCAGTTATCGATCCTTGTGGTCTACAATTATTGGACCAGTATGGCTGGAAAGAGCTTGTTCATAGCTACATTCACACGAAATTTCAGGCCATTTTGACAGTAAGGTGGTGTAAAAACAGCAGGTCAAGAAAGGGTTCCTAGGCTCCTTCGGTCCACTTTAAGTCAATGGAGATTTTTATTTGCTTTAAATGCTTGCAGTTATCGATCCATGTGGTCTACAATTATTGGACCAGTATGGCTGGAAAGAGCTTGTTCATAGCTACATTCACACGAAATTTCGGGCCATTTTGACAGTAAGGTGGTGTAGAAACAGCAGGTCAAAGAAAGTATTCCTCGGCTCCTTCGGTCCACTTTAAGTCAATGGAGATTTTTATTTGCTTTAAATGCTTGCAGTTATC
Source organism: Taudactylus pleione (assembly GCA_031769625.1). Taxonomy (NCBI): domain Eukaryota; kingdom Metazoa; phylum Chordata; class Amphibia; order Anura; family Myobatrachidae; genus Taudactylus; species Taudactylus pleione. The sequence goes on from JAUIMM010001657.1 coordinate 118,053, forward strand.
GATCCATGTGGTCTACAATTATTGGACCAGTATGGCTGGAAAGAGCTTGTTCAGAGCTACATTCACACGAAATTTCGGGCCATTTTGACAGTAAGATGGTGTAGAAACAGCAGGTCAAAGAAAGGGTTCCTAGGCTCCTTCGGTCCACTTTAAGTCAATGGAGATTTTTATTTGCTTTAAATGCTTGCAGTTATCGATCCTTGTGGTCTACAATTATTGGACCAGTATGGCTGGAAAGAGCTTGTTCATAGCTACATTCACACGAAATTTCAGGCCATTTTGACAGTAAGGTGGTGTAAAAACAGCAGGTCAAGAAAGGGTTCCTAGGCTCCTTCGGTCCACTTTAAGTCAATGGAGATTTTTATTTGCTTTAAATGCTTGCAGTTATCGATCCATGTGGTCTACAATTATTGGACCAGTATGGCTGGAAAGAGCTTGTTCAGAGGTACATTCACACGAAATTTCAGGCCATTTTGACAGTAAGGTGGTGTAGAAACAGCAGGTCAAAGAAAGGGTTCCTAGGCTCCTTCGGTCCACTTTAAGTCAATGGAGATTTTTATTTGCTTTAAATGCTTGCAGTTATCGATCCATGTGGTCTACAATTATTGGACCAGTATGGCTGGAAAGAGCTTGTTCAGAGGTACATTCACACGAAATTTCAGGCCATTTAGACAGTAAGGTGGTGTAGAAACAGCAGGTCAAAGAAAGGGTTCCTAGGCTCCTTTGGTCCACTTTAAGTCAATGGAGATTTTTATTTGCTTTAAATGCTTGCAGTTATCGATCCATGTGGTCTACAATTATTGGACCAGTATGGCTGGAAAGAGCTTGTTCATAGCTACATTCACACGAAATTTCAGGCCATTTTGACAGTAAGGTGGTGTAGAAACAGCAGGTCAATGAAAGGGTTCCTAGGCTCCTTCGGTCCACTTTAAGTCAATGGAGATTTTAATTTGCTTTAAATGCTTGCAGTTATCGATCCATGTGGTCTACAATTATTGGACCAGCATGGCTGGAAAGAGCTTGTTCAGAGCTACATTCACACGAAATTTCGGGCCATTTTGACAGTAAGGTGGTGTAGAAACAGCAGGTCAAAGAAAGGGTTCCTAGGCTCCTTCGGTCCACTTTAAGTCAATGGAGATTTTTATTTGCTTTAAATGCTTACAGTTATCGATCCATGTAGTCTACAATTATTGGACAAGTATGGCTGGAAAGCGCTTGTTCATAGCTACATTCACACGAAATTTCAGGCCATTTTGACAGTAAGGTGGTGTAGAAACAGCAGGTCAATGAAAGGGTTCCTAGGCTCCTTCGGTCCACTTTAAGTCAATGGAGATTTTTATTTGCTTTAAATGCTTGCAGTTATCGATCAATGTGGTCTACAATTATTGGACCAGCATGCCTGGAAAGAGCTTGTTCAGAGCTACATTCACATGAAATTTCGGGCCATTTTGACAGTAAGGTGGTGTAGAAACAGCAGGTCAAAGAAAGTATTCCTCGGCTCCTTCGGTCCACTTTAAGTCAATGGAGATTTTTATTTGCTTTAAATGCTTGCAGTTATCGATCAATGTGGTCTACAATTATTGGACCAGCATGCCTGGAAAGAGCTTGTTCAGAGCTACATTCACATGAAATTTCGGGCCATTTTGACAGTAAGGTGGTGTAGAAACAGCAGGTCAAAGAAAGTATTCCTCGGCTCCTTCGGTCCACTTTAAGTCAATGGAGATTTTTATTTGCTTTAAATGCTTGCAGTTATCGATCCATGTGGTCTACAATTATTGGACCAGTATGGCTGGAAAGAGCTTGTTCAGAGCTACATTCACACGAAATTTCGGGCCATTTTGACAGTAAGGTGGTGTAGAAACAGCAGGTCAAAGAAAGGGTTCCTAGGCTCCTTCGGTCCACTTTAAGTCAATGGAGATTTTTATATGCTTTAAAGGCTTGCAGTTATCGATCCATGTGGTCTCCAATTATTGGACCAGTATGGCTGGAAAGAGCTTGTTCAGAGGTACATTCACACGAAATTTTAGGCCATTTTGACAGTAAGGTGGTGTAGAAACAGCAGGTCAAAAAAGGGTTCCTAGGCTCCTTCGGTCCACTTTAAGTCAATGGAGATTTTTATTTGCTTTAAATGCTTGCAGTTATCGATCCATGTGGTCTACAATTATTGGACCAGTATGGCTGGAAAGAGCTTGTTCAGAGGTACATTCACACGAAATTTCAGGCCATTTTGACAGTAAGGTGGTGTAGAAACAGCAGGTCAAAGAAAGGGTTCCTAGGCTCCTTCGGTCCACTTTAAGTCAATGGAGATTTTTATTTGCTTTAAATGCGTGCAGTTATCGATCCATGTGGTCTACAATTATTGGACCAGCATGCCTGGAAAGAGCTTGTTCAGAGCTACATTCACATGAAATTTCGGGCCATTTTGACAGTAAGGTGGTGTAGAAACAGCAGGTCAAAGAAAGTATTCCTCGGCTCCTTCGGTCCACTTTAAGTCAATGGAGATTTTTATTTGCTTTAAATGCTTGCAGTTATCGATCAATGTGGTCTACAATTATTGGACCAGCATGCCTGGAAAGAGCTTGTTCAGAGCTACATTCACATGAAATTTCGGGCCATTTTGACAGTAAGGTGGTGTAGAAACAGCAGGTCAAAGAAAGTATTCCTCGGCTCCTTCGGTCCACTTTAAGTCAATGGAGATTTTTATTTGCTTTAAATGCTTGCAGTTATCGATCCATGTGGTCTACAATTATTGGACCAGTATGGCTGGAAAGAGCTTGTTCAGAGCTACATTCACACGAAATTTCGGGCCATTTTGACAGTAAGGTGGTGTAGAAACAGCAGGTCAAAGAAAGGGTTCCTAGGCTCCTTCGGTCCACTTTAAGTCAATGGAGATTTTTATATGCTTTAAAGGCTTGCAGTTATCGATCCATGTGGTCTACAATTATTGGACCAGTATGGCTGGAAAGAGCTTGTTCAGAGGTACATTCACACGAAATTTTAGGCCATTTTGACAGTAAGGTGGTGTAGAAACAGCAGGTCAAAAAAGGGTTCCTAGGCTCCTTCGGTCCACTTTAAGTCAATGGAGATTTTTATTTGCTTTAAATGCTTGCAGTTATCGATCCATGTGGGCTACAATTATTGGACCAGTATGGCTGGAAAGAGCTTGTTCATAGCTACATTCACACGAAATTTCAGGCCATTTTGACAGTAAGGTGGTGTAGAAACAGCAGGTCAATGAAAGGGTTCCTAGGCTCCTTCGGTCCACTTTAAGTCAATGGAGATTTTTATTTGCTTTAAATGCTTGCAGTTATCTATCCATGTGGTCTACAATTATTGGACCAGTATGGCTGGAAAGAGCTTGTTCAGAGGTACATTCACACGAAATTTCAGGCCATTTTGACAGTAAGGTGGTGTAGAAACAGCAGGTCAATGAAAGGGTTCCTAGGCTCCTTCGGTCCACTTTAAGTCAATGGAGATTTTAATTTGCTTTAAATGCTTGCAGTTATCGATCCATGTGGTCTACAATTATTGGACCAGCATGGCTGGAAAGAGCTTGTTCAGAGCTACATTCACACGAAATTTCGGGCCATTTTGACAGTAAGGTGGTGTAGAAACAGCAGGTCAAAGAAAGGGTTCCTAGGCTCCTTCGGTCCACTTTAAGTCAATGGAGATTTTTATTTGCTTTAAATGCTTACAGTTATCGATCCATGTAGTCTACAATTATTGGACAAGTATGGCTGGAAAGCGCTTGTTCATAGCTACATTCACACGAAATTTCAGGCCATTTTGACAGTAAGGTGGTGTAGAAACAGCAGGTCAATGAAAGGGTTCCTAGGCTCCTTCGGTCCACTTTAAGTCAATGGAGATTTTTATTTGCTTTAAATGCTTGCAGTTATCGATCAATGTGGTCTACAATTATTGGACCAGCATGCCTGGAAAGAGCTTGTTCAGAGCTACATTCACATGAAATTTCGGGCCATTTTGACAGTAAGGTGGTGTAGAAACAGCAGGTCAAAGAAAGTATTCCTCGGCTCCTTCGGTCCACTTTAAGTCAATGGAGATTTTTATTTGCTTTAAATGCTTGCAGTTATCGATCAATGTGGTCTACAATTATTGGACCAGCATGCCTGGAAAGAGCTTGTTCAGAGCTACATTCACATGAAATTTCGGGCCATTTTGACAGTAAGGTGGTGTAGAAACAGCAGGTCAAAGAAAGTATTCCTCGGCTCCTTCGGTCCACTTTAAGTCAATGGAGATTTTTATTTGCTTTAAATGCTTGCAGTTATCGATCCATGTGGTCTACAATTATTGGACCAGTATGGCTGGAAAGAGCTTGTTCAGAGCTACATTCACACGAAATTTCGGGCCATTTTGACAGTAAGGTGGTGTAGAAACAGCAGGTCAAAGAAAGGGTTCCTAGGCTCCTTCGGTCCACTTTAAGTCAATGGAGATTTTTATATGCTTTAAAGGCTTGCAGTTATCGATCCATGTGGTCTCCAATTATTGGACCAGTATGGCTGGAAAGAGCTTGTTCAGAGGTACATTCACACGAAATTTTAGGCCATTTTGACAGTAAGGTGGTGTAGAAACAGCAGGTCAAAAAAGGGTTCCTAGGCTCCTTCGGTCCACTTTAAGTCAATGGAGATTTTTATTTGCTTTAAATGCTTGCAGTTATCGATCCATGTGGTCTACAATTATTGGACCAGTATGGCTGGAAAGAGCTTGTTCAGAGGTACATTCACACGAAATTTCAGGCCATTTTGACAGTAAGGTGGTGTAGAAACAGCAGGTCAAAGAAAGGGTTCCTAGGCTCCTTCGGTCCACTTTAAGTCAATGGAGATTTTTATTTGCTTTAAATGCGTGCAGTTATCGATCCATGTGGTCTACAATTATTGGACCAGCATGCCTGGAAAGAGCTTGTTCAGAGCTACATTCACATGAAATTTCGGGCCATTTTGACAGTAAGGTGGTGTAGAAACAGCAGGTCAAAGAAAGTATTCCTCGGCTCCTTCGGTCCACTTTAAGTCAATGGAGATTTTTATTTGCTTTAAATGCTTGCAGTTATCGATCAATGTGGTCTACAATTATTGGACCAGCATGCCTGGAAAGAGCTTGTTCAGAGCTACATTCACATGAAATTTCGGGCCATTTTGACAGTAAGGTGGTGTAGAAACAGCAGGTCAAAGAAAGTATTCCTCGGCTCCTTCGGTCCACTTTAAGTCAATGGAGATTTTTATTTGCTTTAAATGCTTGCAGTTATCGATCCATGTGGTCTACAATTATTGGACCAGTATGGCTGGAAAGAGCTTGTTCAGAGCTACATTCACACGAAATTTCGGGCCATTTTGACAGTAAGGTGGTGTAGAAACAGCAGGTCAAAGAAAGGGTTCCTAGGCTCCTTCGGTCCACTTTAAGTCAATGGAGATTTTTATATGCTTTAAAGGCTTGCAGTTATCGATCCATGTGGTCTACAATTATTGGACCAGTATGGCTGGAAAGAGCTTGTTCAGAGGTACATTCACACGAAATTTTAGGCCATTTTGACAGTAAGGTGGTGTAGAAACAGCAGGTCAAAAAAGGGTTCCTAGGCTCCTTCGGTCCACTTTAAGTCAATGGAGATTTTTATTTGCTTTAAATGCTTGCAGTTATCGATCCATGTGGGCTACAATTATTGGACCAGTATGGCTGGAAAGAGCTTGTTCAGAGGTACATTCACACGAAATTTCAGGCCATTTTGACAGTAAGGTGGTGTAGAAACAGCAGGTCAAAGAAAGGGTTTCTAGGCTCCTTCGGTCCACTTTAAGTCAATGGAGATTTTTATTTGCTTTAAATGCGTGCAGTTATCGATCCATGTGGTCTACAATTATTGGACCAGCATGGCTGGAAAGAGCTTGTTCAGAGCTACATTCACACGAAATTTCGGGCCATTTTGACAGTAAGGTGGTGTAGAAACAGCAGGTCAAAGAAAGTATTCCTCGGTTCCTTCGGTCCACTTTAAGTCAATGGAGATTTTTATTTGCTTTAAATGCTTGCAGATATCGATCCATGTGGTCTACAATTATTGGACCAGTATGGCTGGAAAGAGCTTGTTCATAGCTACATTCACACGAAATTTTGGGCCATTTTGACAGTAAGGTGATGTAGAAACAGCAGGTCAAAGAAAGTATTCCTCGGCCCCCTCGGTCCACTTTAAGTCAATGGAGATTTTTATTTGCTTTAAATGCTTGCAGTTATCGATCCATGTGGTCTACAATTATTGGACCAGTATGGCTGGAAAGAGCTTGTTCAGAGGTACATTCACACGAAATTTCGGGCCATTTTGACAGTAAGGTGGTGTAGAAACAGCAGGTCAAAGAAAGGGTTCCTAGGCTCCTTCGGTCCACTTTAAGTCAATGGAGATTTTTATTTGCTTTAAATGCTTGCAGTTATCGATCCATGTAGTCTACAATTATTGGACCAGTATGGCTGGAAAGCGCTTGTTCATAGCTACATTCACACGAAATTTCAGGCCATTTTGACAGTAAGGTGGTGTAGAAACAGCAGGTCAAAGAAAGGGTTCCTAGGCTCCTTCAGTCCACTTTAAGTCAATGGAGATTTTTATTTGCTTTAAATGCTTGCAGTTATCGATCAATGTGGTCTACAATTATTGGACCAGCATGCCTGGAAAGAGCTTGTTCAGAGCTACATTCACACGAAATTTCGGGCCATTTTGACAGTAAGGTGGTGTAGAAACAGCAGGTCAAAGAAAGGGTTCCTAGGCTCCTTCGGTCCACTTTAAGTCAAAGGAGATTTTTATATGCTTTAAATGCTTGCAGTTATCGATCCATGTGGTCTACAATTATTGGACCAGTATGGCTGGAAAGAGCTTGTTCAGAGGTACATTCACACGAAATTTTACGCCATTTTGACAGTAAGGTGGTGTAGAAACAGCAGGTCAAAGAAAGGGTTCCTAGGCTCCTTCGGTCCACTTTAAGTCAATGGAGATTTTTATTTGCTTTAAATGCTTGCAGTTATCGATCCATGTGGTCTACAATTATTGGACCAGTATGGCTGGAAAGAGCTTGTTCAGAGGTACATTCACACGAAATTTCAGGCCATTTTGACAGGAAGGTGGTGTAGAAACAGCAGGTCAAAGAAAGGGTTCCTAGGCTCCTTCGGTCCACTTTAAGTCAAAGGAGATTTTTATATGCTTTAAATGCTTGCAGTTATCGATCCATGTGGTCTACAATTATTGGACCAGTATGGCTGGAAAGAGCTTGTTCAGAGGTACATTCACGCGAAATTTCAGGCCATTTTGACAGTAAGGTGGTGTAGAAACAGCAGGTCAAAGAAAGGGTTCCTAGGCTCCTTCGGTCCACTTTAAGTCAATGGAGATTTTTATTTGCTTTAAATGCTTGCAGTTATCGATCCATGTGGTCTACAATTCTTGGACCAGCATGGCTGGAAAGAGCTTGTTCAGAGCTACATTCACACGAAATTTCTGGCCATTTTGACAGTAAGGTGGTGTAGAAACAGCAGGTCAAAGAAAGGGTTCCTAGGCTCCTTCGGTCCACTTTAAGTCAATGGAGATTTTTATTTGCTTTAAATGCTTGCAGTTATCGATCCATGTGGTCTACAATTATTGGACCAGTATGGCTGGAAAGAGCTTGTTCAGAGGTACATTCACACGAAATTTCGGGCCATTTTGACAGTAAGGTGGTGTAGAAACAGCAGGTCAAAGAAAGGGTTCCTAGGCTCCTTCGGTCCACTTTAAGTCAATGGAGATTTTTATTTGCTTTAAATGCTTGCAGTTATCGATCCATGTGGTCTACAATTATTGGACCAGTATGGCTGGAAAGAGCTTGTTCATAGCTACATTCACACGAAATTTTAGGCCATTTTGACAGTAAGGTGGTGTAGAAACAGCAGGTCAAAAAAGGGTTCCTAGGCTCCTTCGGTCCACTTTAAGTCAATGGAGATTTTTATTTGCTTTAAATGCTTGCAGTTATCGATCCATGTGGTCTACAATTATTGGACCAGTATGGCTGGAAAGAGCTTGTTCAGAGGTACATTCACACGAAATTTCAGGCCATTTTGACAGTAAGGTGGTGTAGAAACAGCAGGTCAAAGAAAGGGTTCCTAGGCTCCTTCGGTCCACTTTAAGTCAATGGAGATTTTTATTTGCTTTAAATGCGTGCAGTTATCGATCCATGTGGTCTACAATTATTGGACCAGCATGGCTGGAAAGAGCTTGTTCAGAGCTACATTCACACGAAATTTCGGGCCATTTTGACAGTAAGGTGGTGTAGAAACAGCAGGTCAAAGAAAGTATTCCTCGGTTCCTTCGGTCCACTTTAAGTCAATGGAGATTTTTATTTGCTTTAAATGCTTGCAGATATCGATCCATGTGGTCTACAATTATTGGACCAGTATGGCTGGAAAGAGCTTGTTCATAGCTACATTCACACGAAATTTTGGGCCATTTTGACAGTAAGGTGATGTAGAAACAGCAGGTCAAAGAAAGTATTCCTCGGCCCCCTCGGTCCACTTTAAGTCAATGGAGATTTTTATTTGCTTAAATGCTTGCAGTTATCGATCAATGTGGTCTACAATTATTGGACCTGGATGCCTGGAAAGAGCTTGTTCAGAGCTACATTCACACGAAATTTCTGGCCATTTTGACAGTAAGGTGGTGTAGAAACAGCAGGTCAAAGAAAGGGTTCCTAGGCTCCTTCGGTCCACTTTAAGTCAATGGAGATTTTTATTTGCTTTAAATGCTTGCAGTTATCGATCCATGTAGTCTACAATTATTGGACCAGTATGGCTGGAAAGCGCTTGTTCATAGCTACATTCACACGAAATTTCAGGCCATTTTGACAGTAAGGTGGTGTAGAAACAGCAGGTCAAAGAAAGGGTTCCTAGGCTCCTTCAGTCCACTTTAAGTCAATGGAGATTTTTATTTGCTTTAAATGCTTGCAGTTATCGATCAATGTGGTCTACAATTATTGGACCAGCATGCCTGGAAAGAGCTTGTTCAGAGCTACATTCACACGAAATTTCGGGCCATTTTGACAGTAAGGTGGTGTAGAAACAGCAGGTCAAAGAAAGGGTTCCTAGGCTCCTTCGGTCCACTTTAAGTCAAAGGAGATTTTTATATGCTTTAAATGCTTGCAGTTATCGATCCATGTGGTCTACAATTATTGGACCAGTATGGCTGGAAAGAGCTTGTTCAGAGGTACATTCACACGAAATTTTACGCCATTTTGACAGTAAGGTGGTGTAGAAACAGCAGGTCAAAGAAAGGGTTCCTAGGCTCCTTCGGTCCACTTTAAGTCAATGGAGATTTTATTTGCTTTAAATGCTTGCAGTTATCGATCCATGTGGTCTACAATTATTGGACCAGTATGGCTGGAAAGAGCTTGTTCAGAGGTACATTCACACGAAATTTCAGGCCATTTTGACAGTAAGGTGGTGTAGAAACAGCAGGTCAAAGAAAGGGTTCCTAGGCTCCTTCGGTCCACTTTAAGTCAATGGAGATTTTTATTTGCTTTAAATGCTTGCAGATATCGATCCATGTGGTCTACAATTATTGGACCAGTATGGCTGGAAAGAGCTTGTTCATAGCTACATTCACACGAAATTTCAGGCCATTTTGACAGTAAGGTGGTGTAGAAACAGCAGGTCAAAGAAAGTATTCCTCGGCTCCTTCGGTCCACTTTAAGTCAATGGAGATTTTTATTTGCTTTAAATGCTTGCAGTTATCGATCCATGTGGTCTACAATTATTGGACCAGTATGGCTGGAAAGAGATTGTTCAGAGGTACATTCACACGAAATTTCGGGCCATTTTGACAGTAAGGTGGTGTAGAAACAGCAGGTCAAAGAAAGGGTTCCTAGGCTCCTTCGGTCCACTTTAAGTCAAAGGAGATTTTTATATGCTTTAAATGCTTGCAGTTATCGATCCATGTGGTCTACAATTATTGGACCAGTATGGCTGGAAAGAGCTTGTTCAGAGGTACATTCACGCGAAATTTCAGGCCATTTTGACAGTAAGGTGGTGTAGAAACAGCAGGTCAAAGAAAGGGTTCCTAGGCTCCTTCGGTCCACTTTAAGTCAATGGAGATTTTTATTTGCTTTAAATGCTTGCAGTTATCGATCCATGTGGTCTACAATTCTTGGACCAGCATGGCTGGAAAGAGCTTGTTCAGAGCTACATTCACACGAAATTTCAGGCCATTTTGACAGTAAGGTGGTGTAGAAACAGCAGGTCAAAGAAAGTATTCCTCGGCTCCTTCGGTCCACTTTAAGTCAATGGAGATTTTTATTTGCTTTAAATGCTTGCAGTTATCGATCCATGTGGTCTACAATTATTGGACCAGTATGGCTGGAAAGAGCTTGTTCAGAGGTACATTCACACGAAATTTCGGGCCATTTTGACAGTAAGGTGGTGTAGAAACAGCAGGTCAAAGAAAGGGTTCCTAGGCTCCTTCGGTCCACTTTAAGTCAATGGAGATTTTTATTTGCTTTAAATGCTTGCAGTTATCGATCCATGTGGTCTACAATTATTGGACCAGTATGGCTGGAAAGAGCTTGTTCATAGCTACATTCACACGAAATGTCAGGCCATTTTGACAGTAAGGTGGTGTAGAAACAGCAGGTCAAAGAAAGGGTTCCTAGGCTCCTTCGGTCCACTTTAAGTCAATGGAGATTTTTATTTGCTTAAATGCTTGCAGTTATCGATCAATGTGGTCTACAATTATTGGACCAGGATGCCTGGAAAGAGCTTGTTCAGAGCTACATTCACACGAAATTTCTGGCCATTTTGACAGTAAGGTGGTGTAGAAACAGCAGGTCAAAGAAAGGGTTCCTAGGCTCCTTCGGTCCACTTTAAGTCAATGGAGATTTTTATTTGCTTTAAATGCTTGCAGTTATCGATCCATGTAGTCTACAATTATTGGACCAGTATGGCTGGAAAGCGCTTGTTCATAGCTACATTCACACGAAATTTCAGGCCATTTTGACTGTAAGGTGGTGTAGAAACAGCAGGTCAAAGAAAGGGTTCCTAGGCTCCTTCGGTCCACTTTAAGTCAATGGAGATTTTTATTTGCTTTAAATGCTTGCAGTTATCGATCAATGTGGTCTACAATTATTGGACCAGCATGCCTGGAAAGAGCTTGTTCAGAGCTACATTCACACGAAATTTCTGGCCATTTTGACAGTAAGGTGGTGTAGAAACAGCAGGTCAAAGAAAGTATTCCTCGGCTCCTTCGGTCCACTTTAAGTCAATGGAGATTTTTATTTGCTTTAAATGCTTGCAGTTATCGATCAATGTGGTCTACAATTATTGGACCAGCATGCCTGGAAAGAGCTTGTTCATAGCTACATTCACACGAAATTTTAGGCCATTTTGACAGTAAGGTGGTGTAGAAACAGCAGGTCAAAAAAGGGTTCCTAGGCTCCTTCGGTCCACTTTAAGTCAATGGAGATTTTTATTTGCTTTAAATGCTTGCAGTTATCGATCCATGTGGTCTACAATTATTGGACCAGTATGGCTGGAAAGAGCTTGTTCAGAGGTACATTCACACGAAATTTCAGGCCATTTTGACAGTAAGGTGGTGTAGAAACAGCAGGTCAAAGAAAGGGTTCCTAGGCTCCTTCGGTCCACTTTAAGTCAATGGAGATTTTTATTTGCTTTAAATGCGTGCAGTTATCGATCCATGTGGTCTACAATTATTGGACCAGCATGGCTGGAAAGTGCTTGTTCAGAGCTACATTCACACGAAATTTCGGGCCATTTTGACAGTAAGGTGGTGTAGAAACAGCAGGTCAAAGAAAGTATTCCTCGGTTCCTTCGGTCCACTTTAAGTCAATGGAGATTTTTATTTGCTTTAAATGCTTGCAGATATCGATCCATGTGGTCTACAATTATTGGACCAGTATGGCTGGAAAGAGCTTGTTCATAGCTACATTCACACGAAATTTCGGGCCATTTTGACAGTAAGGTGATGTAGAAACAGCAGGTCAAAGAAAGTATTCCTCGGCCCCCTCGGTCCACTTTAAGTCAATGGAGATTTTTATTTGCTTAAATGCTTGCAGTTATCGATCAATGTGGTCTACAATTATTGGACCTGGATGCCTGGAAAGAGCTTGTTCAGAGCTACATTCACACGAAATTTCTGGCCATTTTGACAGTAAGGTGGTGTAGAAACAGCAGGTCAAAGAAAGGGTTCCTAGGCTCCTTCGGTCCACTTTAAGTCAATGGAGATTTTTATTTGCTTTAAATGCTTGCAGTTATCGATCCATGTAGTCTACAATTATTGGACCAGTATGGCTGGAAAGCGCTTGTTCATAGCTACATTCACACGAAATTTCAGGCCATTTTGACAGTAAGGTGGTGTAGAAACAGCAGGTCAAAGAAAGGGTTCCTAGGCTCCTTCAGTCCACTTTAAGTCAATGGAGATTTTTATTTGCTTTAAATGCTTGCAGTTATCGATCAATGTGGTCTACAATTATTGGACCAGCATGCCTGGAAAGAGCTTGTTCAGAGCTACATTCACACGAAATTTCGGGCCATTTTGACAGTAAGGTGGTGTAGAAACAGCAGGTCAAAGAAAGGGTTCCTAGGCTCCTTCGGTCCACTTTAAGTCAATGGAGATTTTTATTTGCTTTAAATGCTTGCAGTTATCGATCCATGTGGTCTACAATTATTGGACCAGTATGGCTGGAAAGAGCTTGTTCAGAGGTACATTCACACGAAATTTCAGGCCATTTTGACAGTAAGGTGGTGTAGAAACAGCAGGTCAAAGAAAGGGTTCCTAGGCTCCTTCGGTCCACTTTAAGTCAATGGAGATTTTTATTTGCTTTAAATGCTTGCAGATATCGATCCATGTGGTCTACAATTATTGGACCAGTATGGCTGGAAAGAGCTTGTTCATAGCTACATTCACACGAAATTTCAGGCCATTTTGACAGTAAGGTGGTGTAGAAACAGCAGGTCAAAGAAAGTATTCCTCGGCTCCTTCGGTCCACTTTAAGTCAATGGAGATTTTTATTTGCTTTAAATGCTTGCAGTTATCGATCCATGTGGTCTACAATTATTGGACCAGTATGGCTGGAAAGAGATTGTTCAGAGGTACATTCACACGAAATATCGGGCCATTTTGACAGTAAGGTGGTGTAGAAACAGCAGGTCAAAGAAAGGGTTCCTAGGCTCCTTCGGTCCACTTTAAGTCAAAGGAGATTTTTATATGCTTTAAATGCTTGCAGTTATCGATCCATGTGGTCTACAATTATTGGACCAGTATGGCTGGAAAGAGCTTGTTCAGAGGTACATTCACGCGAAATTTCAGGCCATTTTGACAGTAAGGTGGTGTAGAAACAGCAGGTCAAAGAAAGGGTTCCTAGGCTCCTTCGGTCCACTTTAAGTCAATGGAGATTTTTATTTGCTTTAAATGCTTGCAGTTATCGATCCATGTGGTCTACAATTATTGGACCAGTATGGCTGGAAAGAGCTTGTTCATAGCTACATTCACACAAAATGTCAGGCCATTTTGACAGTAAGGTGGTGTAGAAACAGCAGGTCAAAGAAAGGGTTCCTAGGCTCCTTCGGTCCACTTTAAGTCAATGGAGATTTTTATTTGCTTAAATGCTTGCAGTTATCGATCAATGTGGTCTACAATTATTGGACCAGGATGCCTGGAAAGAGCTTGTTCAGAGCTACATTCACACGAAATTTCTGGCCATTTTGACAGTAAGGTGGTGTAGAAACAGCAGGTCAAAGAAAGGGTTCCTAGGCTCCTTCGGTCCACTTTAAGTCAATGGAGATTTTTATTTGCTTTAAATGCTTGCAGTTATCGATCCATGTAGTCTACAATTATTGGACCAGTATGGCTGGAAAGCGCTTGTTCATAGCTACATTCACACGAAATTTCAGGCCATTTTGACAGTAAGGTGGTGTAGAAACAGCAGGTCAAAGAAAGGGTTCCTAGGCTCCTTCGGTCCACTTTAAGTCAATGGAGATTTTTATTTGCTTAAATGCTTGCAGTTATCGATCAATGTGGTCTACAATTATTGGACCAGGATGCCTGGAAAGAGCTTGTTCAGAGCTACATTCACACGAAATTTCTGGCCATTTTGACAGTAAGGTGGTGTAGAAACAGCAGGTCAAAGAAAGGGTTCCTAGGCTCCTTCGGTCCACTTTAAGTCAATGGAGATTTTTATTTGCTTTAAATGCTTGCAGTTATCGATCCATGTAGTCTACAATTATTGGACCAGTATGGCTGGAAAGCGCTTGTTCATAGCTACATTCACACGAAATTTCAGGCCATTTTGACAGTAAGGTGGTGTAGAAACAGCAGGTCAAAGAAAGGGTTCCTAGGCTCCTTCGGTCCACTTTAAGTCAATGGAGATTTTTATTTGCTTTAAATGCTTGCAGTTATCGATCAATGTGGTCTACAATTATTGGACCAGCATGCCTGGAAAGAGCTTGTTCAGAGCTACATTCACACGAAATTTCTGGCCATTTTGACAGTAAGGTGGTGTAGAAACAGCAGGTCAAAGAAAGTATTCCTCGGCTCCTTCGGTCCACTTTAAGTCAATGGAGATTTTTATTTGCTTTAAATGCTTGCAGTTATCGATCAATGTGGTCTACAATTATTGGACCAGCATGCCTGGAAAGAGCTTGTTCATAGCTATATTCACACGAAATTTTAGGCCATTTTGACAGTAAGGTGGTGTAGAAACAGCAGGTCAAAAAAGGGTTCCTAGGCTCCTTCGGTCCACTTTAAGTCAATGGAGATTTTTATTTGCTTTAAATGCTTGCAGTTATCGATCCATGTGGTCTACAATTATTGGACCAGTATGGCTGGAAAGAGCTTGTTCAGAGGTACATTCACACGAAATTTCAGGCCATTTTGACAGTAAGGTGGTGTAGAAACAGCAGGTCAAAGAAAGGGTTCCTAGGCTCCTTCGGTCCACTTTAAGTCAATGGAGATTTTTATTTGCTTTAAATGCGTGCAGTTATCGATCCATGTGGTCTACAATTATTGGACCAGCATGGCTGGAAAGAGCTTGTTCAGAGCTACATTCACACGAAATTTCGGGCCATTTTGACAGTAAGGTGGTGTAGAAACAGCAGGTCAAAGAAAGTATTCCTCGGTTCCTTCGGTCCACTTTAAGTCAATGGAGATTTTTATTTGCTTTAAATGCTTGCAGATATCGATCCATGTGGTCTACAATTATTGGACCAGTATGGCTGGAAAGAGCTTGTTCATAGCTACATTCACACGAAATTTCGGGCCATTTTGACAGTAAGGTGATGTAGAAACAGCAGGTCAAAGAAAGTATTCCTCGGCCCCCTCGGTCCACTTTAAGTCAATGGAGATTTTTATTTGCTTAAATGCTTGCAGTTATCGATCAATGTGGTCTACAATTATTGGACCTGGATGCCTGGAAAGAGCTTGTTCAGAGCTACATTCACACGAAATTTCTGGCCATTTTGACAGTAAGGTGGTGTAGAAACAGCAGGTCAAAGAAAGGGTTCCTAGGCTCCTTCGGTCCACTTTAAGTCAATGGAGATTTTTATTTGCTTTAAATGCTTGCAGTTATCGATCCATGTAGTCTACAATTATTGGACCAGTATGGCTGGAAAGCGCTTGTTCATAGCTACATTCACACGAAATTTCAGGCCATTTTGACAGTAAGGTGGTGTAGAAACAGCAGGTCAAAGAAAGGGTTCCTAGGCTCCTTCAGTCCACTTTAAGTCAATGGAGATTTTTATTTGCTTTAAATGCTTGCAGTTATCGATCAATGTGGTCTACAATTATTGGACCAGCATGCCTGGAAAGAGCTTGTTCAGAGCTACATTCACACGAAATTTCGGGCCATTTTGACAGTAAGGTGGTGTAGAAACAGCAGGTCAAAGAAAGGGTTCCTAGGCTCCTTCGGTCCACTTTAAGTCAAAGGAGATTTTTATATGCTTTAAATGCTTGCAGTTATCGATCCATGTGGTCTACAATTATTGGACCAGTATGGCTGGAAAGAGCTTGTTCAGAGGTACATTCACACGAAATTTTACGCCATTTTGACAGTAAGGTGGTGTAGAAACAGCAGGTCAAAGAAAGGGTTCCTAGGCTCCTTCGGTCCACTTTAAGTCAATGGAGATTTTTATTTGCTTTAAATGCTTGCAGTTATCGATCCATGTGGTCTACAATTATTGGACCAGTATGGCTGGAAAGAGCTTGTTCAGAGGTACATTCACACGAAATTTCAGGCCATTTTGACAGTAAGGTGGTGTAGAAACAGCAGGTCAAAGAAAGGGTTCCTAGGCTCCTTCGGTCCACTTTAAGTCAATGGAGATTTTTATTTGCTTTAAATGCTTGCAGATATCGATCCATGTGGTCTACAATTATTGGACCAGTATGGCTGGAAAGAGCTTGTTCATAGCTACATTCACACGAAATTTCAGGCCATTTTGACAGTAAGGTGGTGTAGAAACAGCAGGTCAAAGAAAGTATTCCTCGGCTCCTTCGGTCCACTTTAAGTCAATGGAGATTTTTATTTGCTTTAAATGCTTGCAGTTATCGATCCATGTGGTCTACAATTATTGGACCAGTATGGCTGGAAAGAGATTGTTCAGAGGTACATTCACACGAAATATCGGGCCATTTTGACAGTAAGGTGGTGTAGAAACAGCAGGTCAAAGAAAGGGTTCCTAGGCTCCTTCGGTCCACTTTAAGTCAAAGGAGATTTTTATATGCTTTAAATGCTTGCAGTTATCGATCCATGTGGTCTACAATTATTGGACCAGTATGGCTGGAAAGAGCTTGTTCAGAGGTACATTCACGCGAAATTTCAGGCCATTTTGACAGTAAGGTGGTGTAGAAACAGCAGGTCAAAGAAAGGGTTCCTAGGCTCCTTCGGTCCACTTTAAGTCAATGGAGATTTTTATTTGCTTTAAATGCTTGCAGTTATCGATCCATGTGGTCTACAATTATTGGACCAGTATGGCTGGAAAGAGCTTGTTCATAGCTACATTCACACGAAATGTCAGGCCATTTTGACAGTAAGGTGGTGTAGAAACAGCAGGTCAAAGAAAGGGTTCCTAGGCTCCTTCGGTCCACTTTAAGTCAATGGAGATTTTTATTTGCTTAAATGCTTGCAGTTATCGATCAATGTGGTCTACAATTATTGGACCAGGATGCCTGGAAAGAGCTTGTTCAGAGCTACATTCACACGAAATTTCTGGCCATTTTGACAGTAAGGTGGTGTAGAAACAGCAGGTCAAAGAAAGGGTTCCTAGGCTCCTTCGGTCCACTTTAAGTCAATGGAGATTTTTATTTGCTTTAAATGCTTGCAGTTATCGATCCATGTAGTCTACAATTATTGGACCAGTATGGCTGGAAAGCGCTTGTTCATAGCTACATTCACACGAAATTTCAGGCCATTTTGACAGTAAGGTGGTGTAGAAACAGCAGGTCAAAGAAAGGGTTCCTAGGCTCCTTCGGTCCACTTTAAGTCAATGGAGATTTTTATTTGCTTTAAATGCTTGCAGTTATCGATCAATGTGGTCTACAATTATTGGACCAGCATGCCTGGAAAGAGCTTGTTCAGAGCTACATTCACACGAAATTTCTGGCCATTTTGACAGTAAGGTGGTGTAGAAACAGCAGGTCAAAGAAAGTATTCCTCGGCTCCTTCGGTCCACTTTAAGTCAATGGAGATTTTTATTTGCTTAAATGCTTGCAGTTATCGATCAATGTGGTCTACAATTATTGGACCAGCATGCCTGGAAAGAGCTTGTTCAGAGCTACATTCACACGAAATTTCTGGCCATTTTGACAGTAAGGTGGTGTAGAAACAGCAGGTCAAAGAAAGGGTTCCTAGGCTCCTTCGGTCCACTTTAAGTCAATGGAGATTTTTATTTGCTTTAAATGCTTGCAGTTATCGATCCATGTAGTCTACAATTATTGGACCAGTATGGCTGGAAAGCGCTTGTTCATAGCTACATTCACACGAAATTTCAGGCCATTTTGACAGTAAGGTGGTGTAGAAACAGCAGGTCAAAGAAAGGGTTCCTAGGCTCCTTCGGTCCACTTTAAGTCAATGGAGATTTTTATTTGCTTTAAATGCTTGCAGTTATCGATCAATGTGGTCTACAATTATTGGACCAGCATGCCTGGAAAGAGCTTGTTCAGAGCTACATTCACACGAAATTTCTGGCCATTTTGACAGTAAGGTGGTGTAGAAACAGCAGGTCAAAGAAAGTATTCCTCGGCTCCTTCGGTCCACTTTAAGTCAATGGAGATTTTTATTTGCTTTAAATGCTTGCAGTTATCGATCAATGTGGTCTACAATTATTGGACCAGCATGCCTGGAAAGAGCTTGTTCAGAGCTACATTCACACGAAATTTCGGGCCATTTTGACAGTAAGGTGGTGTAGAAACAGCAGGTCAAAGAAAGTATTCCTCGGCTCCTTCGGTCCACTTTAAGTCAATGGAGATTTTTATTTGCTTTAAATGCTTGCAGTTATCGATCCATGTGGTCTACAATTATTGGACCAGTATGGCTGGAAAGAGCTTGTTCAGAGCTACATTCACACGAAATTTCGGGCCATTTTGACAGTAAGGTGGTGTAGAAACAGCAGGTCAAAGAAAGGGTTCCTAGGCTCCTTCGGTCCACTTTAAGTCAATGGAGATTTTTATATGCTTTAAATGCTTGCAGTTATCGATCCATGTGGTCTACAATTATTGGACCAGTATGGCTGGAAAGAGTTTGTTCAGAGGTACATTCACACGAAATTTTAGGCCATTTTGACAGTAAGGTGGTGTAGAAACAGCAGGTCAAAGAAAGTATTCCTCGGCTCCTTCGGTCCACTTTAAGTCAATGGAGATTTTTATTTGCTTTAAATGCTTGCAGATATCGATCCATGTGGTCTACAATTATTGGACCAGTATGGCTGGAAAGAGCTTGTTCATAGCTACATTCACACGAAACTTCAGGCCATTTTGACAGTAAGGTGGTGTAGAAACAGCAGGTCAAAGAAAGTATTCCTCGGCTCCTTCGGTCCACTTTAAGTCAATGGAGATTTTTATTTGCTTTAAATGCTTGCAGTTATCGATCCATGTGGTCTACAATTATTGGACCAGAATGGCTGGAAAGAGCTTGTTCAGAGGTACATTCACACGAAATTTCTGGCCATTTTGACAGTAAGGTGGTGTAGAAACAGCAGGTCAAAGAAAGGGTTCCTAGGCTCCTTCGGTCCACTTTAAGTCAATGGAGATTTTTATTTGCTTTAAATGCTTGCAGTTATCAATCCATGTGGTCTACAATTATTGGACCAGTATGGCTGGAAAGAGCTTGTTCAGAGGTACATTCACACGAAATTTCAGGCCATTTTTACAGTAAGGTGGTGTAGAAACAGCAGGTCAAAGAAAGGGTTTCTAGGCTCCTTCGGTCCACTTTAAGTCAAAGGAGATTTTTATTTGCTTTAAATGCTTGCAGTTATCGATCCATGTGGTCTACAATTCTTGGACCAGCATGGCTGGAAAGAGCTTGTTCAGAGCTACATTCACACGAAATTTCGGGCCATTTTGACAGTAAGGTGGTGTAGAAACAGCAGGTCAAAGAAAGTATTCCTCGGCTCCTTCGGTCCACTTTAAGTCAATGGAGATTTTTATTTGCTTTAAATGCTTGCAGTTATCGATCCATGTGGTCTACAATTATTGGACCAGTATGGCTGCAAAGAGCTTGTTCAGAGGTACATTCACACGAAATTTCGGGCCATTTTGACAGTAAGGTGGTGTAGAAACAGCAGGTCAAAGAAAGGGTTCCTAGGCTCCTTCGGTCCACTTTAAGTCAATGGAGATTTTTATTTGCTTTAAATGCTTGCAGATATCGATCCATGTGGTCTACAATTATTGGACCAGTATGGCTGGAAAGAGCTTGTTCATAGCTACATTCACACGAAATTTCAGGCCATTTTGACAGTAAGGTGGTGTAGAAACAGCAGGTCAAAGAAAGTATTCCTCGGCTCCTTCGGTCCACTTTAAGTCAATGGAGATTTTTATTTGCTTTAAATGCTTGCAGTTATCGATCCATGTGGTCTACAATTATTGGACCAGTATGGCTGGAAAGAGCTTGTTCAGAGGTACATTCACACGAAATTTCGGGCCATTTTGACAGTAAGGTGGTGTAGAAACAGCAGGTCAAAGAAAGTATTCCTCGGCTCCTTCGGTCCACTTTAAGTCAATGGAGATTTTTATTTGCTTTAAATGCTTGCAGATATCGATCCATGTGGTCTACAATTATTGGACCAGTATGGCTGGAAAGAGCTTGTTCATAGCTACATTCACACGAAACTTCGGGCCATTTTGACAGTAAGGTGGTGTAGAAACAGCAGGTCAAAGAAAGTATTCCTCGGCTCCTTCGGTCCACTTTAAGTCAATGGAGATTTTTATTTGCTTTAAATGCTTGCAGTTATCGATCCATGTGGTCTACAATTATTGGACCAGTATGGCTGGAAAGAGCTTGTTCAGAGGTACATTCACACGAAATTTCAGGCCATTTTGACAGTAAGGTGGTGTAGAAACAGCAGGTCAAAGAAAGGGTTCCTAGGCTCCTTCGGTCCACTTTAAGTCAATGGAGATTTTTATTTGCTTTAAATGCTTGCAGTTATCAATCCATGTGGTCTACAATTATTGGACCAGTATGGCTGGAAAGAGCTTGTTCAGAGGTACATTCACACGAAATTTAAGGCCATTTTGACAGTTAGGTGGTGTAGAAACAGCAGGTCAAAGAAAGGGTTCCTAGGCTCCTTCGGTCCACTTTAAGTCAATGGAGATTTTTATTTGCTTTAAATGCTTGCAGTTATCGATCCATGTGGTCTACAATTATTGGACCAGTATGGCTGGAAAGAGCTTGTTCATAGCTACATTCACACGAAATTTCGGGCCATTTTGACATTAAGGTGGTGTAGAAACAGCAGGTCAAAGAAAGTATTCCTCGGCTCCTTCGGTCCACTTTAAGTCAATGGAGATTTTTAATTGCTTTAAATGCTTGCAGTTATCGATCCATGTGGTCTACAATTATTGGACCAGTATGGCTGGAAAGAGCTTGTTCAGAGCTACATTCACACGAAATTTCGGGCCATTTTGACAGTAAGGTGGTGTAGAAACAGCAGGTCAAAGAAAGGGTGCCTAGGCTCCTTCGGTCCACTTTAAGTCAATGGAGATTTTTATTTGCTTTAAATGCTTGCAGTTATCGATCCTTGTGGTCTACAATTATTGGACCAGTATGGCTGGAAAGAGCTTGTTCATAGCTACATTCACACGAAATTTCAGGCCATTTTGACAGTAAGGTGGTGTAAAAACAGCAGGTCAAGAAAGGGTTCCTAGGCTCCTTCGGTCCACTTTAAGTCAATGGAGATTTTTATTTGCTTTAAATGCTTGCAGTTATCGATCCATGTGGTCTACAATTATTGGACCAGTATGGCTGGAAAGAGCTTGTTCAGAGGTACATTCACACGAAATTTCAGGCCATTTTGACAGTAAGGTGGTGTAGAAACAGCAGGTCAAAGAAAGGGTTCCTAGGCTCCTTCGGTCCACTTTAAGTCAATGGAGATTTTTATTTGCTTTAAATGCTTGCAGTTATCGATCCATGTGGTCTACAATTATTGGACCAGTATGGCTGGAAAGAGCTTGTTCAGAGGTACATTCACACGAAATTTCAGGCCATTTTGACAGTAAGGTGGTGTAGAAATAGCAGGTCAATGAAAGGGTTCCTAGGCTCCTTCGGTCCACTTTAAGTCAATGGAGATTTTTATTTGCTTTAAATGCTTGCAGTTATCGATCCATGTGGTCTACAATTATTGGACCAGCATGGCTGGAAAGAGCTTGTTCAGAGCTACATTCACACGAAATTTCGGGCCATTTTGACAGTAAGGTGGTGTAGAAACAGCAGGTCAAAGAAAGGGTTCCTAGGCTCCTTCGGTCCACTTTAAGTCAATGGAGATTTTTATTTGCTTTAAATGCTTGCAGTTATCGATCCATGTAGTCTACAATTATTGGACAAGTATGGCTGGAAAGCGCTTGTTCATAGCTACATTCACACAAAATTTCAGTCCATTTTGACAGTAAGGTGGTGTAGAAACAGCAGGTCAAAGAAAGGGTTCCTAGGCTCCTTCGGTCCACTTTAAGTCAATGGAGATTTTTATTTGCTTTAAATGCTTGCAGTTATCGATCAATGTGGTCTACAATTATTGGACCAGCATGCCTGGAAAGAGCTTGTTCAGAGCTACATTCACATGAAATTTCGGGCCATTTTGACAGTAAGGTGGTGTAGAAACAGCAGGTCAAAGAAAGTATTCCTCGGCTCCTTCGGTCCACTTTAAGTCAATGGAGATTTTTATTTGCTTTAAATGCTTGCAGTTATCGATCAATGTGGTCTACAATTATTGGACCAGCTTGCCTGGAAAGAGCTTGTTCAGAGCTACATTCACATGAAATTTCGGGCCATTTTGACAGTAAGGTGGTGTAGAAACAGCAGGTCAAAGAAAGTATTCCTCGGCTCCTTCGGTCCACTTTAAGTCAATGGAGATTTTTATTTGCTTTAAATGCTTGCAGTTATCGATCCATGTGGTCTACAATTATTGGACCAGTATGGCTGCAAAGAGCTTGTTCAGAGGTACATTCACACGAAATTTCGGGCCATTTTGACAGTAAGGTGGTGTAGAAACAGCAGGTCAAAGAAAGGGTTCCTAGGCTCCTTCGGTCCACTTTAAGTCAATGGAGATTTTTATTTGCTTTAAATGCTTGCAGATATCGATCCATGTGGTCTACAATTATTGGACCAGTATGGCTGGAAAGAGCTTGTTCATAGCTACATTCACACGAAATTTCAGGCCATTTTGACAGTAAGGTGGTGTAGAAACAGCAGGTCAAAGAAAGTATTCCTCGGCTCCTTCGGTCCACTTTAAGTCAATGGAGATTTTTATTTGCTTTAAATGCTTGCAGTTATCGATCCATGTGGTCTACAATTATTGGACCAGTATGGCTGGAAAGAGCTTGTTCAGAGGTACATTCACACGAAATTTCGGGCCATTTTGACAGTAAGGTGGTGTAGAAACAGCAGGTCAAAGAAAGTATTCCTCGGCTCCTTCGGTCCACTTTAAGTCAATGGAGATTTTTATTTGCTTTAAATGCTTGCAGATATCGATCCATGTGGTCTACAATTATTGGACCAGTATGGCTGGAAAGAGCTTGTTCATAGCTACATTCACACGAAACTTCGGGCCATTTTGACAGTAAGGTGGTGTAGAAACAGCAGGTCAAAGAAAGTATTCCTCGGCTCCTTCGGTCCACTTTAAGTCAATGGAGATTTTTATTTGCTTTAAATGCTTGCAGTTATCGATCCATGTGGTCTACAATTATTGGACCAGTATGGCTGGAAAGAGCTTGTTCAGAGGTACATTCACACGAAATTTCAGGCCATTTTGACAGTAAGGTGGTGTAGAAACAGCAGGTCAAAGAAAGGGTTCCTAGGCTCCTTCGGTCCACTTTAAGTCAATGGAGATTTTTATTTGCTTTAAATGCTTGCAGTTATCAATCCATGTGGTCTACAATTATTGGACCAGTATGGCTGGAAAGAGCTTGTTCAGAGGTACATTCACACGAAATTTAAGGCCATTTTGACAGTTAGGTGGTGTAGAAACAGCAGGTCAAAGAAAGGGTTCCTAGGCTCCTTCGGTCCACTTTAAGTCAATGGAGATTTTTATTTGCTTTAAATGCTTGCAGTTATCGATCCATGTGGTCTACAATTATTGGACCAGTATGGCTGGAAAGAGCTTGTTCATAGCTACATTCACACGAAATTTCGGGCCATTTTGACATTAAGGTGGTGTAGAAACAGCAGGTCAAAGAAAGTATTCCTCGGCTCCTTCGGTCCACTTTAAGTCAATGGAGATTTTTAATTGCTTTAAATGCTTGCAGTTATCGATCCATGTGGTCTACAATTATTGGACCAGTATGGCTGGAAAGAGCTTGTTCATAGCTACATTCACACTAAATTTCGGGCCATTTTGACAGTAAGGTGGTGTAGAAACAGCAGGTCAAAGAAAGTATTCCTCGGCTCCTTCGGTCCACTTTAAGTCAATGGAGATTTTTATTTGCTTTAAATGCTTGCAGTTATCGATCCATGTGGTCTACAATTATTGGACCAGTATGGCTGGAAAGAGCTTGTTCAGAGCTACATTCACACGAAATTTCGGGCCATTTTGACAGTAAGGTGGTGTAGAAACAGCAGGTCAAAGAAAGGGTTCCTAGGCTCCTTCGGTCCACTTTAAGTCAATGGAGATTTTTATTTGCTTTAAATGCTTGCAGTTATCGATCCTTGTGGTCTACAATTATTGGACCAGTATGGCTGGAAAGAGCTTGTTCATAGCTACATTCACACGAAATTTCAGGCCATTTTGACAGTAAGGTGGTGTAAAAACAGCAGGTCAAGAAAGGGTTCCTAGGCTCCTTCGGTCCACTTTAAGTCAATGGAGATTTTTATTTGCTTTAAATGCTTGCAGTTATCGATCCATGTGGTCTACAATTATTGGACCAGTATGGCTGGAAAGAGCTTGTTCAGAGGTACATTCACACGAAATTTCAGGCCATTTTGACAGTAAGGTGGTGTAGAAACAGCAGGTCAAAGAAAGGGTTCCTAGGCTCCTTCGGTCCACTTTAAGTCAATGGAGATTTTTATTTGCTTTAAATGCTTGCAGTTATCGATCCATGTGGTCTACAATTATTGGACCAGTATGGCTGGAAAGAGCTTGTTCAGAGGTACATTCACACGAAATTTCAGGCCATTTTGACAGTAAGGTGGTGTAGAAATAGCAGGTCAATGAAAGGGTTCCTAGGCTCCCTCGGTCCACTTTAAGTCAATGGAGATTTTTATTTGCTTTAAATGCTTGCAGTTATCGATCCATGTGGTCTACAATTATTGGACCAGCATGGCTGGAAAGAGCTTGTTCAGAGCTACATTCACACGAAATTTCGGGCCATTTTGACAGTAAGGTGGTGTAGAAACAGCAGGTCAAAGAAAGGGTTCCTAGGCTCCTTCGGTCCACTTTAAGTCAATGGAGATTTTTATTTGCTTTAAATGCTTGCAGTTATCGATCCATGTAGTCTACAATTATTGGACAAGTATGGCTGGAAAGCGCTTGTTCATAGCTACATTCACACGAAATTTCAGTCCATTTTGACAGTAAGGTGGTGTAGAAACAGCAGGTCAAAGAAAGGGTTCCTAGGCTCCTTCGGTCCACTTTAAGTCAATGGAGATTTTTATTTGCTTTAAATGCTTGCAGTTATCGATCAATGTGGTCTACAATTATTGGACCAGTATGGCTGGAAAGAGCTTGTTCAGAGGTACATTCACACGAAATTTCAGGCCATTTTGACAGTAAGGTGGTGTAGAAACAGCAGGTCAAAGAAAGGGTTCCTAGGCTCCTTCGGTCCACTTTAAGTCAATGGAGATTTTTATTTGCTTTAAATGCTTGCAGTTATCAATCCATGTGGTCTACAATTATTGGACCAGTATGGCTGGAAAGAGCTTGTTCAGAGGTACATTCACACGAAATTTAAGGCCATTTTGACAGTTAGGTGGTGTAGAAACAGCAGGTCAAAGAAAGGGTTCCTAGGCTCCTTCGGTCCACTTTAAGTCAATGGAGATTTTTATTTGCTTTAAATGCTTGCAGTTATCGATCCATGTGGTCTACAATTATTGGACCAGTATGGCTGGAAAGAGCTTGTTCATAGCTACATTCACACGAAATTTCGGGCCATTTTGACATTAAGGTGGTGTAGAAACAGCAGGTCAAAGAAAGTATTCCTCGGCTCCTTCGGTCCACTTTAAGTCAATGGAGATTTTTAATTGCTTTAAATGCTTGCAGTTATCGATCCATGTGGTCTACAATTATTGGACCAGTATGGCTGGAAAGAGCTTGTTCATAGCTACATTCACACTAAATTTCGGGCCATTTTGACAGTAAGGTGGTGTAGAAACAGCAGGTCAAAGAAAGTATTCCTCGGCTCCTTCGGTCCACTTTAAGTCAATGGAGATTTTTATTTGCTTTAAATGCTTGCAGTTATCGATCCATGTGGTCTACAATTATTGGACCAGTATGGCTGGAAAGAGCTTGTTCAGAGCTACATTCACACGAAATTTCGGGCCATTTTGACAGTAAGGTGGTGTAGAAACAGCAGGTCAAAGAAAGGGTTCCTAGGCTCCTTCGGTCCACTTTAAGTCAATGGAGATTTTTATTTGCTTTAAATGCTTGCAGTTATCGATCCTTGTGGTCTACAATTATTGGACCAGTATGGCTGGAAAGAGCTTGTTCATAGCTACATTCACACGAAATTTCAGGCCATTTTGACAGTAAGGTGGTGTAAAAACAGCAGGTCAAGAAAGGGTTCCTAGGCTCCTTCGGTCCACTTTAAGTCAATGGAGATTTTTATTTGCTTTAAATGCTTGCAGTTATCGATCCATGTGGTCTACAATTATTGGACCAGTATGGCTGGAAAGAGCTTGTTCAGAGGTACATTCACACGAAATTTCAGGCCATTTTGACAGTAAGGTGGTGTAGAAATAGCAGGTCAATGAAAGGGTTCCTAGGCTCCTTCGGTCCACTTTAAGTCAATGGAGATTTTTATTTGCTTTAAATGCTTGCAGTTATCGATCCATGTGGTCTACAATTATTGGACCAGCATGGCTGGAAAGAGCTTGTTCAGAGCTACATTCACACGAAATTTCGGGCCATTTTGACAGTAAGGTGGTGTAGAAACAGCAGGTCAAAGAAAGGGTTCCTAGGCTCCTTCGGTCCACTTTAAGTCAATGGAGATTTTTATTTGCTTTAAATGCTTGCAGTTATCGATCCATGTAGTCTACAATTATTGGACAAGTATGGCTGGAAAGCGCTTGTTCATAGCTACATTCACACGAAATTTCAGTCCATTTTGACAGTAAGGTGGTGTAGAAACAGCAGGTCAAAGAAAGGGTTCCTAGGCTCCTTCGGTCCACTTTAAGTCAATGGAGATTTTTATTTGCTTTAAATGCTTGCAGTTATCGATCAATGTGGTCTACAATTATTGGACCAGCATGCCTGGAAAGAGCTTGTTCAGAGCTACATTCACATGAAATTTCGGGCCATTTTGACAGTAAGGTGGTGTAGAAACAGCAGGTCAAAGAAAGTATTCCTCGGCTCCTTCGGTCCACTTTAAGTCAATGGAGATTTTTATTTGCTTTAAATGCTTGCAGTTATCGATCAATGTGGTCTACAATTATTGGACCAGCATGCCTGGAAAGAGCTTGTTCAGAGCTACATTCACATGAAATTTCGGGCCATTTTGACAGTAAGGTGGTGTAGAAACAGCAGGTCAAAGAAAGTATTCCTCGGCTCCTTCGGTCCACTTTAAGTCAATGGAGATTTTTATTTGCTTTAAATGCTTGCAGTTATCGATCCATGTGGTCTACAATTATTGGACCAGTATGGCTGCAAAGAGCTTGTTCAGAGGTACATTCACACGAAATTTCGGGCCATTTTGACAGTAAGGTGGTGTAGAAACAGCAGGTCAAAGAAAGGGTTCCTAGGCTCCTTCGGTCCACTTTAAGTCAATGGAGATTTTTATTTGCTTTAAATGCTTGCAGATATCGATCCATGTGGTCTACAATTATTGGACCAGTATGGCTGGAAAGAGCTTGTTCATAGCTACATTCACACGAAATTTCAGGCCATTTTGACAGTAAGGTGGTGTAGAAACAGCAGGTCAAAGAAAGTATTCCTCGGCTCCTTCGGTCCACTTTAAGTCAATGGAGATTTTTATTTGCTTTAAATGCTTGCAGTTATCGATCCATGTGGTCTACAATTATTGGACCAGTATGGCTGGAAAGAGCTTGTTCAGAGGTACATTCACACGAAATTTCGGGCCATTTTGACAGTAAGGTGGTGTAGAAACAGCAGGTCAAAGAAAGTATTCCTCGGCTCCTTCGGTCCACTTTAAGTCAATGGAGATTTTTATTTGCTTTAAATGCTTGCAGATATCGATCCATGTGGTCTACAATTATTGGACCAGTATGGCTGGAAAGAGCTTGTTCATAGCTACATTCACACGAAACTTCGGGCCATTTTGACAGTAAGGTGGTGTAGAAACAGCAGGTCAAAGAAAGTATTCCTCGGCTCCTTCGGTCCACTTTAAGTCAATGGAGATTTTTATTTGCTTTAAATGCTTGCAGTTATCGATCCATGTGGTCTACAATTATTGGACCAGTATGGCTGGAAAGAGCTTGTTCAGAGGTACATTCACACGAAATTTCAGGCCATTTTGACAGTAAGGTGGTGTAGAAACAGCAGGTCAAAGAAAGGGTTCCTAGGCTCCTTCGGTCCACTTTAAGTCAATGGAGATTTTTATTTGCTTTAAATGCTTGCAGTTATCAATCCATGTGGTCTACAATTATTGGACCAGTATGGCTGGAAAGAGCTTGTTCAGAGGTACATTCACACGAAATTTAAGGCCATTTTGACAGTTAGGTGGTGTAGAAACAGCAGGTCAAAGAAAGGGTTCCTAGGCTCCTTCGGTCCACTTTAAGTCAATGGAGATTTTTATTTGCTTTAAATGCTTGCAGTTATCGATCCATGTGGTCTACAATTATTGGACCAGTATGGCTGGAAAGAGCTTGTTCATAGCTACATTCACATGAAATTTCGGGCCATTTTGACATTAAGGTGGTGTAGAAACAGCAGGTCAAAGAAAGTATTCCTCGGCTCCTTCGGTCCACTTTAAGTCAATGGAGATTTTTAATTGCTTTAAATGCTTGCAGTTATCGATCCATGTGGTCTACAATTATTGGACCAGTATGGCTGGAAAGAGCTTGTTCATAGCTACATTCACACTAAATTTCGGGCCATTTTGACAGTAAGGTGGTGTAGAAACAGCAGGTCAAAGAAAGTATTCCTCGGCTCCTTCGGTCCACTTTAAGTCAATGGAGATTTTTATTTGCTTTAAATGCTTGCAGTTATCGATCCATGTGGTCTACAATTATTGGACCAGTATGGCTGGAAAGAGCTTGTTCAGAGCTACATTCACACGAAATTTCGGGCCATTTTGACAGTAAGGTGGTGTAGAAACAGCAGGTCAAAGAAAGGGTTCCTAGGCTCCTTCGGTCCACTTTAAGTCAATGGAGATTTTTATTTGCTTTAAATGCTTGCAGTTATCGATCCTTGTGGTCTACAATTATTGGACCAGTATGGCTGGAAAGAGCTTGTTCATAGCTACATTCACACGAAATTTCAGGCCATTTTGACAGTAAGGTGGTGTAAAAACAGCAGGTCAAGAAAGGGTTCCTAGGCTCCTTCGGTCCACTTTAAGTCAATGGAGATTTTTATTTGCTTTAAATGCTTGCAGTTATCGATCCATGTGGTCTACAATTATTGGACCAGTATGGCTGGAAAGAGCTTGTTCAGAGGTACATTCACACGAAATTTCAGGCCATTTTGACAGTAAGGTGGTGTAGAAACAGCAGGTCAAAGAAAGGGTTCCTAGGCTCCTTCGGTCCACTTTAAGTCAATGGAGATTTTTATTTGCTTTAAATGCTTGCAGTTATCGATCCATGTGGTCTACAATTATTGGACCAGTATGGCTGGAAAGAGCTTGTTCAGAGGTACATTCACACGAAATTTCAGGCCATTTTGACAGTAAGGTGGTGTAGAAATAGCAGGTCAATGAAAGGGTTCCTAGGCTCCTTCGGTCCACTTTAAGTCAATGGAGATTTTTATTTGCTTTAAATGCTTGCAGTTATCGATCCATGTGGTCTACAATTATTGGACCAGCATGGCTGGAAAGAGCTTGTTCAGAGCTACATTCACACGAAATTTCGGGCCATTTTGACAGTAAGGTGGTGTAGAAACAGCAGGTCAAAGAAAGGGTTCCTAGGCTCCTTCGGTCCACTTTAAGTCAATGGAGATTTTTATTTGCTTTAAATGCTTGCAGTTATCGATCCATGTAGTCTACAATTATTGGACAAGTATGGCTGGAAAGCGCTTGTTCATAGCTACATTCACACGAAATTTCAGTCCATTTTGACAGTAAGGTGGTGTAGAAACAGCAGGTCAAAGAAAGGGTTCCTAGGCTCCTTCGGTCCACTTTAAGTCAATGGAGATTTTTATTTGCTTTAAATGCTTGCAGTTATCGATCAATGTGGTCTACAATTATTGGACCAGCATGCCTGGAAAGAGCTTGTTCAGAGCTACATTCACATGAAATTTCGGGCCATTTTGACAGTAAGGTGGTGTAGAAACAGCAGGTCAAAGAAAGTATTCCTCGGCTCCTTCGGTCCACTTTAAGTCAATGGAGATTTTTATTTGCTTTAAATGCTTGCAGTTATCGATCAATGTGGTCTACAATTATTGGACCAGTATGGCTGGAAAGAGCTTGTTCATAGCTACATTCACACGAAATTTCAGGCCATTTTGACAGTAAGGTGGTGTAAAAACAGCAGGTCAAGAAAGGGTTCCTAGGCTCCTTCGGTCCACTTTAAGTCAATGGAGATTTTTATTTGCTTTAAATGCTTGCAGTTATCGATCCATGTGGTCTACAATTATTGGACCAGTATGGCTGGAAAGAGCTTGTTCAGAGGTACATTCACACGAAATTTCAGGCCATTTTGACAGTAAGGTGGTGTAGAAACAGCAGGTCAAAGAAAGGGTTCCTAGGCTCCTTCGGTCCACTTTAAGTCAATGGAGATTTTTATTTGCTTTAAATGCTTGCAGTTATCGATCCATGTAGTCTACAATTATTGGACAAGTATGGCTGGAAAGCGCTTGTTCATAGCTACATTCACACGAAATTTCAGTCCATTTTGACAGTAAGGTGGTGTAGAAACAGCAGGTCAAAGAAAGGGTTCCTAGGCTCCTTCGGTCCACTTTAAGTCAATGGAGATTTTTATTTGCTTTAAATGCTTGCAGTTATCGATCAATGTGGTCTACAATTATTGGACCAGCATGCCTGGAAAGAGCTTGTTCAGAGCTACATTCACATGAAATTTCGGGCCATTTTGACAGTAAGGTGGTGTAGAAACAGCAGGTCAAAGAAAGTATTCCTCGGCTCCTTCGGTCCACTTTAAGTCAATGGAGATTTTTATTTGCTTTAAATGCTTGCAGTTATCGATCAATGTGGTCTACAATTATTGGACCAGCATGCCTGGAAAGAGCTTGTTCAGAGCTACATTCACATGAAATTTCGGGCCATTTTGACAGTAAGGTGGTGTAGAAACAGCAGGTCAAAGAAAGTATTCCTCGGCTCCTTCGGTCCACTTTAAGTCAATGGAGATTTTTATTTGCTTTAAACGCTTGCAGTTATCGATCCATGTGGTCTACAATTATTGGACCAGTATGGCTGGAAAGAGCTTGTTCAGAGCTACATTCACACGAAATTTTAGGCCATTTTGACAGTAAGGTGGTGTAGAAACAGCAGGTCAAAAAAGGGTTCCTAGGCTCCTTCGGTCCACTTTAAGTCAATGGAGATTTTTATTTGCTTTAAATGCTTGCAGTTATCGATCCATGTGGTCTACAATTATTGGACCAGTATGGCTGGAAAGAGCTTGTTCAGAGGTACATTCACACGAAATTTCAGGCCATTTTGACAGTAAGGTGGTGTAGAAACAGCAGGTCAAAGAAAGGGTTCCTAGGCTCCTTCGGTCCACTTTAAGTTTTTATTTGCTTTAAATGCGTGCAGTTATCGATCCATGTGGTCTACAATTATTGGACCAGCATGGCTGGAAAGAGCTTGTTCAGAGCTACATTCACACGAAATTTCGGGCCATTTTGACAGTAAGGTGGTGTAGAAACAGCAGGTCAAAGAAAGTATTCCTCGGCTCCTTCGGTCCACTTTAAGTCAATGGAGATTTTTATTTGCTTTAAATGCTTGCAGATATCGATCCATGTGGTCTACAATTATTGGACCAGTATGGCTGGAAAGAGCTTGTTCATAGCTACATTCACACGAAATTTCGGGCCATTTTGACAGTAAGGTGGTGTAGAAACAGCAGGTCAAAGAAAGGGTTCCTAGGCTCCTTCGGTCCACTTTAAGTCAATGGAGATTTTTATATGCTTTAAAGGCTTGCAGTTATCGATCCATGTGGTCTACAATTATTGGACCAGTATGGCTGGAAAGAGCTTGTTCAGAGGTACATTCACACGAAATTTTAGGCCATTTTGACAGTAAGGTGGTGTAGAAACAGCAGGTCAAAAAAGGGTTCCTAGGCTCCTTCGGTCCACTTTAAGTCAATGGAGATTTTTATTTTCTTTAAATGCTTGCAGTTATCGATCCATGTGGTCTACAATTATTGGACCAGTATGGCTGGAAAGAGCTTGTTCAGAGGTACATTCACACGAAATTTCAGGCCATTTTGACAGTAAGGTGGTGTAGAAACAGCAGGTCAAAGAAAGGGTTCCTAGGCTCCTTCGGTCCACTTTAAGTCAATGGAGATTTTTATTTGCTTTAAATGCGTGCAGTTATCGATCCATGTGGTCTACAATTATTGGACCAGCATGGCTGGAAAGAGCTTGTTCAGAGCTACATTCACACGAAATTTCGGGCCATTTTGACAGTAAGGTGGTGTAGAAACAGCAGGTCAAAGAAAGTATTCCTCGGCTCCTTCGGTCCACTTTAAGTCAATGGAGATTTTTATTTGCTTTAAATGCTTGCAGATATCGATCCATGTGGTCTACAATTATTGGACCAGTATGGCTGGAAAGAGCTTGTTCATAGCTACATTCACACGAAATTTCGGGCCATTTTGACAGTAAGGTGATGTAGAAACAGCAGGTCAAAGAAAGTATTCCTCGTCCCCCTCGGTCCACTTTAAGTCAATGGAGATTTTTATTTGCTTTAAATGCTTGCAGTTATCGATCCATGTGGTCTACAATTACTGGACCAGTATGGCTGGAAAGAGCTTGTTCAGAGGTACATTCACACGAAATTTCGGGCCATTTTGACAGTAAGGTGGTGTAGAAACAGCAGGTCAAAGAAAGGGTTCCTAGGCTCCTTCGGTCCACTTTAAGTCAATGGAGATTTTTATTTGCTTTAAATGCTTGCAGTTATCGATCCATGTGGTCTACAATTATTGGACCAGCATGCCTGGAAAGAGCTTGTTCAGAGCTACATTCACACGAAATTTCGGGCCATTTTGACAGTAAGGTGGTGTAGAAACAGCAGGTCAAAGAAAGGGTTCCTAGGCTCCTTCGGTCCACTTTAAGTCAAAGGAGATTTTTATATGCTTTAAATGCTTGCAGTTATCGATCCATGTGGTCTACAATTATTGGACCAGTATGGCTGGAAAGAGCTTGTTCAGAGGTACATTCACACGAAATTTTACGCCATTTTGACAGTAAGGGGGTGTAGAAACAGCAGGTCAAAGAAAGGGTTCCTAGGCTCCTTCGGTCCACTTTAAGTCAATGGAGATTTTTATTTGCTTTAAATGCTTGCAGTTATCGATCCATGTGGTCTACAATTATTGGACCAGTATGGCTGGAAAGAGCTTGTTCAGAGGTACATTCACACGAAATTTCAGGCCATTTTGACAGTAAGGTGGTGTAGAAACAGCAGGTCAAAGAAAGGGTTCCTAGGCTCCTTCGGTCCACTTTAAGTCAATGGAGATTTTTATTTGCTTTAAATGCTTGCAGATATCGATCCATGTGGTCTACAATTATTGGACCAGTATGGCTGGAAAGAGCTTGTTCATAGCTACATTCACACGAAATTTCAGGCCATTTTGACAGTAAGGTGGTGTAGAAACAGCAGGTCAAAGAAAGTATTCCTCGGCTCCTTCGGTCCACTTTAAGTCAATGGAGATTTTTATTTGCTTTAAATGCTTGCAGTTATCGATCCATGTGGTCTACAATTATTGGACCAGTATGGCTGGAAAGAGATTGTTCAGAGGTACATTCACACGAAATTCCGGGCCATTTTGACAGTAAGGTGGTGTAGAAACAGCAGGTCAAAGAAAGGGTTCCTAGGCTCCTTCGGTCCACTTTAAGACAATGGAGATTTTTATTTGCTTAAATGCTTGCAGTTATCGATCAATGTGGTCTACAATTATTGGACCAGTATGGCTGGAAAGAGATTGTTCAGAGGTACATTCACACGAAATTTCGGGCCATTTTGACAGTAAGGTGGTGTAGAAACAGCAGGTCAAAGAAAGGGTTCCTAGGCTCCTTCGGTCCACTTTAAGTCAAAGGAGATTTTTATATGCTTTAAATGCTTGCAGTTATCGATCCATGTGGTCTACAATTATTGGACCAGTATGGCTGGAAAGAGCTTGTTCAGAGGTACATTCACGCGAAATTTCAGGCCATTTTGACAGTAAGGTGGTGTAGAAACAGCAGGTCAAAGAAAGGGTTCCTAGGCTCCTTCGGTCCACTTTAAGTCAATGGAGATTTTTATTTGCTTTAAATGCTTGCAGTTATCGATCCATGTGGTATACAATTCTTGGACCAGCATGGCTGGAAAGAGCTTGTTCAGAGCTACATTCACACGAAATTTCGGGCCATTTTGACAGTAAGGTGGTGTAGAAACAGCAGGTCAAAGAAAGTATTCCTCGGCTCCTTCGGTCCACTTTAAGTCAATGGAGATTTTTATTTGCTTTAAATGCTTGCAGTTATCGATCCATGTGGTCTACAATTATTGGACCAGTATGGCTGGAAAGAGCTTGTTCAGAGGTACATTCACACGAAATTTCGGGCCATTTTGACAGTAAGGTGGTGTAGAAACAGCAGGTCAAATAAAGGGTTCCTAGGCTCCTTCGGTCCACTTTAAGTCAATGGAGATTTTTATTTGCTTTAAATGCTTGCAGTTATCGATCCATGTGGTCTACAATTATTGGACCAGTATGGCTGGAAAGAGCTTGTTCATAGATACATTCACACGAAATTTCGGGCCATTTTGACATTAAGGTGGTGTAGAAACAGCAGGTCAAAGAAAGTATTCCTCGGCTCCTTCGGTCCACTTTAAGTCAATGGAGATTTTTAATTGCTTTAAATGCTTGCAGTTATCGATCCATGTGGTCTACAATTATTGGACCAGTATGGCTGGAAAGAGCTTGTTCATAGCTACATTCACACGAAATTTCGGGCCATTTTGACAGTAAGGTGGTGTAGAAACAGCAGGTCAAAGAAAGTATTCCTCGGCTCCTTCGGTCCACTTTAAGTCAATGGAGATTTTTATTTGCTTTAAATGCTTGCAGTTATCGATCCATGTGGTCTACAATTATTGGACCAGTATGGCTGGAAAGAGCTTGTTCAGAGCTACATTCACACGAAATTTCGGGCCATTTTGACAGTAAGGTGGTGTAGAAACAGCAGGTCAAAGAAAGGGTTCCTAGGCTCCTTCGGTCCACTTTAAGTCAATGGAGATTTTTATTTGCTTTAAATGCTTGCAGTTATCGATCCTTGTGGTCTACAATTATTGGACCAGTATGGCTGGAAAGAGCTTGTTCATAGCTACATTCATACGAAATTTCAGGCCATTTTGACAGTAAGGTGGTGTAAAAACAGCAGGTCAAGAAAGGGTTCCTAGGCTCCTTCGGTCCACTTTAAGTCAATGGAGATTTTTATTTGCTTTAAATGCTTGCAGTTATCGATCCATGTGGTCTACAATTATTGGACCAGTATGGCTGGAAAGAGCTTGTTCAGAGGTACATTCACACGAAATTTCAGGCCATTTTGACAGTAAGGTGGTGTAGAAACAGCAGGTCAAAGAAAGGGTTCCTAGGCTCCTTCGGTCCACTTTAAGTCAATGGAGATTTTTATTTGCTTTAAATGCTTGCAGTTATCGATCCATGTGGTCTACAATTATTGGACCAGTATGGCTGGAAAGAGCTTGTTCAGAGGTACATTCACACGAAATTTCAGGCCATTTTGACAGTAAGGTGGTGTAGAAACAGCAGGTCAAAGAAAGGGTTCCTAGGCTCCATCGGTCCACTTTAAGTCAATGGAGATTTTTATTTGCTTTAAATGCTTGCAGTTATCGATCCATGTGGTCTACAATTATTGGACCAGTATGGCTGGAAAGAGCTTGTTCATAGCTACATTCACACGAAATTTCAGGCCATTTTGACAGTAAGGTGGTGTAGAAACAGCAGGTCAAAGAAAGTATTCCTCGGCTCCTTCGGTCCACTTTAAGTCAATGGAGATTTTTATTTGCTTTAAATGCTTGCAGTTATCGATCCATGTGGTCTACAATTATTGGACCAGTATGGCTGGAAAGAGCTTGTTCAGAGGTACATTCACACGAAATTTCGGGCCATTTTGACAGTAAGGTGGTGTAGAAACAGCAGGTCAAAGAAAGGGTTCCTAGGCTCCTTCGGTCCACTTTAAGTCAA
Source organism: Taudactylus pleione (assembly GCA_031769625.1). Taxonomy (NCBI): domain Eukaryota; kingdom Metazoa; phylum Chordata; class Amphibia; order Anura; family Myobatrachidae; genus Taudactylus; species Taudactylus pleione. The sequence goes on from JAUIMM010001657.1 coordinate 154,445, forward strand.
TGGAGATTTTTATTTGCTTTAAATGCTTGCAGTTATCGATCCATGTGGTCTACAATTATTGGACCAGTATGGCTGGAAAGAGCTTGTTCATAGCTACATTCACACGAAATTTCGGGCCATTTTGACATTAAGGTGGTGTAGAAACAGCAGGTCAAAGAAAGTATTCCTCGGCTCCTTCGGTCCACTTTAAGTCAATGGAGATTTTTAATTGCTTTAAATGCTTGCAGTTATCGATCCATGTGGTCTACAATTATTGGACCAGTATGGCTGGAAAGAGCTTGTTCATAGCTACATTCACACGAAATTTCGGGCCATTTTGACAGTAAGGTGGTGTAGAAACAGCAGGTCAAAGAAAGTATTCCTCGGCTCCTTCGGTCCACTTTAAGTCAATGGAGATTTTTATTTGCTTTAAATGCTTACAGTTATCGATCCATGTGGTCTACAATTATTGGACCAGTATGGCTGGAAAGAGCTTGTTCAGAGCTACATTCACACGAAATTTCGGGCCATTTTGACAGTAAGGTGGTGTAGAAACAGCAGGTCAAAGAAAGGGTTCCTAGGCTCCTTCGGTCCACTTTAAGTCAATGGAGATTTTTATTTGCTTTAAATGCTTGCAGTTATCGATCCTTGTGGTCTACAATTATTGGACCAGTATGGCTGGAAAGAGCTTGTTCATAGCTACATTCACACGAAATTTCAGGCCATTTTGACAGTAAGGTGGTGTAAAAACAGCAGGTCAAGAAAGGGTTCCTAGGCTCCTTCGGTCCACTTTAAGTCAATGGAGATTTTTATTTGCTTTAAATGCTTGCAGTTATCGATCCATGTGGTCTACAATTATTGGACCAGTATGGCTGGAAAGAGCTTGTTCAGAGGTACATTCACACGAAATTTCAGGCCATTTTGACAGTAAGGTGGTGTAGAAACAGCAGGTCAAAGAAAGGGTTCCTAGGCTCCTTCGGTCCACTTTAAGTCAATGGAGATTTTTATTTGCTTTAAATGCTTGCAGTTATCGATCCATGTGGTCTACAATTATTGGACCAGTATGGCTGGAAAGAGCTTGTTCATAGCTACATTCACACGAAATTTCAGGCCATTTTGACAGTAAGGTGGTGTAAAAACAGCAGGTCAAGAAAGGGTTCCTAGGCTCCTTCGGTCCACTTTAAGTCAATGGAGATTTTTATTTGCTTTAAATGCTTGCAGTTATCGATCCATGTGGTCTACAATTATTGGACCAGTATGGCTGGAAAGAGCTTGTTCATAGCTACATTCACACGAAATTTCAGGCCATTTTGACAGTAAGGTGGTGTAGAAACAGCAGGTCAATGAAAGGGTTCCTAGGCTCCTTCGGTCCACTTTAAGTCAAAGGAGATTTTTATTTGCTTTAAATGCTTGCAGTTATCGATCCATGTGGTCTACAATTATTGGACCAGTATGGCTGGAAAGAGCTTGTTCAGAGGTACATTCACACGAAATTTCAGGCCATTTTGACAGTAAGGTGGTGTAGAAACAGCAGGTCAATGAAAGGGTTCCTAGGCTCCTTCGGTCCACTTTAAGTCAATGGAGATTTTTATTTGCTTTAAATGCTTGCAGTTATCGATCCATGTGGTCTACAATTATTGAACCAGCATGGCTGGAAAGAGCTTGTTCAGAGCTACATTCACACGAAATTTCGGGCCATTTTGACAGTAAGGTGGTGTAGAAACAGCAGGTCAAAGAAAGGGTTCCTAGGCTCCTTCGGTCCACTTTAAGTCAATGGAGATTTTTATTTGCTTTAAATGCTTGCAGTTATCGATCCATGTAGTCTACAATTATTGGACAAGTATGGCTGGAAAGCGCTTGTTCATAGCTACATTCACACGAAATTTCAGGCCATTTTGACAGTAAGGTGGTGTAGAAACAGCAGGTCAAAGAAAGGGTTCCTAGGCTCCTTCGGTCCACTTTAAGTCAATGGAGATTTTTATTTGCTTTAAATGCTTGCAGTTATCGATCAATGTGGTCTACAATTATTGGACCAGCATGCCTGGAAAGAGCTTGTTCAGAGCTACATTCACATGAAATTTCGGGCCATTTTGACAGTAAGGTGGTGTAGAAACAGCAGGTCAAAGAAAGTATTCCTCGGCTCCTTCAGTCCACTTTAAGTCAATGGAGATTTTTATTTGCTTTAAATGCTTGCAGTTATCGATCAATGTGGTCTACAATTATTGGACCAGCATGCCTGGAAAGAGCTTGTTCAGAGCTACATTCACACGAAATTTCGGGCCATTTTGACTGTAAGGTGGTGTAGAAACAGCAGGTCAAAGAAAGGGTTCCTAGGCTCCTTCGGTCCACTTTAAGTCAATGGAGATTTTTATATGCTTTAAAGGCTTGCAGTTATCGATCCATGTGGTCTACAATTATTGGACCAGTATGGCTGGAAAGAGCTTGTTCAGAGGTACATTCACACGAAATTTTAGGCCATTTTGACAGTAAGGTGGTGTAGAAACAGCAGGTCAAAAAAGGGTTCCTAGGCTCCTTCGGTCCACTTTAAGTCAATGGAGATTTTTATTTGCTTTAAATGCTTGCAGTTATCGATCCATGTGGTCTACAATTATTGGACCAGTATGGCTGGAAAGAGCTTGTTCAGAGGTACATTCACACGAAATTTCAGGCCATTTTGACAGTAAGGTGGTGTAGAAACAGCAGGTCAAAGAAAGGGTTCCTAAGCTCCTTCGGTCCACTTTAAGTCAATGGAGATTTTTATTTGCTTTAAATGCGTGCAGTTATCGATCCATGTGGTCTACAATTATTGGACCAGCATGGCTGGATAGAGCTTGTTCAGAGCTACATTCACACGAAATTTCGGGCGTTTTGACAGTAAGGTGGTGTAGAAACAGCAGGTCAAAGAAAGTATTCCTCGGCTCCTTCGGTCCACTTTAAGTCAATGGAGATTTTTATTTGCTTTAAATGCTTGCAGATATCGATCCATGTGGTCTACAATTATTGGACCAGTATGGCTGGAAAGAGCTTGTTCATAGCTACATTCACACGAAATTTCGGGCCATTTTGACAGTAAGGTGATGTAGAAACAGCAGGTCAAAGAAAGTATTCCTCGGCCCCCTCGGTCCACTTTAAGTCAATGGAGATTTTTATTTGCTTTAAATGCTTGCAGTTATCGATCCATGTGGTCTACAATTATTGGACCAGTATGGCTGGAAAGAGCTTGTTCAGAGGTACATTCACACGAAATTTCGGGCCATTTTGACAGTAAGGTGGTGTAGAAACAGCAGGTCAAAGAAAGGGTTCCTAGGCTCCTTCGGTCCACTTTAAGTCAATGGAGATTTTTATTTGCTTTAAATGCTTGCAGTTATCGATCCATGTGGTCTACAATTATTGGACCAGTATGGCTGGAAAGAGCTTGTTCATAGCTACATTCACACGAAATGTCAGGCCATTTTGACAGTAAGGTGGTGTAGAAACAGCAGGTCAAAGAAAGGGTTCCTAGGCTCCTTCGGTCCACTTTAAGTCAATGGAGATTTTTATTTGCTTAAATGCTTGCAGTTATCGATCAATGTGGTCTACAATTATTGGACCAGGATGCCTGGAAAGAGCTTGTTCAGAGCTACATTCACACGAAATTTCTGGCCATTTTGACAGTAAGGTGGTGTAGAAACAGCAGGTCAAAGAAAGGGTTCCTAGGCTCCTTCGGTCCACTTTAAGTCAAAGGAGATTTTTATATGCTTTAAATGCTTGCAGTTATCGATCCATGTGGTCTACAATTATTGGACCAGTATGGCTGGAAAGAGCTTGTTCAGAGGTACATTCACACGAAATTTTACGCCATTTTGACAGTAAGGGGGTGTAGAAACAGCAGGTCAAAGAAAGGGTTCCTAGGCTCCTTCGGTCCACTTTAAGTCAATGGAGATTTTTATTTGCTTTAAATGCTTGCAGTTATCGATCCATGTGGTCTACAATTATTGGACCAGTATGGCTGGAAAGAGCTTGTTCAGAGGTACATTCACACGAAATTTCAGGCCATTTTGACAGTAAGGTGGTGTAGAAACAGCAGGTCAAAGAAAGGGTTCCTAGGCTCCTTCGGTCCACTTTAAGTCAATGGAGATTTTTATTTGCTTTAAATGCTTGAAGATATCGATCCATGTGGTCTACAATTATTGGACCAGTATGGCTGGAAAGAGCTTGTTCATAGCTACATTCACACGAAATTTCAGGCCATTTTGACAGTAAGGTGGTGTAGAAACAGCAGGTCAAAGAAAGTATTCCTCGGCTCCTTCGGTCCACTTTAAGTCAATGGAGATTTTTATTTGCTTTAAATGCTTGCAGTTATCGATCCATGTGGTCTACAATTATTGGACCAGTATGGCTGGAAAGAGATTGTTCAGAGGTACATTCACACGAAATTTCGGGCCATTTTGACAGTAAGGTGGTGTAGAAACAGCAGGTCAAAGAAAGGGTTCCTAGGCTCCTTCGGTCCACTTTAAGTCAATGGAGATTTTTATTTGCTTAAATGCTTGCAGTTATCGATCAATGTGGTCTACAATTATTGGACCAGGATGCCTGGAAAGAGCTTGTTCAGAGCTACATTCACACGAAATTTCTGGCCATTTTGACAGTAAGGTGGTGTAGAAACAGCAGGTCAAAGAAAGGGTTCCTAGGCTCCTTCGGTCCACTTTAAGTCAATGGAGATTTTTATTTGCTTTAAATGCTTGCAGTTATCGATCCATGTAGTCTACAATTATTGGACCAGTATGGCTGGAAAGCGCTTGTTCATAGCTACATTCACACGAAATTTCAGGCCATTTTGACAGTAAGGTGGTGTAAAAACAGCAGGTCAAGAAAGGGTTCCTAGGCTCCTTCGGTCCACTTTAAGTCAATGGAGATTTTTATTTGCTTTAAATGCTTGCAGTTATCGATCCATGTGGTCTACAATTATTGGACCAGTATGGCTGGAAAGAGCTTGTTCAGAGGTACATTCACACGAAATTTCAGGCCATTTTGACAGTAAGGTGGTGTAGAAACAGCAGGTCAAAGAAAGGGTTCCTAGGCTCCTTCGGTCCACTTTAAGTCAATGGAGATTTTTATTTGCTTTAAATGCTTGCAGTTATCGATCCATGTGGTCTACAATTATTGGACCAGTATGGCTGGAAAGAGCTTGTTCAGAGGTACATTCACACGAAATTTCAGGCCATTTTGACAGTAAGGTGGTGTAGAAACAGCAGGTCAAAGAAAGGGTTCCTAGGCTCCATCGGTCCACTTTAAGTCAATGGAGATTTTTATTTGCTTTAAATGCTTGCAGTTATCGATCCATGTGGTCTACAATTATTGGACCAGTATGGCTGGAAAGAGCTTGTTCATAGCTACATTCACACGAAATTTCGGGCCATTTTGACATTAAGGTGGTGTAGAAACAGCAGGTCAAAGAAAGTATTCCTCGGCTCCTTCGGTCCACTTTAAGTCAATGGAGATTTTTAATTGCTTTAAATGCTTGCAGTTATCGATCCATGTGGTCTACAATTATTGGACCAGTATGGCTGGAAAGAGCTTGTTCATAGCTACATTCACACGAAATTTCGGGCCATTTTGACAGTAAGGTGGTGTAGAAACAGCAGGTCAAAGAAAGTATTCCTCGGCTCCTTCGGTCCACTTTAAGTCAATGGAGATTTTTATTTGCTTTAAATGCTTGCAGTTATCGATCCATGTGGTCTACAATTATTGGACCAGTATGGCTGGAAAGAGCTTGTTCAGAGCTACATTCACACGAAATTTCGGGCCATTTTGACAGTAAGGTGGTGTAGAAACAGCAGGTCAAAGAAAGTATTCCTCGGCTCCTTAGGTCCACTTTAAGTCAATGGAGATTTTTATTTGCTTTAAATGCTTGCAGTTATCGATCCATGTGGTCTACAATTATTGGACCAGTATGGCTGGAAAGAGCTTGTTCAGAGCTACATTCACACGAAATTTCGGGCCATTTTGACTGTAAGGTGGTGTAGAAACAGCAGGTCAAAGAAAGGGTTCCTAGGCTCCTTCGGTCCACTTTAAGTCAATGGAGATTTTTATATGCTTTAAAGGCTTGCAGTTATCGATCCATGTGGTCTACAATTATTGGACCAGTATGGCTGGAAAGAGCTTGTTCAGAGGTACATTCACACGAAATTTTAGGCCATTTTGACAGTAAGGTGGTGTAGAAACAGCAGGTCAAAAAAGGGTTCCTAGGCTCCTTCGGTCCACTTTAAGTCAATGGAGATTTTTATTTGCTTTAAATGCTTGCAGTTATCGATCCATGTGGTCTACAATTATTGGACCAGTATGGCTGGAAAGAGCTTGTTCAGAGGTACATTCACACGAAATTTCGGGCCATTTTGACAGTAAGGTGGTGTAGAAACAGTTGGTCAAAGAAAGGGTTCCTAAGCTCCTTCGGTCCACTTTAAGTCAATGGAGATTTTTATTTGCTTTAAATGCGTGCAGTTATCGATCCATGTGGTCTACAATTATTGGACCAGTATGGCTGGAAAGAGCTTGTTCAGAGGTACATTCACACGAAATTTCGGGCCATTTTGACAGTAAGGTGGTGTAGAAACAGCAGGTCAAAGAAAGGGTTCCTAGGCTCCTTCGGTCCACTTTAAGTCAATGGAGATTTTTATTTGCTTAAATGCTTGCAGTTATCGATCAATGTGGTCTACAATTATTGGACCAGGATGCCTGGAAAGAGCTTGTTCAGAGCTACATTCACACGAAATTTCTGGCCATTTTGACAGTAAGGTGGTGTAGAAACAGCAGGTCAAAGAAAGGGTTCCTAGGCTCCTTCGGTCCACTTTAAGTCAATGGAGATTTTTATTTGCTTTAAATGCTTGCAGTTATCGATCCATGTAGTCTACAATTATTGGACCAGTATGGCTGGAAAGCGCTTGTTCATAGCTACATTCACACGAAATTTCAGGCCATTTTGACAGTAAGGTGGTGTAGAAACAGCAGGTCAAAGAAAGGGTTCCTAGGCTCCTTCGGTCCACTTTAAGTCAAAGGAGATTTTTATATGCTTTAAATGCTTGCAGTTATCGATCCATGTGGTCTACAATTATTGGACCAGTATGGCTGGAAAGAGCTTGTTCAGAGGTACATTCACACGAAATTTTATGCCATTTTGACAGTAAGGGGGTGTAGAAACAGCAGGTCAAAGAAAGGGTTCCTAGGCTCCTTCGGTCCACTTTAAGTCAATGGAGATTTTTATTTGCTTTAAATGCTTGCAGTTATCGATCCATGTGGTCTACAATTATTGGACCAGTATGGCTGGAAAGAGCTTGTTCAGAGGTACATTCACACGAAATTTCAGGCCATTTTGACAGTAAGGTGGTGTAGAAACAGCAGGTCAAAGAAAGGGTTCCTAGGCTCCTTCGGTCCACTTTAAGTCAATGGAGATTTTTATTTGCTTTAAATGCTTGCAGATATCGATCCATGTGGTCTACAATTATTGGACCAGTATGGCTGGAAAGAGCTTGTTCATAGCTACATTCACACGAAATTTCAGGCCATTTTGACAGTAAGGTGGTGTAGAAACAGCAGGTCAAAGAAAGTATTCCTCGGCTCCTTCGGTCCACTTTAAGTCAATGGAGATTTTTATTTGCTTTAAATGCTTGCAGTTATCGATCTATGTGGTCTACAATTATTGGACCAGTATGGCTGGAAAGAGATTGTTCAGAGGTACATTCACACGAAATTTCGGGCCATTTTGACAGTAAGGTGGTGTAGAAACAGCAGGTCAAAGAAAGGGTTCCTAGGCTCCTTCGGTCCACTTTAAGTCAATGGAGATTTTTATTTGCTTAAATGCTTGCAGTTATCGATCAATGTGGTCTACAATTATTGGACCAGGATGCCTGGAAAGAGCTTGTTCAGAGCTACATTCACACGAAATTTCTGGCCATTTTGACAGTAAGGTGGTGTAGAAACAGCAGGTCAAAGAAAGGGTTCCTAGGCTCCTTCGGTCCACTTTAAGTCAATGGAGATTTTTATTTGCTTTAAATGCTTGCAGTTATCGATCCATGTAGTCTACAATTATTGGACCAGTATGGCTGGAAAGCGCTTGTTCATAGCTACATTCACACGAAATTTCAGGCCATTTTGACAGTAAGGTGGTGTAAAAACAGCAGGTCAAGAAAGGGTTCCTAGGCTCCTTCGGTCCACTTTAAGTCAATGGAGATTTTTATTTGCTTTAAATGCTTGCAGTTATCGATCCATGTGGTCTACAATTATTGGACCAGTATGGCTGGAAAGAGCTTGTTCAGAGGTACATTCACACGAAATTTCAGGCCATTTTGACAGTAAGGTGGTGTAGAAACAGCAGGTCAAAGAAAGGGTTCCTAGGCTCCTTCGGTCCACTTTAAGTCAATGGAGATTTTTATTTGCTTTAAATGCTTGCAGTTATCGATCCATGTGGTCTACAATTATTGTACCAGTATGGCTGGAAAGAGCTTGTTCAGAGGTACATTCACACGAAATTTCAGGCCATTTTGACAGTAAGGTGGTGTAGAAACAGCAGGTCAAAGAAAGGGTTCCTAGGCTCCATCGGTCCACTTTAAGTCAATGGAGATTTTTATTTGCTTTAAATGCTTGCAGTTATCGATCCATGTGGTCTACAATTATTGGACCAGTATGGCTGGAAAGAGCTTGTTCATAGCTACATTCACACGAAATTTCAGGCCATTTTGACAGTAAGGTGGTGTAGAAACAGCAGGTCAAAGAAAGTATTCCTCGGCTCCTTCGGTCCACTTTAAGTCAATGGAGATTTTTATTTGCTTTAAATGCTTGCAGTTATCGATCCATGTGGTCTACAATTATTGGACCAGTATGGCTGGAAAGAGCTTGTTCAGAGGTACATTCACACGAAATTTCGGGCCATTTTGACAGTAAGGTGGTGTAGAAACAGCAGGTCAAAGAAAGGGTTCCTAGGCTCCTTCGGTCCACTTTAAGTCAATGGAGATTTTTATTTGCTTTAAATGCTTGCAGTTATCGATCCATGTGGTCTACAATTATTGGACCAGTATGGCTGGAAAGAGCTTGTTCATAGCTACATTCACACGAAATTTCGGGCCATTTTGACATTAAGGTGGTGTAGAAACAGCAGGTCAAAGAAAGTATTCCTCGGCTCCTTCGGTCCACTTTAAGTCAATGGAGATTTTTAATTGCTTTAAATGCTTGCAGTTATCGATCCATGTGGTCTACAATTATTGGACCAGTATGGCTGGAAAGAGCTTGTTCATAGCTACATTCACACGAAATTTCGGGCCATTTTGACAGTAAGGTGGTGTAGAAACAGCAGGTCAAAGAAAGTATTCCTCGGCTCCTTCGGTCCACTTTAAGTCAATGGAGATTTTTATTTGCTTTAAATGCTTGCAGTTATCGATCCATGTGGTCTACAATTATTGGACCAGTATGGCTGGAAAGAGCTTGTTCAGAGGTACATTCACACGAAATTTTAGGCCATTTTGACAGTAAGGTGGTGTAGAAACAGCAGGTCAAAAAAGGGTTCCTAGGCTCCTTCGGTCCACTTTAAGTCAATGGAGATTTTTATTTGCTTTAAATGCTTGCAGTTATCGATCCATGTGGTCTACAATTATTGGACCAGTATGGCTGGAAAGAGCTTGTTCAGAGGTACATTCACACGAAATTTCAGGCCATTTTGACAGTAAGGTGGTGTAGAAACAGCAGGTCAAAGAAAGGGTTCCTAAGCTCCTTCGGTCCACTTTAAGTCAATGGAGATTTTTATTTGCTTTAAATGCGTGCAGTTATCGATCCATGTGGTCTACAATTATTGGACCAGCATGGCTGGAAAGAGCTTGTTCAGAGCTACATTCACACGAAATTTCGGGCCATTTTGACAGTAAGGTGGTGTAGAAACAGCAGGTCAAAGAAAGGGTTCCTAAGCTCCTTCGGTCCACTTTAAGTCAATGGAGATTTTTATTTGCTTTAAATGCGTGCAGTTATCGATCCATGTGGTCTACAATTATTGGACCAGCATGGCTGGAAAGAGCTTGTTCAGAGCTACATTCACACGAAATTTCGGGCCATTTTGACAGTAAGGTGGTGTAGAAACAGCAGGTCAAAGAAAGTATTCCTCGGCTCCTTCGGTCCACTTTAAGTCAATGGAGATTTTTATTTGCTTTAAATGCTTGCAGATATCGATCCATGTGGTCTACAATTATTGGACCAGTATGGCTGGAAAGAGCTTGTTCATAGCTACATTCACACGAAATTTCGGGCCATTTTGACAGTAAGGTGATGTAGAAACAGCAGGTCAAAGAAAGTATTCCTCGGCCCCCTCGGTCCACTTTAAGTCAATGGAGATTTTTATTTGCTTAAATGCTTGCAGTTATCGATCAATGTGGTCTACAATTATTGGACCAGGATGCCTGGAAAGAGCTTGTTCATAGCTACATTCACACGAAATTTCAGGCCATTTTGACAGTAAGGTGGTGTAGAAACAGCAGGTCAATGAAAGGGTTCCTAGGCTCCTTCGGTCCACTTTAAGTCAATGGAGATTTTTATTTGCTTTAAATGCTTGCAGTTATCGATCCATGTGGTCTACAATTATTGGACCATTATGGCTGGAAAGAGCTTGTTCAGAGGTACATTCACACGAAATTTCAGGCCATTTTGACAGTAAGGTGGTGTAGAAACAGCAGGTCAATGAAAGGGTTCCTAGGCTCCTTCGGTCCACTTTAAGTCAATGGAGATTTTTATTTGCTTTAAATGCTTGCAGTTATCGATCCATGTGGTCTACAATTATTGGACCATTATGGCTGGAAAGAGCTTGTTCATAGCTACATTCACACGAAATTTCGGGCCATTTTGACAGTAAGGTGATGTAGAAACAGCAGGTCAAAGAAAGTATTCCTCGGCCCCCTCGGTCCACTTTAAGTCAATGGAGATTTTTATTTGCTTAAATGCTTGCAGTTATCGATCAATGTGGTCTACAATTATTGGACCAGGATGCCTGGAAAGAGCTTGTTCATAGCTACATTCACACGAAATTTCAGGACATTTTGACAGTAAGGTGGTGTAGAAACAGCAGGTCAATGAAAGGGTTCCTAGGCTCCTTCGGTCCACTTTAAGTCAATGGAGATTTTTATTTGCTTTAAATGCTTGCAGTTATCGATCCATGTGGTCTACAATTATTGGACCATTATGGCTGGAAAGAGCTTGTTCAGAGGTACATTCACACGAAATTTCAGGCCATTTTGACAGTAAGGTGGTGTAGAAACAGCAGGTCAATGAAAGGGTTCCTAGGCTCCTTCGGTCCACTTTAAGTCAATGGAGATTTTTATTTGCTTTAAATGCTTGCAGTTATCGATCCATGTGGTCTACAATTATTGGACCAGTATGGCTGGAAAGAGCTTGTTCATAGCTACATTCACACGAAATTTCGGGCCATTTTGACAGTAAGGTGGTGTAGAAACAGCAGGTCAAAGAAAGTATTCCTCGGCTCCTTCGGTCCACTTTAAGTCAATGGAGATTTTTATTTGCTTTAAATGCTTGCAGTTATCGATCCATGTAGTCTACAATTATTGGACCAGTATGGCTGGAAAGCGCTTGTTCATAGCTACATTCACACGAAATTTCAGGCCATTTTGACAGTAAGGTGGTGTAGAAACAGCAGGTCAAAGAAAGGGTTCCTAGGCTCCTTCGGTCCACTTTAAGTCAATGGAGATTTTTATTTGCTTAAATGCTTGCAGTTATCGATCAATGTGGTCTACAATTATTGGACCAGGATGCCTGGAAAGAGCTTGTTCAGAGCTACATTCACACGAAATTTCTGGCCATTTTGACAGTAAGGTGGTGTAGAAACAGCAGGTCAAAGAAAGGGTTCCTAGGCTCCTTCGGTCCACTTTAAGTCAATGGAGATTTTTATTTGCTTTAAATGCTTGCAGTTATCGATCCATGTAGTCTACAATTATTGGACCAGTATGGCTGGAAAGCGCTTGTTCATAGCTACATTCACACGAAATTTCAGGCCATTTTGACAGTAAGGTGGTGTAGAAACAGCAGGTCAAAGAAAGGGTTCCTAGGCTCCTTCGGTCCACTTTAAGTCAATGGAGATTTTTATTTGCTTTAAATGCTTGCAGTTATCGATCAATGTGGTCTACAATTATTGGACCAGCATGCCTGGAAAGAGCTTGTTAAGAGCTACATTCACACGAAATTTCGGGCCATTTTGACAGTAAGGTGGTGTAGAAACGGCAGGTCAAAGAAAGGGTTCCTAGGCTCCTTCGGTCCACTTTAAGTCAAAGGAGATTTTTATATGCTTTAAATGCTTGCAGTTATCGATCCATGTGGTCTACAATTATTGGACCAGTATGGCTGGAAAGAGCTTGTTCAGAGGTACATTCACACGAAATTTTACGCCATTTTGACAGTAAGGTGGTGTAGAAACAGCAGGTCAAAGAAAGTATTCCTCGGCTCCTTCGGTCCACTTTAAGTCAATGGAGATTTTTATTTGCTTTAAATGCTTGCAGTTATCGATCCATGTGGTCTACAATTATTGGACCAGTATGGCTGGAAAGAGCTTGTTCAGAGGTACATTCACACGAAATTTCAGGCCATTTTGACAGTAAGGTGGTGTAGAAACAGCAGGTCAAAGAAAGGGTTCCTAGGCTCCTTCGGTCCACTTTAAGTCAATGGAGATTTTTATTTGCTTTAAATGCTTGCAGTTATCGATC
>JAUIMM010001658.1:0-182500 GCA_031769625.1 Taudactylus pleione
CTGTCCCCCCCCCCGTACCGCTCTGTCCCCCCCCCCCGTACCGCTCTGTCCCCCCCCCCCGTACCGCTCTGTCCCCCCCCCCCCGTACCGCTCTGTCCCCCCCCCCGTACCGCTCTGTCCTCCCCCCGTACCGCTCTGTCCCCCCCCCCGTACCGCTCTGTCCCCCCCCCGTACCGCTCTGTCCCCCCCCGTACCGCTCTGTCCCCCCCCCGTACCGCTCTGGCCCCCCCCCCCCTGTACCGCTCTGGCCCCCCCCCCGTACCGCTCTGGCCCCCCCTCTCCCGTACCGCTCTGTCCCCCCCCCGTACCGCTCTGTCCCCTCCCCCGTACCGCTCTGTCCCCCCCCCCCGTACCGCTCTGTCCCCCCCCCCCGTACCGCTCTGTCCCCCCCCCCGTACCGCTCTGTCCCCCCCCCCCGTACCGCTCTGTCCCCCCCCCCGTACCGCTCTGTCCCCCCCCCCGTACCGCTCTGTCCCCCCCCCCCGTACCGCTCTGTCCCCCCCCCCCGTACCGCTCTGTCCCCCCCCCGTACCGCTCTGGCCCCCCCCCCCCCTGTACCGCTCTGTCCTCCCCCCGTACCGCTCTGGCCCCCCCTCTCCCGTACCGCTCTGTCCCCCTCCCCCGTACCGCTCTGTCCCCCCCCCCCCGTACCGCTCTGTCCCCCCCCCCCGTACCGCTCTGTCCCCCCCCCCGTACCGCTCTGTCCCCCCCCCCCGTACCGCTTTGTCCCCCCCCCCCTGTACCGCTCTGTCCTCCCCCCGTACCGCTCTGTCCTCCCCCCGTACCGCTCTGTCCCCCCCCGTACCGCTCTGTCCCCCCCCCCGTACCGCTCTGTCCCCCCCCCCGTACCGCTCTGTCCCCCCCCCCCGTACCGCTCTGGCCCCCCCCCCCCCTGTACCGCTCTGTCCTCCCCCCCGTACCGCTCTGGCCCCCCCTCTCCCGTACCGCTCTGTCCCCCCCCCCGTACCGCTCTGTCCCCTCCCCCGTACCGCTCTGTCCCCCCCCCCGTACCGCTCTGTCCCCCCCCCCCGTACCGCTCTGTCCCCCCCCCCCGTACCGCTCTGTCCCCCCCCCCCGTACCGCTCTGTCCCCCCCCCCGTACCGCTCTGTCCCCCCCCCGTACCGCTCTGTCCCCCCCCGTACCGCTCTGTCCCCCCCCCCGTACCGCTCTGTCCCCCCCCCCGTACCGCTCTGGCCCCCCCCCCCCTGTACCGCTCTGTCCTCCCCCCGTACCGCTCTGGCCCCCCCTCTCCCGTACCGCTCTGGCCCCTCCTCCCCGTACCGCTCTGTCCCCCCCGTACCGCTCTGTCCCCCCCCGTACCGCTCTGTCCCCCCCCCGTACCGCTCTGTCCCCCCCCGTACCGCTCTGTCCCCCCCCGTACCGCTCTGTCCCCCCCCGTACCGCTCTGTCCTCCCCCCGTACCGCTCTGTCCCCCCCCGTACCGCTCTGTCCCCCCCCGTACCGCTCTGTCCCCCCCCGTACCGCTCTGTCCTCCCCCCGTACCGCTCTGTCCTCCCCCCGTACCGCTCTGTCCTCCCCCCGTACCGCTCTGTCCTCCCCCCGTACCGCTCTGGCCCCCCTCCCCGTACCGCTCTGGCCCCCCCGTACCGCTCTGGCCCCCCCGTACCGCTCTGGCCCCCCCCGTACCGCTCTGTCCCCCCCCGTACCGCTCTGTCCTCCCCCCGTACCGCTCTGTCCTCCCCCCGTACCGCTCTGTCCTCCCCCCGTACCGCTCTGTCCTCCCCCCGTACCGCTCTGTCCTCCCCCCGTACCGCTCTGTCCTCCCCCCGTACCGCTCTGTCCTCCCCCCGTACCGCTCTGTCCTCCCCCCGTACCGCTCTGTCCTCCCCCCGTACCGCTCTGTCCTCCCCCCGTACCGCTCTGTCCTCCCCCCGTACCGCTCTGTCCTCCCCCCGTACCGCTCTGTCCTCCCCCCGTACCGCTCTGTCCTCCCCCCGTACCGCTCTGTCCTCCCCCCGTACCGCTCTGTCCTCCCCCCGTACCGCTCTGTCCTCCCCCCGTACCGCTCTGTCCTCCCCCCGTACCGCTCTGTCCTCCCCCCGTACCGCTCTGTCCTCCCCCCGTACCGCTCTGTCCTCCCCCCGTACCGCTCTGTCCTCCCCCCGTACCGCTCTGTCCTCCCCCCGTACCGCTCTGTCCTCCCCCCGTACCGCTCTGTCCTCCCCCCGTACCGCTCTGTCCTCCCCCCGTACCGCTCTGTCCTCCCCCCGTACCGCTCTGTCCTCCCCCCGTACCGCTCTGTCCTCCCCCCGTACCGCTCTGTCCTCCCCCCGTACCGCTCTGTCCTCCCCCCGTACCGCTCTGTCCTCCCCCCGTACCGCTCTGTCCTCCCCCCGTACCGCTCTGTCCTCCCCCCGTACCGCTCTGTCCTCCCCCCGTACCGCTCTGTCCCCCCCTCCCCCGTACCGCTCTGTCCCCCCCGTACCGCTCTGTCCCCCCCCCGTACCGCTCTGTCCCCCCCCGTACCGCTCTGTCCCCCCCCCGTACCGCTCTGTCCCCCCCCGTACCGCTCTGTCCCCCCCCGTACCGCTCTGTCCCCCCCCGTACCGCTCTGTCCCCCCCCGTACCGCTCTGTCCCTCCCCCCGTACCGCTCTGTCCTCCCCCCGTACCGCTCTGTCCCCCCCTCCCCCGTACCGCTCTGTCCCCCCCTCCCCCGTACCGCTCTGTCCCCCCCCTCCCCCGTACCGCTCTGTCCCCCCCTCCCCCGTACCGCTCTGTCCCCCCCTCCCCCGTACAGCTCTGTCCCCCCCTTAACACTATATTCGCTTATACCCCGCTACATACCGCAGTATACTGCTACAAGGGGGGCGAGTTACCATTGTATCAACGTGGAAATGCAGCCCACCACCCAATCTTTTGTACTCATCCCTATCTGGATGCAAACAAAAATCTGCGAGTCCAGCGATAGCATCAATGCGGCAGCCGCACGTACTAGCGTCTAAGTGAATTGCCCCCTTAATGCTGACACCCCCGTATACCACGTCACACCTTACTCTCTGTACCCCCAGGTATGGCCCTCCTCCCTATTATACCTGTAACGTTCTCTATCTCCTCCAGATGAACTCCTGGAGTGGCTCCATGGAGATCGGCCTTACCACACAGGACCCCTCTCTTCTCGAGTTCCCCAGCAGTGCCACTGGATTGAAGGGTGGTTCGTGGATCGTGTCCGGCTGTTCGGTGCTAGAAGATGGTCACTCAATTCTGGAGGAATATGGGCAAGACCTAGATCAACTGGGTGAGGGAGATCGCGTGGGGGTTCAGCGTACTCTCTCTGGGGAACTCCATCTTTGGGTTAATGGCAGAGACTGTGGAATGGCAGCTACTGGGATTCCATCGGGAGTGTGGGCTGTGGTAGATCTGTACGGGAAATGTACTCAGATCACTGTCCTGTCCTGTCAGCAACCCCCTGAGGAGGAAGAGGAGGACCTGGAGGAACAGGACACAGGTAAGGAAGAGATGTGGCACTACTGACTCTGTATTACCTCTGTACTGCTGACTCTGTATTACCTCTGTACTGCTGACTCTGTATTACCTCTGTACTGCTGACTCTGTATTACCTCTGTACTGCTGACTCTGTATTACCTCTGTACTGCTGACTCTGTATTACCTCTGTACTGCTGACTCTGTATTACCTCTGTACTGCTGACTCTGTATGCACTACCTGTATATTGCTGACCCGTTACTGTTAACTCTGTACTACTGACCATGTCCTATTAACACTAATCCTACATACACCCTTCTACCTCTGTACTGCTGACTCTGTATACACCCTGACCTATTACTACTGACCCTACATACACCCTGCTACCCCTGTATGCACCCTGACCTATTACTACTGACCCTACATACACACTGCTACCCCTGTACTGCTACCCCTGTATGCACCCTGACCTATTAATACATGTATAATTCTGACCCGTTAGTGTTACCTCTGTACTACTGACCATGTCCTATTACTACTGACCCTACATACACCCTTCTACCTCTGTACTGCTACCCCTGTATGTACCCTGACCTATTACTACTACTCCTACATACACCCTGCTACCCCTGTACTGCTACCCCTCTATGCACCCTGTACTATTACTACTGACCCTACATACACCCTGCTACCCCTGTACTGCTACCCCTGAATGCACCCTGACCTATTACTACTGACCCTACATACACCCTGCTACCCCTGTATGCACCCTGTACTATTACTACTGACCCTACATACACCCTGCTACCCCTGTACTGCTGACCCTGTATGCACCCTGACCTATTACTACTGACCCTACATACACCCTACTACCCCTGTACTGCTACCCCTGTATACACCCTGTACTATTACTACTGACCCTACATACACCCTGCTACCCCTGTATGCACCCTGACCTATTACTACTGACCTTACATACACCCTGCTACCTCTGTACTGCTACCCCTGTATGCACCCTGACCTATTACTACTGACCTTACATACACCCTACTACCCCTGTACTGCTACCCCTGTATACACCCTGTACTATTACTACTGACCCTACATACACCCTGCTACCCCTGTATGCACCCTGACCTATTACTACTGACCTTACATACACCCTGCTACCCCTGTACTGCTACCCCTGTACTGCTGACCCTGTATGCACCCTGACCTATTACTACTGACCCTACATACACCCTGCTACCCCTGTACTGCTACCCCTGTATGCACCCTGACCTATTACTACTGACCTTACATACACCCTGCTACCCCTGTACTGCTACCCCTGTATACACCCTGACCTATTACTACTGACCCTACATACACCCTGCTACCCCTGTATACACCCTGACCTATTACTACTGACCCTACATACACCCTGCTACCCCTGTATGCACTCTGACCTATTACTACTGACCTTACATACACCCTGCTACCACTGTACTGCTACCCCTGTATGCACTCTGACCTATTACTACTGACCTTACATACACCCTGCTACCCCTGTACTGCTACCCCTGTATGCACCCTGACCTATTACTACTGACCCTACATACACCCTGCTACCTCTGTACTGCTGACCCTGTATGCACCCTGACCTATTACTACTGACCCTACATACACCCTGCTACCTCTGTACTGCTGACCCTGTATGCACCCTGACCTATTACTACTGACCCTACATACACCCTGCTACCCCTGTACTGCTACCCCTGTATGCACCCTGACCTATTACTACTGACCCTACATACACCCTGCTACCCCTGTACTGCTGACCATGTATGTACCCTGACCTTTTACTACTGACCCTACATACACCCTGCTACCCCTGTACTGCTGACCCTGTATGCACCCTGACCTATTACTACTGACCCTACATACACCCTACTACCTCTGTACTGCTACCCCTGTATGCACCCTGACCTATTACTACTGACCCTACATAGACCCTGCTACCCCTGTACTGCTACCCCTGTATGAGCCCTGACCTATTACTACTGACCCTACATACACCCTGCTACCCCTGTACTGCTACCCCTGTATGCACCCTGACCTATTACTACTGACCCTAGAAACACCCTGCTACCCCTGTACTGCTACCCCTGTATGCACCATGACCTATTACTACTGACCCTACATACACCCTGCTACCCCTGTACTGCTGACCCTGTATGCACCCTGACCTATTACTACTGACCCTACATACACCCTGCTACCCCTGTACTGCTACCCCTGTATGCACCCTGTACTATTACTACTGACCCTACATACACCCTGCTACCCCTGTACTGCTGACCCTGTATGCACCCTGACCTATTACTACTGACCCTACATACACCCTGCTACCCCTGTACTGCTACCCCTGTATGCACCCTGTACTATTACTACTGACCCTACAAACACCCTGCTACCCCTGTACTGCTGACCCTGTATGCACCCTGACCTATTACTACTGACCCTACATACACCCTGCTACCCCTGTACTGCTACCCCTGTATGCACCCTGACCTATTACTACTGACCCTACATACACCCTGCTACCCCTGTACTGCTACCCCTGTATGCACCCTGACCTATTACTACTGACCCTACATACACCCTGCTACCCCTGTATGCACCCTGACCTATTACTACTGACCCTACATTCACCCTGCTACCCATGTACTGCTGACCCTGTATGCACCCTGACCTATTACTACTGACCCTACATACACCCTGCTACCCCTGTACTGCTACCACTGTATGCACCCTGACCTATTACTACTGACCCTACATACATCCTGCTACCCCTGTACTGCTACCCCTGTATGCACCCTGACCTATTACTACTGACCTTACATACACCCTGCTACCCCTGTACTGCTACCCCTGTATGCACCCTGACCTATTACTACTGACCCTACATACACCCTGCTACCCCTGTATTGCTACCCCTGTATGCACCCTGACCTATTACTACTGACCCTACATACACCCTGCTACCCCTGTATGCACCCTGTACTATTACTACTGACCCTACATACACCCTGCTACCTCTGTACTGCTACCCCTGTATGCACCCTGTCCTATTACTACTGACCTTACATCCTGCTACCCCTGTATGCACCCTGACCTATTACTACTGACCCTACATACACCCTGCTACCACTGTACTGCTACCCCTGTATGCACTCTGACCTATTACTACTGACCTTACATACACCCTGCTACCCCTGTACTGCTACCCCTGTACTGCTGACCCTGTATGCACCCTGACCTATTACTACTGACCCTACATACACCCTGCTACCCCTGTACTGCTACCCCTGTATGCACCCTGACCTATTACTACTGACCTTACATACACCCTGCTACCCCTGTACTGCTACCCCTGTATACACCCTGACCTATTACTACTGACCCTACATACACCCTGCTACCCCTGTATACACCCTGACCTATTACTACTGACCCTACATACACCCTGCTACCCCTGTATGCACTCTGACCTATTACTACTGACCTTACATACACCCTGCTACCACTGTACTGCTACCCCTGTATGCACTCTGACCTATTACTACTGACCTTACATACACCCTGCTACCCCTGTACTGCTACCCCTGTATGCACCCTGACCTATTACTACTGACCTTACATACACCCTGCTACCCCTGTACTGCTACCCCTGTATGCACCCTGACCTATTACTACTGACCCTACATAAACCCTGCTACCTCTGTACTGCTGACCCTGTATGCACCCTGACCTATTACTACTGACCCTACATACACCCTGCTACCTCTGTACTGCTGACCCTGTATGCACCCTGACCTATTACTACTGACCCTACATACACCCTGCTACCCCTGTACTGCTACCCCTGTATGCACCCTGACCTATTACTACTGACCCTACATACACCCTACTACCTCTGTACTGCTACCCCTGTATGCACCCTGACCTATTACTACTGACCCTACATAGACCCTGCTACCCCTGTACTGCTACCCCTGTATGAGCCCTGACCTATTACTACTGACCCTACATACACCCTGCTACCCCTGTACTGCTACCCCTGTATGCACCCTGACCTATTACTACTGACCCTAGAAACACCCTGCTACCCCTGTACTGCTACCCCTGTATGCACCATGACCTATTACTACTGACCCTACATACACCCTGCTACCCCTGTACTGCTGACCCTGTATGCACCCTGACCTATTACTACTGACCCTACATACACCCTGCTACCCCTGTATGCACCCTGTACTATTACTACTGACCCTACATACACCCTGCTACCCCTGTACTGCTACCCCTGTATGCACCCTGACCTATTACTACTGACCTTACATACACCCTGCTACCCCTGTACTGCTACCCCTGTATGCACCCTGACCTATTACTACTGACCCTACATACACCCTGCTACCCCTGTATGCACCCTGACCTATTACTACTGACCCTACATTCACCCTGCTACCCATGTACTGTTGACCCTGTATGCACCCTGACCTATTACTACTGACCCTACATACACCCTGCTACCCCTGTACTGCTACCCCTGTATGCACCCTGACCTATTACTACTGACCCTACATACATCCTTCTACCCCTGTACTGCTACCCCTGTATGCACCCTGACCTATTACTACTGACCTTACATACACCCTGCTACCCCTGTACTGCTACCCCTGTATGCACCCTGACCTATTACTACTGACCCTACATACACCCTGCTACCCCTGTATTGCTACCCCTGTATGCACCCTGACCTATTACTACTGACCCTACATACACCCTGCTACCCCTGTATGCACCCTGTACTATTACTACTGACCCTACATACACCCTGCTACCTCTGTACTGCTACCCCTGTATGCACCCTGTCCTATTACTACTGACCTTACATACACCCTGCTACCCCTGTATGCACCCTGACCTATTACTACTGACCCTACATACACCCTGCTACCCCTGTAATGTTACCCCTGTATGCACCCTGACCTATTACTACTGACTCTACTTACACTCTGCTACCCCTGTACTGCTACCCCTGTATGCACTCTGACCTATTACTACTGACCCTACATACACCCTGCTACCCCTGTACTGCTACCCCTGTATGCACCCTGACCTATTACTACTGACCTTACATACACCCTGCTACCCCTGTACTGCTACCCCTGTATGCACCCTGACCTATTACTACTGACCCTACATACACCCTGCTACCTCTGTACTGCTGACCCTGTATGCACCCTGACCTATTACTACTGACCCTACATACACCCTGCTACCCCTGTATGCACCCTGACCTATTACTACTGACCCTACATACACCCTGCTACCCCTGTACTGCTACCCCTGTATGCACCCTGACCTATTACTACTGACCCTACATACACCCTGCTACCCCTGTACTGCTGACCATGTATGTACCCTGACCTTTTACTACTGACCCTACATACACCCTGCTACCCCTGTACTGCTACCCCTGTATGCACTCTGACCTATTACTACTGACCTTACATACACCCTGCTACCCCTGTACTGCTACCCCTGTATGCACCCTGACCTATTACTACTGACCTTACATACACCCTGCTACCCCTGTACTGCTACCCCTGTATGCACCCTGACCTATTACTACTGACCCTACATACACCCTGCTACCTCTGTACTGCTGACCCTGTATGCACCCTGACCTATTACTACTGACCCTACATACACCCTGCTACCTCTGTACTGCTGACCCTGTATGCACCCTGACCTATTACTACTGACCCTACATACACCCTGCTACCCCTGTACTGCTACCCCTGTATGCACCCTGACCTATTACTACTGACCCTACATACACCCTACTACCTCTGTACTGCTACCCCTGTATGCACCCTGACCTATTACTACTGACCCTACATAGACCCTGCTACCCCTGTACTGCTACCCCTGTATGAGCCCTGACCTATTACTACTGACCCTACATACACCCTGCTACCCCTGTACTGCTACCCCTGTATGCACCCTGACCTATTACTACTGACCCTAGAAACACCCTGCTACCCCTGTACTGCTACCCCTGTATGCACCATGACCTATTACTACTGACCCTACATACACCCTGCTACCCCTGTACTGCTGACCCTGTATGCACCCTGACCTATTACTACTGACCCTACATACACCCTGCTACCCCTGTACTGCTACCCCTGTATGCACCCTGTACTATTACTACTGACCCTACATACACCCTGCTACCCCTGTACTGCTACCCCTGTATGCACCCTGACCTATTACTACTGACCTTACATACACCCTGCTACCCCTGTACTGCTACCCCTGTATGCACCCTGACCTATTACTACTGACCCTACATACACCCTGCTACCCCTGTATGCACCCTGACCTATTACTACTGACCCTACATTCACCCTGCTACCCATG
Source organism: Taudactylus pleione (assembly GCA_031769625.1). NCBI lineage: Eukaryota > Metazoa > Chordata > Amphibia > Anura > Myobatrachidae > Taudactylus > Taudactylus pleione. The sequence continues at coordinate 9,922 of JAUIMM010001658.1, forward strand.
TACTGTTGACCCTGTATGCACCCTGACCTATTACTACTGACCCTACATACACCCTGCTACCCCTGTACTGCTACCCCTGTATGCACCCTGACCTATTACTACTGACCCTACATACATCCTGCTACCCCTGTACTGCTACCCCTGTATGCACCCTGACCTATTACTACTGACCTTACATACACCCTGCTACCCCTGTACTGCTACCCCTGTATGCACCCTGACCTATTACTACTGACCCTACATACACCCTGCTACCCCTGTATTGCTACCCCTGTATGCACCCTGACCTATTACTACTGACCCTACATACACCCTGCTACCCCTGTATGCACCCTGTACTATTACTACTGACCCTACATACACCCTGCTACCTCTGTACTGCTACCCCTGTATGCACCCTGTCCTATTACTACTGACCTTACATACACCCTGCTACCCCTGTATGCACCCTGACCTATTACTACTGACCCTACATACACCCTGCTACCCCTGTAATGTTACCCCTGTATGCACCCTGACCTATTACTACTGACTCTACTTACACTCTGCTACCCCTGTACTGCTACCCCTGTATGCACTCTGACCTATTACTACTGACCCTACATACACCCTGCTACCCCTGTACTGCTACCCCTGTATGCACCCTGACCTATTACTACTGACCTTACATACACCCTGCTACCCCTGTACTGCTACCCCTGTATGCACCCTGACCTATTACTACTGACCCTACATACACCCTGCTACCTCTGTACTGCTGACCCTGTATGCACCCTGACCTGTTACTACTGACCCTACATACACCCTGCTACCCCTGTATGCACCCTGACCTATTACTACTGACCCTACATACACCCTGCTACCCCTGTACTGCTACCCCTGTATGCACCCTGACCTATTACTACTGACCCTACATACACCCTGCTACCCCTGTACTGCTGACCATGTATGTACCCTGACCTTTTACTACTGACCCTACATACACCCTGCTACCCCTGTACTGCTACCCCTGTATGCACCCTGACCTATTACTACTGACCCTACATACACCCTGCTACCCCTGTACTGCTACCCCTGTATGCACCCTGACCTTTTACTACTGACCCTACATACACCCTGCTACCCCTGTACTGCTGACCCTGTATGCACCCTGACCTATTACTACTGACCCTACATACACCCTACTACCTCTGTACTGCTACCCCTGTATGCACCCTGACCTATTACTACTGACCCTACATACACCCTGCTACCCCTGTACTGCTACCCCTGTATGCACCCTCACCTATTACTACTGACCCTACAAACACCCTGCTACCCCTGTACTGCTACCCCTGTATGCACCATGACCTATTACTACTGACCCTACATACACCCTGCTACCCCTGTACTGCTGACCCTGTATGCACCCTGACCTATTACTACTGACTGACCCTACATACACCCTGCTACCCCTGTACTGCTACCCCTGTATGCACCCTGTACTATTACTACTGACCCTACATACACCCAGCTACCCCTGTACTGCTACCCCTGTATACACCCTGACCTATTACTACTGACCCTACATACACCCTGCTACCCCTGTACTGCTACCCCTGTATGCACCCTGACCTATTACTACTGACCCTACATACACCCTGCTACACCTGTATGCACCCTGACCTATTACTACTGACCCTACATACACCCTGCTACCCCTGTATGCACCCTGACCTATTACTACTGACCCTGCTACCCCTGTACTGCTACCCCTGTATGCACCCTGACCCATTACTACTGACCCTACATACACCCTGCTACCCCTGTACTGCTACCGCTGTATGCACCCTAACCTATTACTACTGACCCTACATTCACCCAGCTACCCCTGTACTGCTACCCCTGTATGCACCCTGACCTATTACTACTGACCCTACTTACACCCTACTACCCCTGTACGCACCCTGACCTATTACTACTGACCCTACATACACCCTGCTACCCCTGTATGCACCCTGACCTATTACTACTGACCCTACATACACCCTGCTACCCCTGTACTGCTAAACCTGTATGCACCCTGACCTATTACTACTGACCCTACATACACCCTGCTACCCCTGTACTGCTACCCCTGTATGCACCCTGACCTATTACTACTGACCCTACATACACCCTGCTACCCCTGTACTGCTGACCCTGTATGCACCCTGACCTATTACTACTGACCCTACATACACCCTGCTACCCCTGTACTGCTACCCCTGTACTGCTACCCCTGTATTGCTACCCCTGAATGCACCCTGACCTATTACTACTGACCCTACATACACCCTGCTACCCCTGTACTGCTACCCCTGTACTGCTACCCCTGTACTGCTACCCCTGTACTGCTACCCCTGTACTGCTACCCCTGTACTGCTACCCCTGTACTGCTACCCCTGTACTGCTACCCCTGTACTGCTACCCCTGTACTGCTACCCCTGTACTGCTACCCCTGTATGCACTCTGACCTATTACTACTGACCCTACATACACCCTGCTACCCCTGTTCTGCTGCCCCTGTATGCACCCTGACCTATTACTACTGACCCTATATACACCCTGCTACCCCTGTATGCACCCTGACCTATTACTACTGACCCTTTATACACCCTGCTACCCCGTACTGCTACCCCTGTATGCACCCGGACCTATTACTACTGACCCTACATACACCCTACTACCTCTGTACTGCTACCGCTGTATGCAACCTGACCTTTTACTACTGACCCTGCATACACCCTGCTACCCCTGTACTACTGACCCTGTATGCACCCTGACCTATTACTACTGACCCTACATACACCCTGCTACCCCTGTACTACTGACCCTGTATGCACCCGGACCTATTACTACTGACCCTACATACACCCTACTACCTCTGTACTGCTACCTCTGTATGCACCCTGTACTATTACTACTGACCCTACATACACCCAGCTACCCCTGTACTGCTACCCCTGTATGCACCCTGACCTATTACTACTGACCCTACATACACCCTGCTACCCCTGTACTGCTACCCCTGTATGCACCCTTACCTATTACTACTGACCCTACATACACCCTGCTACCCCTCTACTGCTACCCCTGTATACACCCTGACCTATTACTACTGACCCTACATACACCCTGCTACCCCTGTATGCACTCTGACCTATTACTACTGACCCTACATACACCCTGCTACCCCTGTATGCACCCTGTACTATTACTACTGACCCTACATACACCCTGCTACCCCTGTATACACCCTGTACTATTACTACTGACCCTACATACACCCTGCTACCCCTGTATACACCCTGTACTATTACTACTGACCCTACATACACCCTGCTACCCCTGTATACACCCTGTACTATTACTACTGACCCTACATACACCCTGCTACCCCTGTATGCACCATGTCCTATTACTACTGACCTTACATACACCCTGCTACCCCTGTATGCACCCTGACCTATTACTACTGACCCTACTTACACCCTGCTACCCTGTACTGCTACCCCTGTATGCACCCTGACCTATTACTACTGACCCTACATACACCCTGCTACCCCTGTACTGCTGACCCTGTATGCACCCTGACCTATTACTACTGACCCTACATACACCCTGCTACCCCCCTGTACTGCTACCCCTGTATGCACCCTGACCTATTACTACTGACCCTACATACACCTGCTAACCCCTGTACTGCTACCCCTGTATGCACCCTGACCTATTACTACTGACCCTACATTCACCCTGCTACCCATGTACTGCTGACCCTGTATGCACCCTGACCTATTACTACTGACCCTACATACACCCTGCTACCCCTGTACTGCCTACCCCTGTATGCACCCTGACCTATTACTACTGACCCTACATACATCCTGCTACCCCTGTAATGTTACCCCTGTATGCACCCTGACCTATTACTACTGACCTTACATACACCCTGCTACCCCTGTATGCACCCTGTACTATTACTACTGACCCTACTTACACCCTGCTACCCCTGTACTGCTACCCCTGTATGCACCCTGACCTATTACTACTGACCTTACATACACCCTGCTACCCCTGTATGCACCCTGTGCTATTACTACTGACACTACATACACCCTGCTACCCCTGTATTGCTACCCCTGTATGCACCCTGACCTATTACTACTGACCTTACATACACCCTGCTACCCCTGTATGCACCCTGTACTATTACTACTGACCCTACTTACACCCTGCTACCCCTGTACTGCTACCCCTGTATACACCCTGACCTATTACTACTGACCCTACATACACCCTGCTACCTCTGTAGTGCTGACCCTGTATGCACCCTGACCTATTACTACTGACCCTACATACACCCTGCTACCCCTGTACTGCTACCCCTGTATGTACCCTGACCTATTACTACTGACCCTACATACACCCTGCTACCCCTGTACTGCTACCCCTGTATGCACCCTGACCTATTACTACTGACCCTACATACACCCTGCTACCTCTGTAGTGCTGACCCTGTATGCACCCTGACCTATTACTACTGACCCTACATACACCCTGCTACCCCTGTATGCACCCTGTACTATTACTACTGACCCTACATACACCCTGCTACCCCTGTACTGCTACCCCTGTATACACCCTGTACTATTACTACTGACCCTACATACACCCTGCTACCCCTGTATTGCTACCCCTGTATGCACCCTGACCTATTACTACTGACCCTACTTACACCCTGCTACCCCTGTACTGCTACCCCTGTACTGCTACCCCTGTACTGCTACCCCTGTATGCACCCTGACCTATTACTACTGACCCTACATACACCCTGCTACCGCTGTACTGCTACCCCTGTATGCACCCTGACCTATTACTACTGACCCTACATACACCCTGCTACCCCTGTACTGCTACCCCTGTATACACACTGACCTATTACTACTGACCCTACATACACCCTGCTACCCCTGTATGCACCCTGTCCTATTACTACTGACCTTACATACACCCTGCTACCCCTGTATGCACCCTGTCCTATTACTACTGACCCTACATACACCCTGCTACCCCTGTACTACTACCCCTGTATGCACCCTGACCTATTACTACTGACCCTACTTACACCCTGCTACCCCTGTACTGCTACCCCTGTACTGCTACCCCTGTATGCACCCTGACCTATTACTACTGACCCTACTTACACCCTGCTACCCCTGTACTGCTACCCCTGTACTGCTACCCCTGTATGCACCCTGTCCTATTACTACTGACCTTACATACACCCTGCTACCCCTGTACTGCTGACCCTGTATTCACCCTGACCTATTACTACTGACCCTACATACACCCTGCTACCCCTGTACTGCTACCCCTGTATGCACCCTGACCTATTACTACTGACCCTACATACACCCTGCTACCTCTGTACTGCTACCCCTGTATGCACCCTGACCTATTACTACTGACCCTACATACACCCTGCTACCCCTGTACTGCTACCCCTGTATACACCCTGACCTATTACTACTGACCCTACATATACCCTGCTACCTCTGTACTGCTATCCCTGTATGCACCCTGGCCTATTACTACTGACCCTACATACACCCTGCTACCCCTGTAGTGCTACCCCTGTATGCACCCTGACCTATTACTACTGACCCTACATACACCCAGCTACCTCTGTACTGCTACCCCTGTATGCACCCTGACCTATTACTGCTACCCCTGTACTGCTACCCCTGTATGCACCCTGACCTATTACTACTGACCCTACATACACCCTGCTACCTCTGTACTGCTACCCCTGTATGCACCCTGACCTATTACTACTGACCCTACATACACCCTGCTACCTCTGTACTGCTACCCCTGTATGCACCCTGACCTATTACTACTGACCCTACATTCACCCTGCTACCCATGTACTGCTGACCCTGTATGCACCCTGACCTATTACTACTGACCCTACATACACCCTGCTACCCCTGTACTGCTACTCCTGTATGCACCCTGACCTATTACTACTGACCCTACATACATCCTGCAACCCCTGTAATGTTACCCCTGTATGCACCCTGACCTATTACTACTGACCTTACATACACCCTGCTACCACTGTACTGCTACCCCTGTATACACCCTGACCTATTACTACTGACCCTACTTACACCCTGCTACCCCTGTACTGCTACCCCTGTATGCACCCTGACCTATTACTACTGACCCTACATACACCCTGCTACCCCTGTATTGCTACCCCTGTATGCACCCTGACCTATTACTACTGACCCTACATGCACCCTGCTACCGCTGTACTGCTTCCCCTGTATGCACCCTGACCTATTACTACTGACCCTACATACACCCTGCTACCCCTGTACTGCTGACCCTGTATGCACCCTGACCTATTACTACTGACCCTACATACACCCTGCTACCCCTGTACTGCTACCCCTGTATGCACCCTGACCTATTACTACTGACCCTACATACACCCTGCTACCCCTGTACTGCTACCCCTGTATGCACCCTGACCTATTACTACTGACCCTACATACACCCTGCTACCTCTGTACTGCTACCCCTGTATGCACCCTGTCCTATTACTACTGACCTTACATACGCCCTGCTACCCCTGTACTGCTATCCCTGTATGCACCCTGGCCTATTACTACTGACCCTACTTACACCCTGCTACCCCTGTACTGCTACCCCTGTATGCACTCTGACCTATTACTACTGACCCTACATACACCCTGCTACCCCTGTATACACCCTGACCTATTACTACTGACCCTACATACACCCTGCTACCTCTGTACTGCTACCCCTGTATGCACCCTGACCTATTACTGCTACCCCTGTACTGCTACCCCTGTATGCACCCTGACCTATTACTACTGACCCTACATACACCCTTCTACCTCTGTATGCACCCTGACCTATTACTACTGACCCTACATACACCCTGCTACCTCTGTATGCACCCTGACCTATTACTACTGACCCTACATACACCCTGCTACCCATGTACTGCTGACCCTGTATGCACCCTGACCTATTACTACTGACCCTACATACACCCTGCTACCCCTGTACTGCTACTCCTGTATGCACCCTGACCTATTACTACTGACCTTACATACACCCTGCTACCCCTGTACTGCTACCCCTGTATACACCCTGACCTATTACTACTGACCCTACATACACCCTGCTACCCCTGTACTGCTATCCCTGTATGCACTCTGACCTATTACTACTGACCCTACATACACCCTGCTACCCCTGTTCTGCTACCCCTGTATTGCTACCCCTGTATGCACCCTGACCTATTACTACTGACCCTACTTACACCCTGCTACCCCTGTACTGCTACCTCTGTATACACTCTGACCTATTACTACTGACCCTACTTACACCCTGCTACCCCTGTACTGCTACCTCTGTATACACTCTGACCTATTACTACTGACCCTACTTACACCCTGCTACCCCTGTACTGCTACCTCTGTATACACTCTGACCTATTACTACTGACCCTACTTACACCCTGCTACCCCTGTATGCACCCTGTACTATTACTACTGACCCTACATACACCCTGCTACCCCTGTATGCACCCTGTACTATTACTACTGACCCTACATACACCCTGCTACCCCTGTATACACCCTGACCTATTACTACTGACCCTACATACACCCTGCTACCCCTGTATGCACCCTGTACTATTACTACTGACCCTACTTACACCCTGCTACCCCTGTATGCACCCTGTACTATTACTACTGACCCTACATACACCCTGCTACCCCTGTATACACCCTGACCTATTACTACTGACCCTACATACACCCTGCTACCCCTGTATACACTCTGACCTATTACTACTGACCCTACATACACCCTGCTACCTCTGTACTGCTATCCCTGTATGCACCCTGACCTATTACTACTGACCCTACATACACCCTGCTACCCCTGTACTGCTGACCCTGTATGCTCCCTGACCTATTACTACTGACCCTACTTACACCCTGCTACCCCTGTACTGCTACCCCTGTATGCACCCTGGCCTATTACTACTGACCCTACTTACACCCTGCTACCCCTGTACTGCTACCCCTGTATGCACCCTGACCTATTACTACTGACCCTACATACACCCTGCTACCCCTGTACTGCTGACCCTGTATGCACCCTTACCTATTACTACTGACCCTACATACACCCTGCTACCCCTGTATGCACCCTGACCTATTACTACTGACCCTACATACACCCTGCTACCCCTGTACTGCTACCCCTGTATGCACCCTGACCTATTACTACTGACCCTACATTCACCCTGCTACCTCTGTACTGCTACCCCTGTATGCACCCTGACCTATTACTACTGACCCTACATACACCCTGCTAGCCATGTACTGCTGACCCTGTATGCACCCTGACCTATTACTACTGACCCTACATACACCCTGCTACCCCTGTACTGCTACCCCTGTATACACCCTGACCTATTACTACTGACCCTACATACACCCTGCTACCCCTGTACTGCTACCCCTGTATGCACCCTGACCTATTACTACTGACCTTACATACATCCTGCTAACCCTGTAATGTTACCCCTGTATGCACCCTGACCTATTACTACTGACCTTACATACACCCTGCTACCCCTGTACTGCTACCCCTGTATACACCCTGACCTATTACTACTGACCCTACTTACACCCTGCTACCCCTGTATGCACCCTGACCTATTACTACTGACCCTACATACACCCTGCTACCCCTGTATGCACCCTGACCTATTACTACTGACTCTACATACACCCTGCTACCCCTGTACTGCTACCACTGTATGCACCCTGACCTATTACTACTGACCCTACATACACCCTGCTACCCCTGTATGCACCCTGTACTATTACTACTGACCCTACATACACCCTGCTACCCCTGTACTGCTACCCCTGTATGCACCCTGTCCTATTACTACTGACCTTACATACACCCTGCTACCCCTGTATGCACCCTGACCTATTACTACTGACCCTACTTACACCCTGCTACCCCTGTATGCACCCTGACCTATTACTACTGACCCTACATACACCCTGCTACCCCTGTACTGCTACCCCTGTATGCACCCTGACCTATTACTACTGACCCTACATACACCCTGCTACCCCTGTATGCACCCTGTACTATTACTACTGACCCTACATACACCCTGCTACCCCTGTACTGCTACCCCTGTATGCACCCTGTCCTATTACTACTGACCTTACATACACCCTGCTACCCCTGTAATGTTACCCCTGTATGCACCCTGACCTATTACTACTGACCCTACATACACCCTGCTACCCCTGTATGCACCCTGACCTATTACTACTGACCCTACATACACCCTGCTACCCCTGTAATGTTACCCCTGTATGCACCCTGACCTATTACTACTGACCATACATACACCCTGCTACCCCTGTATGCACCCTGACATTCACCCTGCTACCCCTGTATTGCTACCCCTATATGCACCCTGACCTATTACTACTGACCCTACATACACCCTGCTACCTCTGTACTGCTACCCCTGTATACACCCTGACCTATTACTACTGACCCTACATACACCCTGCTACCTCTGTACTGCTACCCCTCTATGCACCCTGACCTATTACTGCTACCCCTGTACTGCTACCCCTGTATGCACCCTGACCTATTACTACTGACCCTACATACACCCTGCTACCTCTGTACTGCTACCCCTGTATGCACCCTGACCTATTACTACTGACCTTACATACACCCTGCTACCCCTGTACTGCTACCCCTGTATACACTCTGACCTATTACTACTGACCCTACTTACACCCTGCTACCCCTGTATGCACCCTGACCTATTACTACTGACCCTACATACACCCTGCTACCCCTGTATTGCTACCCCTGTATGCACCCTGACCTATTACTACTGACCCTACTTACACCCTGCTACCCCTGTACTGCTACCCCTGTATACACCCTGACCTATTACTACTGACCCTACATACACCCTGCTACCTCTGTACTGCTACCCCTGTGTACACTCTGACCTATTACTACTGACCCTACATACACCCTGCTACCCCTGTATGCACCCTGACCTATTACTACTGACCCTACATACACCCTGCTACCCCTGTACTGCTACCCCTGTATACACCCTGTACTATTACTACTGACCCTACTTACACCCTGCTACCCCTGTACTGCTACCCCTGTATACACCCTGACCTATTACTACTGACCCTACATACACCCTGCTACCCCTGTATGCACCCTGACCTATTACTACTGACCCTACATACACCCTGCTACCCCTGTACTGCTACCCCTGTATACACCCTGTACTATTACTACTGACCCTACATACACCCTGCTACCCCTGTACTGCTACCCCTGTATACACCCTGTACTATTACTACTGACCCTACTTACACCCTGCTACCCCTGTACTGCTACCCCTGTATACACCCTGACCTATTACTACTGACCCTACATACACCCTGCTACCCCTGTATGCACCCTGACCTATTACTACTGACCCTACATACACCCTGCTACCCCTGTACTGCTACCCCTGTATGCACCCTGTACTATTACTACTGACCCTACATACACCCTGCTACCCCTGTACTGCTACCCCTGTATGCACCCTGTCCTATTACTACTGACCTTACATACACCCTGCTACCCCTGTAATGTTACCCCTGTATGCACCCTGACCTATTACTACTGACCCTACATACACCCTGCTACCCCTGTATGCACCCTGACCTATTACTACTGACCCTACATACACCCTGCTACCCCTGTACTGCTACCCCTGTATACACCCTGACCTATTACTACTGACCCTACATACACCCTGCTACCTCTGTACTGCTACCCCTCTATGCACCCTGACCTATTACTGCTACCCCTGTACTGCTACCCCTGTATGCACCCTGACCTATTACTACTGACCCTACATACACCCTGCTACCTCTGTACTGCTACCCCTGTATGCACCCTGACCTATTACTACTGACCTTACATACACCCTGCTACCCCTGTACTGCTACCCCTGTATACACTCTGACCTATTACTACTGACCCTACTTACACCCTGCTACCCCTGTATGCACCCTGACCTATTACTACTGACCCTACATACACCCTGCTACCCCTGTATTGCTACCCCTGTATGCACCCTGACCTATTACTACTGACCCTACTTACACCCTGCTACCCCTGTACTGCTACCCCTGTATACACCCTGACCTATTACTACTGACCCTACATACACCCTGCTACCTCTGTACTGCTACCCCTGTATACACTCTGACCTATTACTACTGACCCTACATACACCCTGCTACCCCTGTATGCACCCTGACCTATTACTACTGACCCTACATACACCCTGCTACCCCTGTACTACTACCCCTGTATACACCCTGTACTATTACTACTGACCCTACTTACACCCTGCTACCCCTGTACTGCTACCCCTGTATACACCCTGACCTATTACTACTGACCCTACATACACCCTGCTACCCCTGTATGCACCCTGACCTATTACTACTGACCCTACATACACCCTGCTACCCCTGTACTGCTACCCCTGTATACACCCTGTACTATTACTACTGACCCTACATACACCCTGCTACCCCTGTACTGCTACCCCTGTATACACCCTGTACTATTACTACTGACCCTACTTACACCCTGCTACCCCTGTACTGCTACCCCTGTATACACCCTGACCTATTACTACTGACCCTACATACACCCTGCTACCCCTGTATGCACCCTGACCTATTACTACTGACCCTACATACACCCTGCTACCCCTGTACTGCTACCCCTGTATACACCCTGTACTATTACTACTGACCCTACATACACCCTGCTACCCCTGTACTACTACCCCTGTATGCACCCTGTACTATTACTACTGACCCTACATACACCCTGCTACCCCTGTATTGCTACCCCTGTATGCACCCTGACCTATTACTACTGACCCTACTTACACCCTGCTACCCCTGTACTGCTACCCCTGTACTGCTACCCCTGTATGCACCCTGACCTATTACTACTGACCCTACATACACCCTGCTACCCCTGTATGCACCCTGACCTATTACTACTGACCCTACATACACCCTGCTACCCCTGTACTGCTGACCCTGTATTCACCCTGACCTATTACTACTGACCCTACATACACCCTGCTACCCCTGTACTGCTACCCCTGTATGCACCCTGACCTATTACTACTGACCCTACATACACCCTGCTACCTCTGTACTGCTACCCCTGTATGCACCCTGTCCTATTACTACTGACCTTACATACACCCTGCTACCCCTGTACTGCTATCCCTGTATGCACCCTGGCCTATTACTACTGACCCTACATACACCCTGCTACCCCTGTACTGCTACTCCTGTATGCACCCTGACCTATTACTACTGACCCTACATACACCCAGCTACCTCTGTACTGCTACCCCTGTATGCACCCTGACCTATTACTACTGACCCTACATACACCCTGCTACCTCTGTACTGCTACCCCTGTATGCACCCTGACCTATTACTACTGACCCTACATACACCCTGCTACCTCTGTACTGCTACCCCTGTATGCACCCTGACCTATTACTACTGACCCTACATACACCCTGCTACCCCTGTACTGCTACCCCTGTATGCACCCTGACCTATTACTACTGACCCTACATACACCCTGCTACCCCTGTACTGCTGACCCTGTATTCACCCTGACCTATTACTACTGACCCTACATACACCCTGCTACCCCTGTACTGCTACCCCTGTATGCACCCTGACCTATTACTACTGACCCTACATACACCCTGCTACCTCTGTACTGCTACCCCTGTATGCACCCTGTCCTATTACTACTGACCTTACATACACCCTGCTACCCCTGTACTGCTATCCCTGTATGCACCCTGGCCTATTACTACTGACCCTACATACACCCTGCTACCCCTGTACTGCTACTCCTGTATGCACCCTGACCTATTACTACTGACCCTACATACACCCAGCTACCTCTGTACTGCTACCCCTGTATGCACCCTGACCTATTACTACTGACTCTACATACACCCTGCTACCCCTGTACTGCTACCACTGTATGCACCCTGACCTATTACTACTGACCCTACATACACCCTGCTACCCCTGTATGCACCCTGTACTATTACTACTGACCCTACATACACCCTGCTACCCCTGTACTGCTACCCCTGTGTGCACCCTGTCCTATTACTACTGACCTTACATACACCCTGCTACCCCTGTATGCACCCTGACCTATTACTACTGACCCTACTTACACCCTGCTACCCCTGTATGCACCCTGACCTATTACTACTGACCCTACATACACCCTGCTACCCCTGTACTGCTACCCCTGTATGCACCCTGACCTATTACTACTGACCCTACATACACCCTGCTACCCCTGTATGCACCCTGTACTATTACTACTGACCCTACATACACCCTGCTACCCCTGTACTGCTACCCCTGTATGCACCCTGTCCTATTACTACTGACCTTACATACACCCTGCTACCCCTGTAATGTTACCCCTGTATGCACCCTGACCTATTACTACTGACCCTACATACACCCTGCTACCCCTGTATGCCCCCTGACCTATTACTACTGACCCTACATACACCCTGCTACCCCTGTAATGTTACCCCTGTATGCACCCTGACCTATTACTACTGACCCTACATACACCCTGCTACCCCTGTATGCACCCTGACATTCACCCTGCTACCCCTGTATTGCTACCCCTATATGCACCCTGACCTATTACTACTGACCCTACATACACCCTGCTACCTCTGTACTGCTACCCCTGTATACACCCTGACCTATTACTACTGACCCTACATACACCCTGCTACCTCTGTACTGCTACCCCTCTATGCACCCTGACCTATTACTGCTACCCCTGTACTGCTACCCCTGTATGCACCCTGACCTATTACTACTGACCCTACATACACCCTGCTACCTCTGTACTGCTACCCCTGTATGCACCCTGACCTATTACTACTGACCTTACATACACCCTGCTACCCCTGTACTGCTACCCCTGTATACACTCTGACCTATTACTACTGACCCTACTTACACCCTGCTACCCCTGTATGCACCCTGACCTATTACTACTGACCCTACATACACCCTGCTACCCCTGTATTGCTACCCCTGTATGCACCCTGACCTATTACTACTGACCCTACTTACACCCTGCTACCCCTGTATTGCTACCCCTGTATACACCCTGACCTATTACTACTGACCCTACATACACCCTGCTACCTCTGTACTGCTACCCCTGTATACACTCTGACCTATTACTACTGACCCTACATACACCCTGCTACCCCTGTATGCACCCTGACCTATTACTACTGACCCTACATACACCCTGCTACCCCTGTACTGCTACCCCTGTATACACCCTGTACTATTACTACTGACCCTACTTACACCCTGCTACCCCTGTACTGCTACCCCTGTATACACCCTGACCTATTACTACTGACCCTACATACACCCTGCTACCCCTGTATGCACCCTGACCTATTACTACTGACCCTACATACACCCTGCTACCCCTGTACTGCTACCCCTGTATACACCCTGTACTATTACTACTGACCCTACATACACCCTGCTACCCCTGTACTGCTACCCCTGTATACACCCTGTACTATTACTACTGACCCTACTTACACCCTGCTACCCCTGTACTGCTACCCCTGTATACACCCTGACCTATTACTACTGACCCTACATACACCCTGCTACCCCTGTATGCACCCTGACCTATTACTACTGACCTTACATACACCCTGCTACCCCTGTACTGCTACCCCTGTATACACCCTGTACTATTACTACTGACCCTACATACACCCTGCTACCCCTGTACTACTACCCCTGTATGCACCCTGTACTATTACTACTGACCCTACATACACCCTGCTACCCCTGTATTGCTACCCCTGTATGCACCCTGACCTATTACTACTGACCCTACTTACACCCTGCTACCCCTGTACTGCTACCCCTGTACTGCTACCCCTGTATGCACCCTGACCTATTACTACTGACCCTACATACACCCTGCTACCCCTGTATGCACCCTGACCTATTACTACTGACCCTACATACACCCTGCTACCCCTGTACTGCTACCCCTGTATGCACCCTGACCTATTACTACTGACCCTACATACACCCTGCTACCCCTGTACTGCTGACCCTGTATTCACCCTGACCTATTACTACTGACCCTACATACACCCTGCTACCCCTGTACTGCTACCCCTGTATGCACCCTGACCTTTTACTACTGACCCTACATACACCCTGCTACCTCTGTACTGCTACCCCTGTATGCACCCTGTCCTATTACTACTGACCTTACATACACCCTGCTACCCCTGTACTGCTATCCCTGTATGCACCCTGGCCTATTACTACTGACCCTACATACACCCTGCTACCCCTGTACTGCTACTCCTGTATGCACCCTGACCTATTACTACTGACCCTACATACACCCAGCTACCTCTGTACTGCTACCCCTGTATGCACCCTGACCTATTACTGCTACCCCTGTACTGCTACCCCTGTATGCACCCTGACCTATTACTACTGACCCTACATACACCCTGCTACCTCTGTACTGCTACCCCTGTATGCACCCTGACCTATTACTACTGACCCTACATACACCCTGCTACCCCTGTACTGCTGACCCTGTATGCACCCTGACCTATTACTACTGACCCTACATACACCCTGCTACCCCTGTACTGCTACCCCTGTATGCACCCTGACCTATTACTACTGACCCTACATACACCCTGCTACCCCTGTACTGCTACCCCTGTATGCACCCTGACCTATTACTACTGACCCTACATACACCCTGCTACCTCTGTACTGCTACCCCTGTATGCACCCGGTCCTATTACTACTGACCTTACATACGCCCTGCTACCCCTGTACTGCTATCCCTGTATGCACCCTGGCCTATTACTACTGACCCTACTTACACCCTGCTACCCCTGTACTGCTACCCCTGTATGCACTCTGACCTATTACTACTGACCCTACATACACCCTGCTACCCCTGTATACACCCTGACCTATTACTACTGACCCTACATACACCCTGCTACCTCTGTACTGCTACCCCTGTATGCACCCTGACCTATTACTGCTACCCCTGTACTGCTACCCCTGTATGCACCCTGACCTATTACTACTGACCCTACATACACCCTGCTACCTCTGTACTGCTACCCCTGTATGCACCCTGACCTATTACTACTGACCCTACATACACCCTGCTACCCCTGTATGCACCCTGACCTATTACTACTGACCCTACATTCACCCTGCTACCCCTGTACTGCTACACCTGTATGCACCCTGACCTATTACTACTGACCCTACATTCACCCTGCTACCCATGTACTGCTGACCCTGTATACACCCTGACCTATTACTACTGACCCTACATACACCCTGCTACCCCTGTATACACCCTGACCTATTACTACTGACCCTACTTACACCCTGCTACCCCTGTATGCACCCTGACCTATTACTACTGACCCTACATACACCCTGCTACCCCTGTATTGCTACCCCTGTATGCACCCTGACCTATTACTACTGACCCTACATACACCCTGCTACCCCTGTATGCACCCTGACCTATTACTACTGACCCTACATTCACCCTGCTACCCATGTACTGCTGACCCTGTATACACCCTGACCTATTACTACTGACCCTACATACACCCTGCTACCCCTGTATACACCCTGACCTATTACTACTGACCCTACTTACACCCTGCTACCCCTGTATGCACCCTGACCTATTACTACTGACCCTACATACACCCTGCTACCCCTGTATTGCTACCCCTGTATGCACCCTGACCTATTACTACTGACCCTACTTACACCCTGCTACCCCTGTACTGCTACCCCTGTATGCACTCTGACCTATTACTACTGACCCTACATACACCCTGCTACCCCTGTATGCACCCTGTACTATTACTACTGACTCTACATACACCCTGCTACCCCTGTAATGTTACCCCTGCATGCACCCTGACCTATTACTACTGACCCTACATACACCCTGCTACCCCTGTAATGTTACCCCTGTATGCACCCTGACCTATTACTACTGACCCTACATACACCCTGCTACCCCTGTACTGCTACCCCTGTATGCACCCTGGCCTATTACTACTGACCCTACATACACCCTGCTACCTCTGTACTGCTACCCCTGTATGCACCATGACCTATTACTGCTACCCCTGTATGCACCCTGACCTATTACTACTGACCCTACATACACCCTGCTACCTCTGTACTGCTACCCCTGTATGCACCCTGACCTATTACTGCTACCCCTGTACTGCTACCCCTGTATGCACCCTGACCTATTACAACTGACCCTACATACACCCTGCTACCCCCGTATGCACCCTGACCTATTACTACTGACCCTACATTCACCCTGCTACCCCTGTACTGCTACCCCTGTATGCACCCTGACCTATTACTACTGACCTTACATACACCCTACTACCCCTGTACTGCTACCCCTGTATACACCCTGACCTATTACTACTGACCCTACTTACACCCTGCTACCCCTGTATTGCTACCCCTGTATGCACCCTGACCTATTACTACTGACCCTACATACACCCTGCTACCCCTGTACTGCTACCCCTGTACTGCTACCCCTGTATGCACCCTGACCTATTACTACTGACCCTACATACACCCTGCTACCCCTGTATGCACCCTGACCTATTACTACTGACCCTACATACACCCTGCTACCCCTGTACTGCTGACCCTGTATACACCCTGACCTATTACTACTGACCCTACTTACACCCTGCTACCCCTGTATGCACCCTGACCTATTACTACTGACCCTACATACACCCTGCTACCCCTGTATTGCTACCCCTGTATGCACTCTGACCTATTACTACTGACCCTACATACACCCTACTACCCCTGTATACACCCTGACCTATTACTACTGACCCTACATACACCCTGCTACCTCTGTACTGCTACCCCTGTATGCACTCTGACCTATTACTACTGACCCTACATACACCCTGCTACCCCTGTATGCACCCTGTACTATTACTACTGACCCTACATACACCCTGCTACCCCTGTACTACTACCCCTGTATGCACCCTGTACTATTACTACTGACCCTACATACACCCTGCTACCCCTGTACTGCTACCCCTGTATGCACCCTGTACTATTACTTCTGACCCTACATACACCCAGCTACCCCTGTATGCACCCTGACCTATTACTACTGACCCTACATACACCCTACTACCCCGTACTGCTACCCCTGTATGCACCTGGACCTATTACTATTGACCCTACTTACACCCTACTACCCCTGTACTGCTACCGCTGTATGCAACCTGACCTTTTACTACTGACCCTACATACACCCTGCTACCCCTGTACTGCTGCCCCTGTATGCACCCTGTACTATTACTACTGACCCTACATAAACCCTGCTACCCCTGTACTGCTACCCCTGTATGCACCCGGACCTATTACTACTGACCCTACATACACCCTACTACCTCTGTACTACTACCCCTGTACTGCTACCCCTGTATGCACCCTGACCTATTACTACTGACCCTACATACACCCTGCTAGCCCTGTACTGCTACCCCTGTATGCACCCTGACCTATTACTACTGACCTTACATACACCCTACTACCCCTGTACTGCTACCCCTGTACTATTACTACTGACCCTACATACACCCTGCTAGCCCTGTACTGCTACCCCTGTACTGCTGACCTTGTATGTACCCTGACCTATTACTACTGACGCTACGTACACCCTGCTGTCCCTGTATGCACCCTGACCTATTACTACTGACTTTACATACACCCTGTTACCCCTGTACTGCTACCCCTGTATGCACCCTGACCTATTACTACTGACTTTACATACACCCTGCTACCCCTGTATGCACCCTGACCTATTACTACTGACCCTACATACACCCTGCTACCCCTGTACTGCTACCCCTATATGCACCCTGACCTATTACTACTGACCCTACATACACCCTGCTACCCCTGTACTGCTACCCCTGTATACACCCTGACCTATTACTACTGACCCTACATACACCCTGTTACCCCTGTACTGCTGACCCTGTATGTACCCTGACCTATTACTACTGACCCTACATACACCCTGCTACCCCTGTACTGCTACCCCTGTATGCACCCTGTACTATTACTACTGACCCTACATACACCCTGCTACCCCTGTATGCACCCTGTACTATTACTACTGACCCTACATACACCCTGCTACCCCTGTACTGCTACCCCTGTACTGCTACCCCTGTATGCACCCTGACCTATTACTACTGACCCTACATACACCCTGCTACCCCTGTACTGCTACCCCTGTACTGCTACCCCTGTATGCACCCTGACCTATTACTACTGACCCTACATACACCCTGCTACCTCTGTACTGCTACCCCTGTATGCACCCTGACCTATTACTACTGACCTTACATACACCCTGCTACCCCTGTACTGCTACCCCTGTATACACCCTGACCTATTACTACTGACCCTACTTACACCCTGCTACCCCTGTATGCACCCTGACCTATTACTACTGACCCTACTTACACCCTGCTACCCCTGTACTGCTACCCCTGTATACACCCTGACCTATTACTACTGACCCTACTTACACCCTGCTACCCCTGTATGCACCCTGACCTATTTCTACTGACCCTACATACACCCTGCTACCCCTGTATTGCTACCCCTGTATGCACTCTGACCTATTACTACTGACCCTACATACACCCTGCTACCCCTGTATGCACCCTGTACTATTACTACTGACCCTACATACACCCTGCTACCCCTGTATACACCCTGTACTATTACTACTGACCCTACATACACCCTGTTACCCCTGTACTGCTGACCCTGTATGTACCCTGACCTATTACTACTGACCCTACATACACCCTGCTACCCCTGTACTGCTACCCCTGTATGCACCCTGTACTATTACTACTGACCCTACATACACCCTGCTACCCCTGTATGCACCCTGTACTATTACTACTGACCCTGCATACACTCTGCTACCCCTGTATGCACCCTGACCTATTACTACTGACCCTACATACACCCTGCTACCCCTGTACTGCTACCCCTGTACTACTACCCCTGTATGCACCCTGTACTATTACTACTGACCCTACATACACCCTGCTACCCCTGTACTGCTACCCCTGTATGCACCCTGTACTATTACTTCTGACCCTACATACACCCTGCTACCCCTGTACTGCTACCCCTGTATGCACCCTGACCTATTACTACTGACCCTACATACACCCTGCTACCCCTGTATGCACCCTGACCTATTACTACTGACCCTACATACACCCTACTACCCCGTACTGCTACCCCTGTATGCACCCGGACCTATTACTATTGACCCTACTTACACCCTACTACCTCTGTACTACTACCCCTGTACTGCTACCCCTGTATGCACCCTGACCTATTACTACTGACCCTACATACACCCTGCTAGCCCTGTACTGCTACCCCTGTATGCACCCTGACCTATTACTACTGACCTTACATACACCCTACTACCCCTGTACTGCTACCCCTGTACTATTACTACTGACCCTACATACACCCTGCTAGCCCTGTACTGCTACCCCTGTACTGCTGACCTTGTATGTACCCTGACCTATTACTACTGACGCTACATACACCCTGCTGTCCCTGTATGCACCCTGACCTATTACTACTGACTTTACATACACCCTATTACCCCTGTACTGCTACCCCTGTATGTACCCTGACCTATTACTACTGACCCTACATACACCCTGCTACCCCTGTACTGCTACCCCTGTATACACCCTGACCTATTACTACTGACCCTACATACACCCTGTTACCCCTGTACTGCTGACCCTTTATGTACCCTGACCTATTACTACTGACCCTACATACACCCTGCTACCCCTGTACTGCTACCCCTGTATGCACCCTGTACTATTACTACTGACCCTACATACACCCTGCTACCCCTGTATGCACCCTGTACTATTACTACTGACCCTGCATACACTCTGCTACCCCTGTACTGCTACCCCTGTATGCACCCTGACCTATTACTACTGACCCTACATACATCCTGCTACCCCTGTACTGCTACCCCTGTATACACCCTGACCTATTACTACTGACTCTACATACACCCTGCTACCTCTGTACTGCTACCCCTGTATGCACCCTGTCCTATTACTACTGACCCTACATACACCCTGCTACCCCTGTACTGCTACCCCTGTATACACCCTGTACTATTTCTACTGACCCTACATACACCCTGCTACCCCTGTACTACTACCCCTGTATGCACCCTGTACTATTACTACTGACCCTACATACACCCTGCTACCTCTGTACTGCTACCCCTGTATGCACCCTGACCTATTACTACTGACCCTACATACACCCAGCTACCCCTGTACTGCTACCCCTGTATGCACTCTGACCTATTACTACTGACCCTACTTACACTCTGCTACCCCTGTACTGCTACCCCTGTATGCACCCTGACCTATTACTACTGACCCTACATACACCCTGCTACCCCTGTACTGCTGACCCTGTATGCACCCTGACCTATTACTACTGACCCTACATACACCCTGCTACCCCTGTACTGCTACCCCTGTATGCACCCTGACCTATTACTACTGACCCTACATACACCCTGCTACCCCTGTACTGCTACACCTGTATGCACCCTGACCTATTACTACTGACCCTACATACACCCTGCTACCCCCGTACTGCTACCCCTGTATGCACCCTGACCTATTACTACTGACCCTACATACATCCTGCTACCCCTGTAGTGTTGCCCCTGTATGCACCCTGACCTATTACTACTGACCCTACATACACCCTGCTACCCCTGTACTGCTTCCCCTGTATGCACCCTGACCTATTACTACTGACCCTACATACATCCTGCTACCCCTGTAGTGTTGCCCCTGTATGCACCCTGACCTATTACTACTGACCCTACATACACCCTGCTACCCCTGTATGCACCCTGTACTATTACTACTGACCCTACATACACCCTGCTACCTCTGTACTGCTACCCCTGTATGCACCCTGACCTATTACTACTGACCCTACATACACCCAGCTACCCCTGTACTGCTACCCCTGTATGCACCCTGACCTATTACTACTGACCCTACTTACACTCTGCTACCCCTGTACTGCTACCCCTGTATGCACTCTGACCTATTACTACTGACCCTACATACACCCTGCTACCCCTGTATGCACCCTGACCTATTACTACTGACCCTACATACACCCTGCTACCTCTGTACTGCTACCCCTCTATGCACCCTGACCTATTACTGCTACCCCTGTACTGCTACCCCTGTATGCACCCTGACCTATTACTACTGACCTTACATACACCCTGCTACCTCTGTACTGCTACCCCTGTATGCACCCTGACCTATTACTACTGACCTTACATACACCCTGCTACCCCTGTATGCACCCTGACCTATTACTACTGACCTTACATACACCCTGCTACCCCTGTACTGCTACCCCTGTATGCACCCTGACCTATTACTACTGACCCTACATACACCCTGCTACCTCTGTACTGCTACCCCTGTATGCACCCTGACCTATTACTACTGACCTTACATACACCCTGCTACCCCTGTACTGCTACCCCTGTATGCACTCTGACCTATTACTACTGACCCTACTTACACCCTGCTACCCCTGTATGCACCCTGACCTATTACTACTGACCCTACATACACCCTGCTACCCCTGTATTGCTACCCCTGTATGCACCCTGACCTATTACTACTGACCCTACTTACACCCTGCTACCCCTGTACTGCTACCCCTGTATGCACTCTGACCTATTACTACTGACCCTACTTACACCCTGCTACCCCTGTTCTGCTACCCCTGTATGCACCCTGACCTATTACTACTGACCCTACTTACACCCTGCTACCCCTGTACTGCTACCCCTGTATGCACTCTGACCTATTACTACTGACCCTACATACACCCTGCTACCCCTGTATACACCCTGACCTATTACTACTGACCCTACATACACCCTGCTACCCCTGTATGCACCCTGTACTATTACTACTGACCCCTACATACACCCTGCTACCCCTGTATTGCTACCCCTGTATGCACCCTGACCTATTACTACTGACCCTACTTACACACTGCTACCCCTGTACTGCTACCCCTGTACTGCTACCCCTGTACTGCTACCCCTGTATGCACCCTGACCTATTACTACTGACCCTACATACACCCTGCTACCCCTGTACTGCTACCCCTGTATGCACCCTGACCTATTACTACTGACCCTACATACACCCTGCTACCCCTGTACTGCTACCCCTGTATACACCCTGTACTATTACTACTGACCCTACATACACCCTGCTACCCCTGTATGCACCCTGTACTATTACTACTGACCCCTACATACACCCTGCTACCCCTGTATTGCTACCCCTGTATGCACCCTGACCTATTACTACTGACCCTACTTACACACTGCTACCCCTGTACTGCTACCCCTGTATGCACCCTGACCTATTACTACTGACCCTACATACACCCTGCTACCCCTGTACTGCTACCCCTGTATGCACCCTGACCTATTACTGACCCTACATACACCCTGCTACCCCTGTACTGCTGACCCTGTATGCACCCTTACCTATTACTACTGACCCTACATACACCCTGCTACCCCTGTACTGCTACCCCTGTATGCACCCTGACCTATTACTACTGACCCTACATACACCCTGCTACCCCTGTACTGCTACCCCTGTATGCACCCTGACCTATTACTACTGACCCTACATACACCCTGCTACCCCTGTACTGCTACACCTGTATGCACCCTGACCTATTACTACTGACCCTACATACACCCTGCTACCCCTGTATGCACCCTGACCTATTACTACTGACCCTACATACACCCTGCTACCCCTGTACTGCTACCCCTGTACTGCTGATCCTGTATACACCCTGACCTATTACTACTGACCCTACTTACACACTGCTACCCCTGTACTGCTACCCCTGTACTGCTACCCCTGTATGCACCCTGACCTATTACTACTGACCCTACATACACCCTGCTACCGCTGTACTGCTACCCCTGTATGCACCCTGACCTATTACTACTGACCCTACATACACCCTGCTACCCCTGTACTGCTACCCCTGTATGCACCCTGACCTATTACTACTGACCCTACAAACACCCTGCTACCCCTGTACTGCTGACCCTGTATGCACCCTTACCTATTACTACTGACCCTACATACACCCTGCTACCCCTGTACTGCTACCCCTGTATACACCCTGACCTATTACTACTGACCCTACATACACCCTGCTACCCCTGTACTGCTACCCCTGTATACACCCTGTACTATTACTACTGACCCTACATACACCCTGCTACCCCTGTATGCACCCTGACCTATTACTACTGACCCTACTTACACACTGCTACCCCTGTACTGCTACCCCTGTACTGCTACCCCTGTATGCACCCTGACCTATTACTACTGACCCTACATACACCCTCCTACCGCTGTACTGCTACCCCTGTATGCACCCTGACCTATTACTACTGACCCTACATACACCCTGCTACCCCTGTACTGCTACCCCTGTATGCACCCTGACCTATTACTACTGACCCTACATACACCCTGCTACCCCTGTACTGCTGACCCTGTATGCACCCTTACCTATTACTACTGACCCTACATACACCCTGCTACCCCTGTACTGCTACCCCTGTACTGCTACCCCTGTACTGCTACCCCTGTACTGCTACCCCTGTACTGCTACCCCTGTACTGCTACCCCTGTATGCACCCTGACCTATTACTACTGACCCTACATACACCCTGCTACCCCTGTACTGCTACCCCTGTATGCACCCTGACCTATTACTACTGACCCTACATACACCCTGCTACCCCTGTACTGCTACCCCTGTATACACCCTGTACTATTACTACTGACCCTACATACACCCTGCTACCCCTGTATGCACCCTGTACTATTACTACTGACCCCTACATACACCCTGCTACCCCTGTATTGCTACCCCTGTATGCACCCTGACCTATTACTACTGACCCTACTTACACCCTGCTACCCCTGTACTGCTACCCCTGTATG
The DNA here is from genome assembly GCA_031769625.1 of Taudactylus pleione. Lineage (NCBI taxonomy): Eukaryota > Metazoa > Chordata > Amphibia > Anura > Myobatrachidae > Taudactylus > Taudactylus pleione. The sequence goes on from JAUIMM010001658.1 coordinate 35,468, forward strand.
CACCCTGACCTATTACTACTGACCCTACATACACCCTGCTACCCCTGTACTGCTGACCCTGTATGCACCCTTACCTATTACTACTGACCCTGCTACCCCTGTACTGCTACCCCTGTATGCACCCTGACCTATTACTACTGACCCTACATACACCCTGCTACCCCTGTACTGCTACCCCTGTATGCACCCTGACCTATTACTACTGACCCTACATACACCCTGCTACCCCTGTACTGCTACACCTGTATGCACCCTGACCTATTACTACTGACCCTACATACACCCTGCTACCCCTGTACTGCTACACCTGTATGCACCCTGACCTATTACTACTGACCCTACATACACCCTGCTACCCCTGTATGCACCCTGACCTATTACTACTGACCCTACATACACCCTGCTACCCCTGTACTGCTACCCCTGTACTGCTGATCCTGTATACACCCTGACCTATTACTACTGACCCTACATTCACCCTGCTACCCATGTACTGCTGACCCTGTATGCACCCTGACCTATTACTACTGACCTTACATACACCCTGCTACCCCTGTACTGCTACCCCTGTATACACCCTGACCTATTACTACTGACCCTACATACACCCTGCTACCCCTGTATGCACCCTGACCTATTACTACTGACCCTACTTACACACTGCTACCCCTGTACTGCTACCCCTGTACTGCTACCCCTGTATGCACCCTGACCTATTACTACTGACCCTACATACACCCTGCTACCGCTGTACTGCTACCCCTGTATGCACCCTGACCTATTACTACTGACCCTACATACACCCTGCTACCCCTGTATGCACCCTGACCTATTACTACTGACCCTACATACACCCTGCTACCCCTGTACTGCTGACCCTGTATGCACCCTTACCTATTACTACTGACCCTACATACACCCTGCTACCCCTGTACTGCTACCCCTGTATGCACCCTGACCTATTACTACTGACCCTACATACACCCTGCTACCCCTGTACTGCTACCCCTGTATGCACCCTGACCTATTACTACTGACCCTACATACACCCTGCTACCCCTGTACTGCTACCCCTGTATGCACCCTGACCTATTACTACTGACCCTACATACACCCTACTACCCCTGTATGCACCCTGACCTATTACTACTGACCCTACATTCACCCTGCTACCCATGTACTGCTGACCCTGTATGCACCCTGCCCTATTACTACTGACCCTACATACACCCTGCTACCCCTGTACTGCTACCCCTGTATGCACCCTGCCCTATTACTACTGACCCTACATACACCCTGCTACCCCTGTACTGCTACCCCTGTATGCACCCTGACCTATTACTACTGACCCTACATACATCCTGCAACCCCTGTAATGTTACCCCTGTATGCACCCTGACCTATTACTACTGACCTTACATACACCCTGCTACCCCTGTACTGCTACCCCTGTATACACCCTGACCTATTACTACTGACCCTACTTACACCCTGCTACCCCTGTATGCACCCTGACCTATTACTACTGACCCTACATACACCCTGCTACCCCTGTATTGCTACCCCTGTATGCACCCTGACCTATTACTACTGACCCTACTTACACCCTGCTACCCCTGTACTGCTACCCCTGTATGCACTCTGACCTATTACTACTGACCCTACATACACCCTGCTACCCCTGTATGCACCCTGACCTATTACTACTGACCCTACATACACCCTGCTACCTCTGTACTGCTACCCCTGTATGCACCCTGACCTATTACTGCTACCCATGTACTACTGACCCTGTATGCACCCTGACCTATTACTACTGACCCTACATACACCCTGCTACCCCTGTATGCACCCTGTACTATTACTACTGACCCTACATACACCCTGCTACCCCTGTATGCACCCTGTCCTATTACTACTGACCTTACATACACCCTGCTACCATTGTACTGCTATCCCTGTATGCACCCTGACCTATTACTACTGACCCTACATACACCCTGCTACCCCTGTAATGTTACCCCTGTATGCACCCTGACCTATTACTACTGACCCTACATACACCCTGCTACCCCTGTATGCACCCTGACCTATTACTACTGACCCTACATTCACCCTGCTACCCCTGTATTGCTACCCCTGTATGCACCCTGGCCTATTACTACTGACCCTACTTACACCCTGCTACCCCTGTACTGCTACCCCTGTATGCACTCTGACCTATTACTACTGACCCTACATACACCCAGCTACCTCTGTACTGCTACCCCTGTATGCACCCTGACCTATTACTACTGACTCTACATACACCCTGCTACCCCTGTACTGCTACCACTGTATACACCCTGACCTATTACTACTGACCCTACATACACCCTGCTACCCCTGTATGCACCCTGACCTATTACTACTGACCCTACATACACCCTGCTACCCCTGTATTGCTACCCCTGTATGCACCCTGACCTATTACTACTGACCCTACTTACACCCTGCTACCCCTGTACTGCTACCCCTGTATGCACTCTGACCTATTACTACTGACCCTACATACACCCTGCTACCTCTGTACTGCTACCCCTGTATGCACCCTGACCTATTACTGCTACCCATGTACTACTGACCCTGTATGCACCCTGACCTATTACTACTGACCCTACATACACCCTGCTACCCCTGTATGCACCCTGTACTATTACTACTGACCCTACATACACCCTGCTACCCCTGTACTGCTACCGCTGTATGCAACCTGACCTTTTACTACTGACCCTGCATACACCCTGCTACCCCTGTACTGCTACCCCTGTACTACTGACCCTGTATGCACCCTGACCTATTACTACTGACCCTACATACACCCTGCTACCCCTGTACTGCTACCCCTGTATGCACCCTGACCTATTACTTCTGACCCTACATACACCCTGCTACCCCTGTACTGCTACCCCTGTATGCACCCTGACCTATTACTACTGACCCTACATTCACCCTGCTACCCCTGTATTGCTACCCCTGTATGCACCCTGGCCTATTACTACTGACCCTACATACACCCTGCTACCCCTGTATACACACTGACCTATTACTACTGACCCTACATACACCCTGCTACCCCTGTATGCACCCTGACCTATTACTACTGAGCCTACATACACCCTGCTACCTCTGTACTGCTACCCCTGTATGCACCCTGACCTATTACTACTGACCTTACATACACCCTGCTACTCCTGTACTGCTACCCCTGTATGCACCCTGACCTATTACTACTGACCCTACTTACACCCTGCTACCCCTGTATGCACCCTGACCTATTACTACTGACCCTACATATACCCTGCTACCCCTGTACTGCTACCCCTGTATGCACCCTGACCTATTACTACTGACCTTACATACACCCTGCTACTCCTGTACTGCTACCCCTGTATGTACCCTGACCTATTACTACTGACCCTACTTACACCCTGCTACCCCTGTATGCACCCTGACCTATTACTACTGACCCTACATACACCCTGCTACCCCTGTACTGCTACCCCTGTATGCACCCTGACCTATTACTACTGACCCTACTTACACCCTGCTACCCCTGTATGCACTCTGACCTATTACTACTGACCCTACATACACCCTGCTACCCCTGTATGCACCCTGTACTATTACTACTGACCCTACATACACCCTGCTACCCCTGTACTACTACCCCTCTATGCACCCTGTACTATTACTACTGACCCTACATACACCCTGCTACCCCTGTACTGCTACCCCTGTATGCACCCTGTACTATTACTTCTGACCCTACATACACCCTGCTACCCCTGTACTGCTACCCCTGTATGCACCCTGACCTATTACTACTGACCCTACATACACCCTGCTACCCCTGTATGCACCCGGACCTATTACTATTGACCCTACATACACCCTACTACCCCTGTACTGCTACCGCTGTATGCAACCTGACCTTTTACTACTGACCCTGCATACACCCTGCTACCCCTGTACTGCTACCCCTGTACTACTGACCCTGTATGCACCCTGACCTATTACTACTGACCCTACATACACCCTGCTACCCCTGTACTGCTGCCCCTGTATGCACCCTGTACTATTACTACTGACCCTACATACACCCTGCTACCCCTGTACTGCTACCCCTGTATGCACCCGGACCTATTACTACTGACCCTACATACACCCTACTACCTCTGTACTGCTACCCCTGTATGCACCCTGACCTATTACTACTGACCCTACATACACCCTGCTACCCCTATACTGCTACCCCTGTATACACCCTGACCTATTACTACTGACCCTACATACACCCTGTTACCCCTGTACTGCTGACCCTGTATGTACCCTGACCTGTTACTACTGACCCTACATACACACTGCTACCCCTGTACTGCTACCCCTGTATGCACCCTGTACTATTACTACTGACCCTACATACACCCTGCTACCCCTGTACTGCTACACCTGTATGCACCCTGTACTATTACTACTGACCCTACATACACTCTGCTACCCCTGTATGCACCCTGACCTATTACTACTGACCCTACATACACCCTGCTACCCCTGTATGCACCCTGTACTATTACTACTGACCCTACATACACCCTGCTACCCCTGTACTGCTACCCCTGTATACACCCTGACCTATTTCTACTGACCCTACATACACCCTGCTACCCCTGTACTACTACCCCTGTATGCACCCTGTACTATTACTACTGACCCTACATACACCCTGCTACCCCTGTACTGCTACCCCTGTATGCACCCTGACCTATTACTACTGACCCTACATACACCCTGCTACCCCTGTACTACTACCCCTGTATGCACCCTGACCTATTACTACTGACCCTACATACACCCTGCTACCCCTGTACTGCTACCCCTGTATGCACCCTGTACTATTACTACTGACCCTACATACACCCTGCTACCCCTGTACTGCTACCCCTGTATGCACCCTGACCTATTACTACTGACCCTACATACACCCTGCTACCCCTGTACTGCTGACCCTGTATGCACCCTGACCTATTACTACTGACCTTACATTCACCCTGCTACCCCTGTACTGCTACCCCTGTACTGCTGATCCTGTATGCACCCTGACCTATTACTACTGACCCTACATACACCCTGCTACCCCTGTACTGCTACCCCTGTATGCACCCTGACCTATTACTACTGACCCTACATACACCCTGCTACCCCTGTACTGCTACACCTGTATGCACCCTGACCTATTACTACTGACCCTACATACACCCTGCTACCCCTGTACTGCTACACCTGTATGCACTCTGACCTATTACTACTGACCCTACATACACCCTGCTACCCCTGTATACACCCTGACCTATTACTACTGACCCTACATACACCCTGCTACCTCTGTACTGCTACCCCTGTATGCACCCTGACCTATTACTGCTACCCATGTACTACTCACCCTGTATGCACCCTGACCTATTACTACTGACCCTACATACACCCTGCTACCCCTGTATGCACCCTGTACTATTACTACTGACCTTACATACACCCTGCTACCCCTGTACTGCTACCCCTGTATGCACCCTGACCTATTACTACTGACCCTACATACACCCTGCTACCCCTGTAATGTTACCCCTGTATGCACCCTGACCTATTACTACTGACCCTACATACACCCTGCTACCCCTGTATGCACCCTGTACTATTACTACTGACCCTACATACACCCTACTACCTCTGTACTGCTACCCCTGTATACACCCTGTACTATTTCTACTGACCCTACATACACCCTGCTACCCCTGTACTACTACCCCTGTATGCACCCTGTACTATTACTACTGACCCTACATACACCCTGCTACCCCTGTACTGCTACCCCTGTATACACCCTGTACTATTTCTACTGACCCTACATACACCCTGCTACCCCTGTACTACTACCCCTGTATGCACCCTGTACTATTACTACTGACCCTACATACACCCTGCTACCCCTGTACTGCTACCCCTGTATGCACCCTGACCTATTACTACTGACCCTACATACACCCTGCTACCCCTGTACTACTACCCCTGTATGCACCCTGACCTATTACTACTGACCCTACATACACCCTGCTACCCCTGTACTGCTACCCCTGTATGCACCCTGACCTATTACTACTGACCCTACATACACCCTGCTACCCCTGTACTGCTACCCCTGTATGCACCCTGTACTATTACTTCTGACCCTACATACACCCTGCTACCCCTGTACTGCTACCCCTGTACTGCTACCGCTGTATGCACCCTGACCTATTACTACTGACCCTACATACACCCTGCTACCCCTGTATGCACCCTGACCTATTACTACTGACCCTACATACACCCTGCTACCCCTGTACTGCTGACCCTGTATGCACCCTGACCTATTACTACTGACCTTACATTCACCCTGCTACCCCTGTACTGCTACCCCTGTACTGCTGATCCTGTATGCACCCTGACCTATTACTACTGACCCTACATACACCCTGCTACCCCTGTACTGCTACCCCTGTATGCACCCTGACCTATTACTACTGACCCTACATACACCCTGCTACCCCTGTACTGCTACCCCTGTACTGCTACCCCTGTATGCACCCTGACTTATTACTACTGACCCTACATACACCCTGCTACCCTTGTATGCACCCTGACCTATTACTACTGACCTTACATTCACCCTGCTACCCCTGTACTGCTGACCCTGTATGCACCCTGACCTATTACTACTGACCCTACATGCACCCTGCTACCCCTGTACTGCTACCCCTGTACTGCTACCTCTGTACTGCTACCCATGGATGCACCCTGACCTATTACTACTGACCCTACATACACCCTGCTACCCCTGTACTGCTACCCCTGTATGAGCCCTGACTTCTTACTACTGACCCTACATACACCCTGCTACCCCTGTACTGCTGACCCTGTATGCACCCTGACCTATTACTACTGACCCTACATACACCCTGCTACCCCTGTACTGCTGCCCCTCTATGCACCCTGACCTATTACTACTGACCCTACATACACCCTGCTACCCCTGTACTGCTGACCCAGTTTGCACCCTGACCTATTACTACTGACCCTACATACACCCTGGTACCCCTGTACTGCTACCCCTGTACTGCTGATCCTGTATGTACCCTGACCTATTACTACTGACCCTACATACACCCTGCTACCCCTGTATGCACCCTGTACTATTACTACTGACCCTACATACACCCTGCTACCCCTGTATGCACCCTGACCTATTACTACTGACCCTACATACACCCTGCTACCCCTGTACTGCTACCCCTGTATGCACTCTGACCTATTACTACTGACCCTACATACACCCTGCTACCCGTGTAAGCACCCTGACCCATTACTACTGACCATACATACACCCTGCTACCCCTGTACTGCTACCCCTGTATGAACCCTGACCTATTACTACTGATCCTACATACACCCTGCTACCCCTGTGCTGCTACCCCTGTATGCACCTTGACCTATTACTACTGACCCTACATACACCCTGCTACCCCTGTCCTGCTACCCCTGTATACACCCTGACCTATTACTACTGACCCTACATACACCCTGCTACCTCTGTACTGCTACCCCTGTATGCACCCTGACCTATTACTATTGACCCTACATACACGCTGCTACCGCTGTATACACCCTGACCTATTACTACTGACCCTACATACACCCTACTACCCCTGTACTGCTGACCCTGTATGCACCCTGACCTATTACTACTGACCCTACATACACCCTGCTACCCCTGTACTGCTACCCCTGTACTGCTGACCCTGTATGCACCCTGACCTATTACTACTGACCCTACATACACCCTACTACCCCTGTACTGCTACCCCTGTATACACCCTGACCTATTACTACTGACCCTACATACACCCTGCTACCTCTGTACTGCTACCCCTGTATGCACCCTGACCTATTACTATTGACCCTACATACACGCTGCTACCGCTGTATACACCCTGACCTATTACTACTGACCCTACATACACCCTACTACCCCTGTACTGCTGACCCTGTATGCACCCTGACCTATTACTACTGACCCTACATACACCCTGCTACCCCTGTACTGCTACCCCTGTACTGCTGACCCTGTATGCACCCTGACCTATTACTACTGACCCTACATACACCCTGCTACCCCTGTATGCACCCTGTACTATTACTACTGACCCTACATACACCCTGCTACCCCTGTATGCACCCTGACCTATTACTACTGACCCTACATACACCCTGCTATCTCTGTACTGCTACCCCTGTATGCACTCTGACCTATTACTACTGACCCTACATACACCCTGCTACCCGTGTATGCACCCTGACCCATTACTACTGACCATACATACACCCTGCTACCCCTGTACTGCTACCACTGTATGAACCCTGACCTATTACTACTGACCCTACATACACCCTGCTACCCCTGTACTGCTACCCCTGTACTGCTACCCCTGTATGCACCCTGACCTATTACTACTGACCCTACATACACCCTGCTACCCCTGTATGCACCCTGACCTATTACTACTGACCCTACATACACCCTGCTACCCGTGTATGCACCCTGACCTATTACTACTGACCATACATACACCCTGCTACCCCTGTACTGCTACCCCTGTATGAGCCCTGACCTATTACTGCTGACCCTACATACACCCTGCTACCCCTGTATGCACCCTGACCTATTACTACTGACCCTACATACACCCTGCTACCCCTGTACTGCTACCCCTGTATACACCCTGACCTATTACTACTGACCCTACATACACCCTACTACCCCTGTACTGCTGACCCTGTGTGCACCCTGACCTATTACTACTGACCCTAATTACACCCTGCTACCTCTGTATGCACTCTGACCTATTACTACTGACCCTACATACACCCTGCTACCCCTGTACTGCTACCCCTGTATGAACCCTGACCTATTACTACTGATCCTACATACACCCTGCTACCCCTGTACTGCTACCCCTGTATGAACCCTGACCTATTACTACTGACCCTACTTACACCCTGCTACCCCTGTATGCACTCTGACCTATTACTACTGACCCTACATACACCCTGCTACCCCTGTCCTGCTACCCCTGTATGCACCCTGACCTATTACTACTGACCCTACATACACCCTGCTACCCCTGTATGCACCCTGTACTATTACTACTGACCCTACATACACCCTGCTACCCCTGTATACACCCTGTACTATTACTACTGACCCTACATACACCCTGCTACACCTGTACTGCTACCCCTGTATGCACCCTGACCTATTACTACTGACCCTACATACACCCTGCTACCCCTGTATGCACCCTGTACTATTACTACTGACCCTACATACACCCTGCTACCCCTGTACTACTACCCCTGTATGCACCCTGTACTATTACTACTGACCCTACATACACCCTGCTACCCCTGTACTGCTACCCCTGTATGCACCCTGATCTATTACTACTGACCCTACATACACCCTGCTACCCCTGTACTGCTACCCCTGTATGCACCCTTACCTATTATTACTGACCCTACATTCACCCTGCTACCCCTGTACTGCTACCCCTGTATGCACTCTGACCTATTACTACTGACCCTACATACACCCTGCTACCCCTGTACTGCTGACCCTGTATGAGCCCTGACCTATTACTACTGACCCTACATATACCCTGCTACCCCTGTACTGCTACCCCTGTATGCACCCTGATCTATTACTACTGACCCTACATACACCCTGCTACCCCTGTACTGCTACTCCTGTATGCACCCTGACCTATTACTACTGACCCTACATGCACCCTGCTACCCCTGTACTGCTGACCCTGTATGAGCCCTGACCTATTACTACTGACCCTACATATACCCTGCTACCCCTGTACTGCTTCCCCTGTATGCACCCTGACCTATTACTACTGACCCTACATACACCCTGCTACCTCTGTACTGCTACCCCTGTATGCACCCTGATCTATTACTACTGACCCTACATGCACCCTGCTACCCCTGTACTGCTACTCCTGTATGCACCCTGACCTATTACTACTGACCCTACATGCACCCTGCTACCCCTGTACTGCTGACCCTGTATGAGCCCTGACCTATTACTACTGACCCTACATATACCCTGCTACCCCTGTACTGCTTCCCCTGTATGCACCCTGACCTATTGCTACTGACCCTACATACACCCTGCTACCCCTGTATCCACCCTGACCTATTACTACTGACCCTACATACACCCTGCTACTCCTGTACTGCTACCCCTGTATCCACCCTGACCTATTACTACTGACCTTAAATACACCCTGCTACCCCTGTACTGCTACCCCTGTATGCACCCTGACCTATTACTACTGACCCTACATACACCCTGCTACTCCTGTACTGCTACCCCTGTACTGCTACCCCTGTATGTACCCTGACCTATTACTACTGACCTTACATACACCCTGCTACCCCTGTACTGCTACCCCTGTATGCACCCTGACCTATTACTACTGACCCTACATATACCCTGCTACACCTGTACTGCTGACCCTGTACTGCTACCCCTGTATCCACCCTGACCTATTACTACTGACCCTACATACACCCTGCTACCCCTGTACTGCTACCCCTGTATGCACCCTGACCTATTACTACTGACCCTACATACACCCTGCTACCCCTGTACTGCTACCCCTGTATGCACCCTGACCTATTACTACTGACCCTACATACACCCTGCTACCCCTGTTCTGCTACCCCTGTATGCACCCTGACCTATTACTACTGACCTTACATACACCCTGCTACCCCTGTACTGCTACCCCTGTATGCACCCTGACCTATTAGTACTGACCCTACATACACCCTGCTACCCCTGTATGCACTCTGACCTATTACTACTGACCCTACATACACCCTGCTACCCCTGTTCTGCTACCCCTGTATGCACCCTGACCTATTACTACTGACCCTACATACACGCTGCTACCCCTGTACTGCTGACCCTGTATGAGCCCTGACCTATTACTACTGACCCTACATATACCCTGCTACCCCTGTACTGTTACCCCTGTATGCACCCTGTACTATTACTACTGACCCTACATACACCCTGCTACCCCTGTACTACTGACCCTGTATGCACCCTGACCTATTACTACTGACCCTACATACACCCTGCTACCCCTGTACTGCTACCCCTGTACTACTGACCCTGTATGCACCCTGTACTATTACTACTGACCCTACATACACCCTGCTACCCCTGTACTGCTACCCCTGTATGCACCCTGACCTATTAGTACTGACCCTACATACACTCTGCTACCCCTGTATGCACTCTGACCTATTACTACTGACCCTACATACACCCTGCTACCCCTGTACTGCTACCCCTGTATGCACCCTGACCTATTACTACTGACCCTACATACACGCTGCTACCCCTGTACTGCTGACCCTGTATGAGCCCTGACCTATTACTACTGACCCTACATATACCCTGCTACCCCTGTACTGTTACCCCTGTATGCACCCTGTACTATTACTACTGACCTTACATACACCCTGCTACCCCTGTACTGCTACCCCTGTATGCACCCTGACCTATTACTACTGACCCTACATATACCCTGCTACACCTGTACTGCTGACCCTGTACTGCTACCCCTGTATCCACCCTGACCTATTACTACTGACCCTACATACACCCAGCTACCCCTGTACTGCTACCCCTGTATGCACCCTGACCTATTAGTACTGACCCTACATACACCCTGCTACCCCTGTATGCACTCTGACCTATTACTACTGACCCTACATACACCCTGCTACCCCTGTACTGCTACCCCTGTATGCACCCTGACCTATTACTACTGACCCTACATACACGCTGCTACCCCTGTACTGCTGACCCTGTATGAGCCCTGACCTATTACTACTGACCCTACATATACCCTGCTACCCCTGTACTGTTACCCCTGTATGCACCCTGTACTATTACTACTGACCCTACATACACCCTGCTACCCCTGTACTACTGACCCTGTATGCACCCTGACCTATTACTACTGACCCTACATACACCCTGCTACCCCTGTACTGCTACCCCTGTACTACTGACCCTGTATGCACCCTGTACTATTACTACTGACCCTACATACACCCTGCTACCCCTGTACTGCTACCCCTGTACTACTGACCCTGTATGCACCCTGTACTATTACTACTGACCCTACATACACCCTGCTACCTCTGTACTACTGACCCTGTATGCACCCTGACCTATTACTACTGACCCTTCATACACCCTGCTACCTCTGTACTGCTACCCCTGTATGCACCCTGTACTATTACTACTGACCCTTCATACACCCTGCTACCTCTGTACTGCTACCCCTCTATGCACCCTGACCCATTACTACTGACCATACATACACCCTGCTACCCCTGTGCTGCTACCCCTGTATGCACTCTGACCTATTACTACTGACCCTACATACACCCTGCTACCCCTGTCCTGCTACCCCTGTATGCACCCTGACCTATTACTACTGACCCTACATACACCCTGCTACCCCTGTATGAGCCCTGACCTATTACTGCTGACCCTACATACACCCTGCTACCTCTGTACTGCTACCCTTGCATGCACCCTGACCTATTACTACTGACCCTACATACACCCTGCTACCCCTGTATCCACCCTGTACTATTACTACTGACCCTTCATACACCCTGCTACCCGTGTACTGCTATCCCTGTATGCACCCTGACCTATTACTACTGACCATACATACACCCTGCTACCCCTGTACTGCTACCCCTGTATGAACCCTGACCTATTACTACTGACCCTACATACACCCTGCTACCCCTGTGCTGCTACCCCTGTATGCACCCTGACCTATTACTACTGACCCTACATACACCCTGCTACCCCTGTATGAGCCCTGACCTATTACTGCTGACCCTACATACACCCTACTACCCCTGTACTGCTACCCCTGTATACACCCTGACCTATTACTACTGACCCTACATACACCCTGCTACCCCTGTATGCACTCTGACCTATTACTACTGACCCTACATACACCCTGCTACCCCTGTACTGCTACCCCTGTATACACCCTGACCTATTACTACTGACCCTACATACACCCTACTACCCCTGTACTGCTGACCCTGTATGCACCCTGACCTATTACTACTGACCCTACTTACACCCTGCTACCTCTGTATGCACTCTGACCTATTACTACTGACCCTACATACACCCTGCTACCCCTGTACTGCTACCCCTGTATGATCCCTGACCTATTACTACTGACCCTACATACACCCTGCTACCCCTGTACTGCTACCCCTGTATGCATCCTGACCTATTCCTACTGACCCTACATACACCCTGCTACCCCTGTACTGCTACCCCTGTATGCACCCTGACCTATTACTACTGACCCTACATACACCCTGCTACCCCTGTATGAGCCCTGACCTATTACTGCTGACCCTACATACACCCTACTACCCCTGTACTGCTACCCCTGTATACACCCTGACCTATTACTACTGACCCTACATACACCCTGCTACCCCTGTATACACCCTGACCTATTACTACTGACCCTACATACACCCTGCTACCCCTGTATGCACCCTGTACTATTACTACTGACCCTACATACACCCTGCTACCTCTGTACTGCTACCCTTGCATGCACCCTGACCTATTACTACTGACCCTACATACACCCTTCTACCCCTGTACTGCTGACCCTGTACTATTACTACTGACCCTACATACACCCTACTACCCCTGTACTGCTGACCCTGTATGCACCCTGACCTATTACTACTGACCCTACATACACCCTGCTACCCCTGTATGCACCCTGTACTATTACTACTGACCCTACATACACCCTGCTACCCCTGTACTGCTACCCCTGTACTGCTACCCCTGTATGCACCCTGACCTATTACTACTGACCCTACTTACACCCTGCTACCTCTGTATGCACCCTGTACTATTACTACTGACCCTACATACACCCTGCTACCCCTGTACTGCTACCCCTGTACTGCTACCCCTGTATGCACTCTGACCTATTACTACTGACCCTACATACACCCTGCTACCCCTGTACTGCTACCCCTGTATGCACTCTGACCTATTACTACTGACCCTACATACACCCTGCTACCCCTGTACTGCTGCCCCTGTATGATCCCTGACCTATTACTACTGACCCTACATACACCCTGCTACCCCTGTACTGCTACCCCTGTATTCACTCTGACCTATTACTACTGACCCTACATACAACCTGCTACCCCTGTACTGCTACCCCTGTATGCACCCTGACTTATTACTACTGACCCTACATACACCCTGCTACCCCTGTACTGCTGCCCCTGTATGCACCCTGTACTATTACTACTGACCCTACATACACCCTGCTACCCCTGTATGCACCCTGTCCTATTACTACTGACCCTACATACACCCTGCTACCCCTGTATGCACCCTGTCCTATTACTAATGACCCTACATACACCCTGCTACCCCTGTATCCACCCTGTACTATTACTACTGACCCTACATACACCCTGCTACCTCTGTACTGCTACCCCTGTATGCACCCTGTCCTATTACTACTGACCCTACATACAACCTGCTACCTCTGTACTGCTACCCCTGTATGCACCCTGTCCTATTACTACTGACCCTACATACACCCTGCTACCTCTGTACTGCTACCCCTGTATGCACCCTGTCCTATTACTACTGACCCTACATACAACCTGCTACCCCTGTACTGCTACCCCTGCATGCACCCTGACCTATTACTACTGACCCTACATACACCCTGCTACCCCTGTACTGCTACCCCTGTACTACTGACCCTGTATGCACCCTGTACTATTACTACTGACCCTACATACACCCTGCTACCCCTGTACTACTGACCCTGTATGCACCCTGTACTATTACTACTGGCCCTACATACACCCTGCTACCCCTGTATGCACCCTGTACTATTACTACTGACCCTTCATACACCCTGCTACCTCTGTACTGCTACCCCTGTACTGCTACCCCTCTATTCACCCTGACCCATTACTACTGACCATACATACACCCTGCTACCCCTGTACTGCTACCCCTGTATGAACCCTGACCTATTACTACTGATCCTACATACACCCTGCTACCCCTGTGCTGCTACCCCTGTATGCACTCTGACCTATTACTACTGACCCTACATACACCCTGCTACCTCTGTACTGCTACCCCTGTATGCACCCTGACCTATTACTACTGATCCTACATACACCCTGCTACCCCTGTCCTGCTACCCCTGTATGCACCCTGACCTATTACTACTGACCCTACATACACCCTGCTACCCCTGTATGAGCCCTGACCTATTACTGCTGACCCTACATACACCCTGCTACCTCTGTACTGCTACCCTTGCATGCACCCTGACCTATTACTACTGACCCTACATACACCCTGCTACCCCTGTACTGCTGACCCTGTACTATTACTACTGACCCTACATACACCCTGCTACCCCTGTATGCACCCTGTACTATTACTACTGACCCTTCATACAACCTGCTACCTCTGTACTGCTACCCCTGTATGCACTCTGACCTATTACTACTGACCCTACATACACCCTGCTACCCGTGTATGCACCCTGACCCATTACTACTGACCATACATACACCCTGCTACCCCTGTACTGCTACCCCTGTATGAACCCTGACCTATTACTACTGACCCTACATACACCCTGCTACCCCTGTGCTGCTACCCCTGTATGCACTCTGACCTATTACTACTGACCCTACATACACCCTGCTACCCCTGTACTGCTACCCCTGTATGCACCCTGACCTATTACTACTGACCCTACATACACCCTGCTACCCCTGTATGAGCCCTGACCTATTACTGCTGACCCTACATACACCCTACTACCCCTGTACTGCTACCCCTGTATACACCCTGACCTATTACTACTGACCCTACTTACACCCTGCTACCTCTGTATGCACTCTGACCTATTACTACTGACCCTACATACACCCTGCTACCCCTGTACTGCTACCCCTGTATGATCCCTGACCTATTACTACTGACCCTACATACACCCTGCTACCCCTGTACTGCTACCCCTGTATGCATCCTGACCTATTCCTACTGACCCTACATACACCCTGCTACCCCTTTACTGCTACCCCTGTATGCACCCTGACCTATTACTACTGACCCTACATACACCCTGCTACCCCTGTATGAGCCCTGACCTATTACTGCTGACCCTACATACACCCTACTACCCCTGTACTGCTACCCCTGTATACACCCTGACCTATTACTACTGACCCTACATACACCCTACTACCCCTGTACTGCTACCCCTGTATGCACCCTGACCTATTACTACTGACCCTACATACACCCTGCTACCCCTGTATCCACCCTGACCTATTACTACTGACCCTACATACACCCTACTACCCCTGTACTGCTGACCCTGTATGCACCCTGACCTATTACTACTGACCCTACATGCACCCTGCTACCCCTGTATTGCTACCCCTGTATACACCCTGACCTATTACTACTGACCCTACTTACACCCTGCTACCTCTGTATACACTCTGACCTATTACTACTGACCCTACATACACCCTACTACCCCTGTACTGCTACCCCTGTATGCACTCTGACCTATTACTACTGACCCTACATATACCCTGCTACCCCTGTACTGCTGCCCCTGTATGATCCCTGACCTATTACTACTGACCCTACATACACCCTGCTACCCCTGTACTGCTACCCCTGTATGCACCCTGACCTATTACTACTGACCCTACATACACCCTGCTACCCCTGTACTGCTACCCCTGTATGCACCGTGACCTATTACTACTGACCCTACATACACCCTGCTACCCCTGTATGCACTCTGACCTATTACTACTGACCCTACATATACCCTGCTACCCCTGTACTGCTGCCCCTGTATGATCCCTGACCTATTACTACTGACCCTACATACACCCTGCTACCCCTGTACTGCTACCCCTGTATGCATCCTGACCTATTACTACTGACCCTACATACACCCTGCTACCCCTGTACTGCTACCCCTGTATTCACTCTGACCTATTACTACTGACCCTACATACACCCTGCTACCCCTGTACTGCTACCCCTGTATTCACTCTGACCTATTACTACTGACCCTACATACAACCTGCTACCCCTGTACTGCTACCCCTGTATGCACCCTGACTTATTACTACTGACCCTACATACACCCTGCTACCCCTGTACTGCTGCCCCTGTATGCACCCTGACCTATTACTACTGACCCTACATACACCCTGCTACCCCTGTATGCACCCTGTCCTATTACTAATGACCCTACATACACCCTGCTACCCCTGTATCCACCCTGACCTATTACTACTGACGCTACATACACCCTGCTACCCCTGTATACACCCTGTCCTATTACTAATGACCTTACATACACCCTGCTACCTCTGTACTGCTACCCCTGTATGCACCCTGTCCTATTACTAATGACCCTACATACACCCTGCTACCCCTGTATCCACCTGTATCCACCCGGACCTATTACTACTGACCCTACATACACCCTGCTACCCCTGTACTGCTACCCCTGTATGCACCCTGACCTATTACTACTGACCCTACATACACCCTGCTACCCCTGTACTGCTACCCCTGTATGCACCCTGACCTATTACTACTGACCCTACATACACCCTGCTACCCCTGTACTGCTGACCCTGTATGCACCCTGACCTATTACTACTGACCCTACATACACCTTGCTACCCCTGTACTGCTGACCCTGTATGAGCCCTGACCTATTACTACTGACCCTACGTACACCCTGCTACCCCTGTACTGCTACCCCTGTATGCACCCTGACCTATTACTACTGACCCTACATACACCCTGCTACCCCTGTACTGCTGACCCTGTATGAGCCCTGACCTATTACTACTGACCCTACGTACACCCTGCTACCCCTGTACTGCTACCCCTGTATGCACCCTGACCTACTACTACTGACCCTACATACACCCTGCTACCTCTGTACTGCTACCCCTGTATGCACCCTGACCTATTACTACTGACCCTACATACACCCTGCTACCCCTGTACTGCTTACCCCTGTATGCACCCTGTCCTATTACTACTGACCCTACATACACCCTGCTACCCCTGTATGCACCCTGACCTATTACTACTGACCCTACATACACCCTGCTACCCCTGTATGCACCCTGACCTATTACTACTGACCTTGCATACACCCTGCTACCCCTGTATCCACCCTGACCTATTACTACTGACCCTACATACACCCTGCTACCCCTGTACTGCTACCCCTGTATGCACCCTGACCTATTACTAATGACCCTACATACACCCTGCTACCCCTGTATCCACCCTGACCTATTACTACTGACCCTACCTACACCCTGCTACCCCTGTACTGCTACCCCTGTATACACCGTGACCTATTACTACTGACCCTACATTCACCCTGCTACCCCTGTACTGCTACCCCTGTATGCACCCTGACCTATTACTACTGACCCTACATACACCCTGCTACCCCTGTACTGCTACCCCTGTATGCACCCTGACCTATTACTACTGACCCTACATACACCCTGCTACCCCTGTACTGCTGACCCTGTATGAGCTCTGACCAATTACTACTGACCCTACATACACCCTGCTACCCCTGTACTGCTACCCCTGTATGCACCCTGACCTATTACTACTGACCTTACTTTCACCCTGCTACCCCTGTACTGCTACCCCTGTATGCACCCTGACCTATTACTACTGACCCTACATACACCCTGCTACCCCTGTACTGCTACCCCTGTATGCACCCTGACCTATTACTTCTGACCCTACATACACCCTGCTACCCCTGTACTGCTACCCCTGAATGCTCCCTGACCTATTACTACTGACCTTACATTCACCCTGCTACCCCTGTACTGCTACCCCTGTATGCACCCTGACCTATTACTACTGACCCTACATACACCCTGCTACCCCTGTACTGCTGCCCCTGTATGCACCCTGACCTATTACTACTGACCCTACATACACCCTGCTACCCCTGTACTGCTGCCCCTGTATGCACCCTGACCTATTACTACTGACCCTACATACACCCTGCTACCCCTGTACTGCTGATCCTGTATGTACCCTGACCTATTACTACTGACCCTAAATACACCCTGCTACCCCTGTATGCACCCTGACCTATTACTACTGACCCTACATACACCCTGCTACCCCTGTACTGCTACCCCTGTATGCACCCTGACCTATTACTACTGACCCTACATACACCCTGCTACCCCTGTACTGCTACCCCTGTATGAGCCCTGACCTATTACTGCTGACCCTACATACACCCTACTACCCCTGTACTGCTACCCCTGTATACACCCTGACCTATTACTACTGACCCTACATACACCCTACTACCCCTGTACTGCTGACCCTGTGTGCACCCTGACCTATTACTACTGACCCTACATACACCCTGCTACCCCTGTACTGCTGCCCCTGTATGATCCCTGACCTATTACTACTGACCCTACATACACCCTGCTACCCCTGTACTGCTACCCCTGTATGCACCCTGACCTATTACTACTGACCCTACATACACCCTGCTACCCCTGTATGCACCCTGTCCTATTACTAATAACCCTACATACACCCTGCTACCCCTGTATCCACCCTGACCTATTACTACTGACCCTACATACACCCTACTACCCCTGTACTGCTGACCCTGTATGCACCCTGACCTATTACTACTGACCCTACATACACCCTGCTACCCCTGTATTGCTACCCCTGTATACACCCTGACCTATTACTACTGACCCTACTTACACCCTGCTACCCCTGTACTGCTACCCCTGTATTCACTCTGACCTATTACTACTGACCCTACATACAACCTGCTACCCCTGTATGCACCCTGACTTATTACTACTGACCCTACATACACCCTGCTACCCCTGTACTGCTGCCCCTGTATGCACCCTGACCTATTACTACTGACCCTACATACACCCTGCTACCCCTGTATGCACCCTGACCTATTACTACTGACCCTACATACACCCTGCTACCCCTGTATGCACCCTGTCCTATTACTAATGACCCTACATACACCCTGCTACCCCTGTATGCACCCTGTCCTATTACTAATGACCTTACATACACCCTGCTACCCCTGTATCCACCCTGACCTATTACTACAGACCCTACATACACCATGCTACCCCTGTACTGCTACCCCTGTATACACCCTGACCTATTAATACTGACCCTATGTACACCCTGCTACCTCTGTACTGCTACCCCTGTATGCACCCTGTCCTATTACTAATGACCCTACATACACCCTGCTACCCCTGTATCCACCCTGACCTATTACTACTGACCCTACATACACCCTGCTACCCCTGTATACACCCTGACCTATTACTACTGACCCTACATTCACCCTGCTACCCCTGTACTGCTACCCCTGTATGCACCCTGACCTATTACTACTGACCCTACATACACCCTGCTACCCCTGTACTGCTACCCCTGTATGCACCCTGACCTATTACTACTGACCCTACATACACCCTGCTACCCCTGTACTGCTGACCCTGTATGCACCCTGACCTATTACTACTGACCCTACATACACCCTGCTACCCCTGTACTGCTACCCCTGTATGCACCCTGACCTATTACTACTGACCTTACATACACCCTGCTACCCCTCTACTGCTACCCCTGTACTGCTGACCCTGTATGAGCCCTGACCTATTACTACTGACCCTACGTACACCCTGCTACCCCTGTACTGCTACCCCTGTATGCACCCTGACCTATTACTACTGACCCTACATACACCCTGCTACCCCTGTACTGCTGCCCCTGTATGCACCCTGACCTATTACTACTGACCCTACTTACACCCTGCTACCTCTGTATACACTCTGACCTATTACTACTGACCCTACATACACCCTGCTACCCCTGTACTGCTACCCCTGTATGCACTCTGACCTATTACTACTGACCCTACATATACCCTGCTACCCCTGTACTGCTGCCCCTGTATGATCCCTGACCTATTACTACTGACCCTACATACACCCTGCTACCCCTGTACTGCTGCCCCTGTATGATCCCTGACCTATTACTACTGACCCTACATATACCCTGCTACCCCTGTACTGCTGCCCCTGTATGATCCCTGACCTATTACTACTGACCCTACATATACCCTGCTACCCCTGTACTGCTGCCCCTGTATGATCCCTGACCTATTACTACTGACCCTACATATACCCTGCTACCCCTGTACTGCTGCCCCTGTATGATCCCTGACCTATTACTACTGACCCTACATACACCCTGCTACCCCTGTACTGCTACCCCTGTATGCACCCTGACCTATTACTACTGACCCTACATACACCCTGCTACCCCTGTACTGCTACCCCTGTATGCACCCTGACCTATTACTACTGACCCTACATATACCCTGCTACCCCTGTACTGCTACCCCTGTATGCACTCTGACCTATTACTACTGACCCTACATATACCCTGCTACCCCTGTACTGCTGCCCCTGTATGATCCCTGACCTATTACTACTGACCCTACATACACCCTGCTACCCCTGTACTGCTACCCCTGTACTGCTACCCCTGTATGCATCCTGACCTATTACTACTGACCCTACATACACCCTGCTACCCCTGTACTGCTACCCCTGTATTCACTCTGACCTATTACTACTGACCCTACATACACCCTGCTACCCCTGTACTGCTACCCCTGTATTCACTCTGACCTATTACTACTGACCCTACATACAACCTGCTACCCCTGTACTGCTACCCCTGTATGCACCCTGACTTATTACTACTGACCCTACATACACCCTGCTACCCCTGTATGCACCCTGTCCTATTACTAATGACCCTACATACACCCTGCTACCCCTGTATCCACCCTGACCTATTACTACTGACGCTACATACACCCTGCTACCCCTGTATACACCCTGTCCTATTACTACTGACCCTACATACACCCTGCTACCTCTGTACTGCTACCCCTGTATGCACCCTGTCCTATTACTAATGACCCTACATACACCCTGCTACCCCTGTATCCACCCTGACCTATTACTACTGACCCTACATACACCCTGCTACCCCTGTACTGCTACCCCTGTATGCACCCTGACCTATTACTACTGACCCTACATACACCCTGCTACCCCTGTATGCACCCTGACCTATTACTACTGACCCTACATACACCCTGCTACCTCTGTACTGCTACCCCTGTATGCACCCTGACCTATTACTACTAACCCTACATACACCCTGCTACCCCTGTATCCACCCTGACCTATTACTACTGACTCTACATACACCCTGCTACCCCTGTATCCACCCTGACCTATTACTACTGACCCTACATACACCCTGCTACCCCTGTACTGCTACCCCTGTATGCACCCTGACCTATTACTACTGACCCTACATACACCCTGCTACCCCTGTACTGCTTACCCCTGTATGCACCCTGTCCTATTACTACTGACCCTACATACACCCTGCTACCCCTGTACTGCTACCCCTGTATACAACCTGACCTATTACTACTGACCCTACGTACACCATGCTACCTCTGTACTGCTACCCCTGTATGCACCCTGACCTATTACTACTGACCCTACATACACCCTGCTACCCCTGTATGCACCCTGACCTATTACTACTGACCTTGCATACACCCTGCTACCCCTGTACTGCTGCCCCTGTATGCACCCTGACCTATTACTACTGACCCTACCTACACCCTGCTACCCCTGTACTGCTACCCCTGTATACACCGTGACCTATTACTACTGACACTACATTCACCCTGCTACCCCTGTACTGCTACCCCTGTATGCACCCTGACCTATTACTACTGACCCTACATACACCCTGCTACCCCTGTACTGCTGACCCTGTATGAGCCCTGACCTATTACTACTGACCCTACATACTCCCTGCTACCCCTGTACTGCTACCCCTGTATGCACCCTGACCTATTACTACTGACCTTACTTTCACCCTGCTACCCCTGTACTGCTACCCCTGTATGCACCCTGACCTATTACTACTGACCCTACATACACCCTGCTACCCCTGTACTGCTGCCCCTGTATGCACCCTGACCTATTACTACTGACCCTACATACACCCTGCTACCCCTGTACTGCTGATCCTGTATGTACCCTGACCTATTACTACTGACCCTAAATACACCCTGCTACCCCTGTATGCACCCTGACCTATTACTACTGACCCTACATACACCCTGCTACCCCTGTACTGCTACCCCTGTATGCACCCTGACCTATTACTACTGACCCTACATACACCCTGCTACCCCTGTATGAGCCCTGACCTATTACTGCTGACCCTACATACACCCTGCTACCCCTGTACTGCTACCCCTGTATACACCCTGACCTATTACTACTGACCCTAAATACACCCTACTACCCCTGTACTGCTGACCCTGTGTGCACCCTGACCTATTACTACTGACCCTACATACACCCTGCTACCCCTGTACTGCTGCCCCTGTATGATCCCTGACCTATTACTACTGACCCTACATACACCCTGCTACCCCTGTACTGCTACCCCTGTATGCATCCTGACCTATTCCTACTGACCCTACATACACCCTGCTACCCCTGTACTGCTACCCCTGTATGCACCCTGACCTATTACTACTGACCCTACATACACCCTGCTACCCCTGTATGCACCCTGTCCTATTACTAATAACCCTACATACACCCTGCTACCCCTGTATCCACCCTGACCTATTACTACTGACCCTACATACACCCTACTACCCCTGTACTGCTGACCCTGTATGCACCCTGACCTATTACTACTGACCCTACATACACCCTGCTACCCCTGTATTGCTACCCCTGTATGCACTCTGACCTATTACTACTGACCCTACATACACCCTGCTACCCCTGTACTGCTACCCCTGTATGCACTCTGACCTATTACTACTGACCCTACATACAACCTGCTACCCCTGTACTGCTACCCCTGTATGCACACTGACCTATTACTACTGACCCTACATACACCCTGCTACCCCTGTATGCACCCTGACCTATTACTACTGACCCTACATACACCCTGCTACCCCTGTATGCACCCTGTCCTATTACTAATGACCCTACATACACCCTGCTACCCCTGTATGCACCCTGTCCTATTACTAATGACCTTACATACACCCTGCTACCCCTGTACTGCTACCCCTGTATCCACCCTGACCTATTACTACAGACCCTACATACACCATGCTACCCCTGTACTGCTACCCCTGTATACACCCTGACCTATTAATACTGACCCTACGTACACCCTGCTACCTCTGTACTGCTACCCCTGTATGCACCCTGTCCTATTACTAATGACCCTACATACACCCTGCTACCCCTGTATCCACCCTGACCTATTACTACTGACCCTACATACACCCTGCTACCCCTGTATACACCCTGACCTATTACTACTGACCCTACATTCACCCTGCTACCCCTGTACTGCTACCCCTGTATGCACCCTGACCTATTACTACTGACCCTACATACACCCTGCTACCCCTGTACTGCTACCCCTGTATGCACCCTGACCTATTACTACTGACCCTACATACACCCTGCTACCCCTGTACTGCTGACCCTGTATGCACCCTGACCTATTACTACTGACCCTACATACACCCTGCTACCCCTGTATGCACCCTGACCTATTACTACTGACCTTACATACACCCTGCTACCCCTGTACTGCTGACCCTGTATGAGCCCTGACCTATTACTACTGACCCTACGTACACCCTGCTACCCCTGTACTGCTACCCCTGTATGCACCCTGACCTATTACTACTGACCCTACATACACCCTGCTACCCCTGTACTGCTGCCCCTGTATGCACCCTGTCCTATTACTACTGACCCTACATACACCCTGCTACCCCTATACTGCTACCCCTGTACGCACCCTGACCTATTACTACTAACCCTACATACACCCTGCTACCCCTGTATGCACCCTGACCTATTACTACTGACCCTACATACACCCTGCTACCCCTGTATCCACCCTGACCTATTACTACTGACTCTACATACACCCTGCTACCCCTGTACTGCTACCCCTGTATGCACCCTGACCTATTACTACTGACCCTACATACACCCTGCTACCCCTGTACTGCTACCCCTGTATGCACCCTGTCCTATTACTAATGACCCTACATACACCCTGCTACCCCTGTATGCACCCTGACCTATTACTACTGACCCTACATACACCCTGCTACCCCTGTACTGCTGCCCCTGTATGCACCCTGACCTATTACTACTGACCCTACATACACCCTGCTACCCCTGTACTGCTACCCCTGTATACAACCTGACCTATTACTACTGACCCTACGTACACCATGCTACCTCTGTACTGCTACCCCTGTATGCACCCTGACCTATTACTACTGACCCTACATACACCCTGCTACCCCTGTATGCACCCTGACCTATTACTACTGACCTTGCATACACCCTGCTACCCCTGTATCCACCCTGACCTATTACTACTGACCCTACATACACCCTGCTACCCCTGTACTGCTACCCCTGTATGCACCCTGACCTATTACTAATGACCCTACATACACCCTGCTACCCCTGTATCCACCCTGACCTATTACTACTGACCCTACATACACCCTGCTACCCCTGTACTGCTGCCCCTGTATGCACCCTGACCTATTACTACTGACCCTACATACACCCTGCTACCCCTGTACTGCTACCCCTGTATACACCGTGACCTATTACTACTGACCCTACATTCACCCTGCTACCCCTGTACTGCTACCCCTGTATGCACCCTGACCTATTACTACTGACCCTACATACACCCTGCTACCCCTGTACTGCTGACCCTGTATGCACCCTGACCTATTACTACTGACCCTACATACACCCTGCTACCCCTGTACTGCTACCCCTGTATGAGCCCTGACCTATTACTACTGACCCTACATACACCCTGCTACCCCTGTACTGCTACCCCTGTATGCACCCTGACCTAATACTACTGACCCTACATACACCCTGCTACCCCTGTACTGCTACCCCTGTATGCACCCTGACCTATTACTACTGACCCTACATACACCCTGCTACCCCTGTACTGCTACCCGTGTATGCACCCTGACCTATTACTACTGACCCTAGATACACCCTGCTACCCCTGTTCTGCTACCCCTGTATGCACCCTGACCTATTACTACTGACCCTACATACACCCTGCTACCCCTGTATCCACCCTGACCTATTACTACTGACCCTACATACACCCTGCTACCCCTGTATACACCCTGACCTATTACTACTGACCCTACATTCACCCTGCTACCCCTGTACTGCTACCCCTGTATGCACCCTGACCTATTACTACTGACCCTACACACACCCTGCTACCCCTGTACTGCTACCCCTGTATGCACCCTGACCTATTACTACTGACCCTACATACACCCTGCTACCCCTGTACTGCTGACCCTGTATGCACCCTGACCTATTACTACTGACCCTACATACACCCTGCTACCCCTGTACTGCTACCCCTGTATGCACCCTGACCTATTACTACTGACCTTACATACACCCTGCTACCCCTGTACTGCTGACCCTGTATGAGCCCTGACCTATTACTACTGACCCTACGTACACCCTGCTACCCCTGTACTGCTACCCCTGTACTGCTACCCCTGTACTGCTACCCCTGTATGCACCCTGACCTATTACTACTGACCCTACATACACCCTGCTACCCCTGTACTGCTGCCCCTGTATGCACCCTGTCCTATTACTACTGACCCTACATACACCCTGCTACCCCTATACTGCTACCCCTGTACGCACCCTGACCTATTACTACTAACCCTACATACACCCTGCTACCCCTGTATGCACCCTGACCTATTACTACTGACCCTACATACACCCTGCTACCCCTGTATCCACCCTGACCTATTACTACTGACTCTACATACACCCTGCTACCCCTGTACTGCTACCCCTGTATGCACCCTGACCTATTACTACTGACCCTACATACACCCTGCTACCCCTGTACTGCTACCCCTGTATGCACCCTGTCCTATTACTAATGACCCTACATACACCCTGCTACCCCTGTATGCACCCTGACCTATTACTACTGACCCTACATACACCCTGCTACCCCTGTACTGCTGCCCCTGTATGCACCCTGACCTATTACTACTGACCCTACATACACCCTGCTTCCCCTGTACTGCTACCCCTGTATACAACCTGACCTATTACTACTGACCCTACGTACACCATGCTACCTCTGTACTGCTACCCCTGTATGCACCCTGACCTATTACTACTGACCCTACATACACCCTGCTACCCCTGTATGCACCCTGACCTATTACTACTGACCTTGCATACACCCTGCTACCCCTGTATCCACCCTGACCTATTACTACTGACCCTACATACACCCTGCTACCCCTGTACTGCTACCCCTGTATGCACCCTGACCTATTACTAATGACCCTACATACACCCTGCTACCCCTGTATCCACCCTGACCTATTACTACTGACCCTACATACACCCTGCTACCCCTGTACTGCTGCCCCTGTATGCACCCTGACCTATTACTACTGACCCTACATACACCCTGCTACCCCTGTACTGCTACCCCTGTATACACCGTGACCTATTACTACTGACCCTACATTCACCCTGCTACCCCTGTACTGCTACCCCTGTATGCACCCTGACCTATTACTACTGACCCTACATACACCCTGCTACCCCTGTACTGCTGACCCTGTATGAGCCCTGACCTATTACTACTGACCCTACATACACCCTGCTACCCCTGTACTGCTACCCCTGTATGCACCCTGACCTAATACTACTGACCCTACATACACCCTGCTACCCCTGTACTGCTACCCCTGTATGCACCCTGACCTATTACTACTGACCCTACATACACCCTGCTACCCCCGTACTGCTACCCCTATATGCACCCTGACCTATTACTACTGACCCTACATACACCCTGCTACCCCTATACTGCTACCCCTGTATGCACCCTGACCTATTACTACTGACCCTACATACACCCTGCTACCCCTGTACTGCTACCCGTGTATGCACCCTGACCTATTACTACTGACCCTAGATACACCCTGCTACCCCTGTTCTGCTGACCCTGCCCTATTACTGGCTCTGTACATCAGTATCAGTGTATATTGGGCAGTCTCTTGGCATGTGTATCATGTGGGATGTTACGCAGGATGTATAATCGTCTGGCTGTATTTCTGCAGGTTCCCTGCTCTCAGTAGGACATCCTCGCCCCGATAAGTTCCCCAGCAGCCTGGACTCTGAGAACGGTGAGTGCAATCTCCGGATGGTACCAGTGTCTGTGCTAGGAGACAATAGACATGGAATTAAACCCTGGGAAAATCTTTGTTGCTTTCCAGAGATTGTCAGCACATCTCTGATTAGTCAGAAAATGATTCAGGTGTTAATCACTGCCCACTACCATAAATACACAATGGCCTTTGCCTTCTTGTCATGGGGTCTTTACTCCACCACCGGACCCTCCCTCACTGAGTGCGCAGCATTGATAGGAGAGTCACCAGCACTGCTTACGTCTGGTGTTGTGTGTAGCTGTTGTAGAACCTCTTTCCTCCTCACAGTTGCTTTGGATCAGGACTACAATATAGCAGGCATAATGGTGACTCGGGAAATTCCAGGAATGGATTAGAGTGTTAGCTCTTCTCTGTAGGTTACAGCAGTGGTTCTCAAACTCGGTCCTCAGGAACCCACACAGGTCACGTTTTCCAGGGTACAGGTGTTTCATTACTCATTTAAAAGATCCACAGGAGGAGCTAATTATTTCATTGTGTTTCAGTGAGGAGACCTGGAAAACATGCGCTGTTTGGGGTCCTGAGGGCAGAGTTTGAGAAACTGTAGGTTACAGGATTACCGCAGGTTATTGGCATCAGGAAGGATTTAGTGTAGTAGTGATGGTCATAGTACACACATGCAGCGAGCCAGATACAACATGGGATGGATGGATGGATATGTGATGAGATTGATGGGACCTGTGTTGCTTTTATCTCCAGGGTTCTCCAGCACAGAGCTGTCCGCAGTGGTAAGTAATGCCATCCTGTCTGCATATCATGGGAATCTCCTGAGTGTAAGTCTTGGCTCTCCTCCACCCTCGGCGGAGCAATCTCCCCCCACCTCCAATGATGCTCTGCTGTTCCATGAGAAATGCGGTACTCTCATCAAGCTCAGTAATGGCAACAAGACGGCAGAACGGAGGCGGCCCCTCGATGAGTTCAACAATGGGGTGGTGATGACTAACCGGCCCCTGAAGGACTGTGAGATGTTTGAGGTAAGAGTGGCTCTAGCAGAGCATTTGTTCTCGCGTTGTCCCTCTAGTGCCGGGTGATCATACAATATATCTTCTGTGCAGATTCGGATCGATAAGCTAGTGGATAAATGGTCGGGATCCATTGAAATTGGTGTCACCACGCACAATCCCAACAGCCTGGAATATCCAGCCACCATGACTAACCTGCGCTCAGGTAAGAGGTCTAACCCTTCCCGTAAGACTATGTCCTGATGGGCCCAGGAAAGGTCCCTCCTGCTTTCCTGTTGGCACTGACAGTGGTCTTTCCTATGCTGATTCTACTGACATGGCGGCTGGTTCACCTGCTCCACTCCTGGTCTCATATCATAATTAAGCCAGGTCCAGGAACTAGGTTCTCCTAACACTCTGATGTACCTTGCAGAGGCCCCTCCTCCTCTTCCAATACCACCACGCCTGGCAAAGGGCCCTCCACCTCTTCTAATTCCACCACGCCTGGCAGAGGGCCCTCCTCCTCTATTATCACCACACCTGGCACAGGGCCCTCCTCTTCTAATACCACCACGCCTGGCAGAGGGCCCTCCTCCTTCTCTTCTAATACCACCACGCCTGGCAGAGGGCCCTCCTCCTTCTCTTCTAATACCACCACGCCTGGCAAAGGGCCGCCCTCCTCTTCCAATACCACCACGCCTGGCAGAGGCACCTCCTCCTCTTCTAATACCACCACGCCTGGCAGAGCCCCCTCCTCCTCTTCTAATACCACCACGCCTGGCAGAGCCCCCTCCTCCTCTTCTAATACCACCACGCCTGGCAGAGGGCCCTCTTCCTCTTCTAATACCACCACGCCTGGCAGAGGGCCCTCCTCCTCTATTATCACCACACCTGGCACAGGGCCCTCCTCTTCTAATACAACCACGCCTGGCAGAGGGCCCTCCTCCTTCTCTTCTAATACCACCACGCCTGGCAGAGGGCCCTCCTCCTCTTCTAATACCACCACGCCTGGCAGATGCCCCTCCTCCTCTACTAATACCACCACGCCTGGCAGAGGGTCCTCTACTAATACCACCATGCCTGGCAGAGGCCCCTCCTCCTCTTCTAATACCACCACGCCTGCCAGAGGGCCATCCTCCTCTTCTAATACCACCACGCCTGGCAGATGCCCCTCCTCCTTTACTAATACCACCATGCCTGGCAGAGGCCCCCCCTCCTCTACTAATACCACCACGCCTGGCAGAGGGCCCTCTACTAATACCACCACGCCTGGCAGAGGGCCCTCCTCCTCTACTAATACCACCACGCCTGGCAGAGGGCCATCCTCCTCTTCTAATACCACCTCGCCTGGCAGAGGGTCCTCTACTAATACCACCACGCCTGGCAGAGGGCCATCCTCCTCTTCTAATACCACCACGCCTGGCAGATGCCCCTCCTCCTCTACTAATACCACCATGCCTGGCAGAGGCCCCCCCTCCTCTACTAATACCACCACGCCTGGCAGAGGGCCCTCTTCCTCTATTATCACCACACCTGGCACAGGGCCCTCCTCTTCTAATACCACCACGCCTGGCAGAGGGCCCTCCTCCTCTACTAATACCACCACGCCTGGCAGAGGGCCATCCTCCTCTTCTAATACCACCTCGCCTGGCAGAGGGCCCTCTTCCTCTTCTAATACCACCACGCCTGGCAGAGGGCCCTCCTCCTCTTCTAATACCACCACGCCTGGCAGAGGGCCCTCCTCCTCTTCTAATACCACCACGCCTGGCAGAGGGCCCTCCTCCTCTTCTAATACCACCACGCCTGGCAGAGGGCCCTCCTCCTCTTCTAATACCACCACGCCTGGCAGAGGGCCCTCCTCCTCTTCTAATACCACCACGCCTGGCAGAGGGCCCTGCTCCTCTTCTAATACCACCATGCCTGGCAGAGGCCCCTCCTCCTCTACTAATACCACCACGCCTGGCAGAGGGCCCTCCTCCTCTACTAATACCACCATGCCTGGCAGAGGGCCCTCCTCCTCTACTAATACCACCATGCCTGGCAGAGGGCCCTCCTCCTCTACTAATACCACCATGCCTGGCAGAGGGCCCTCCTCCTCTACTAATACCACCACGCCTGGCAGAGGGTCCTCTACTAATATCACCATGCCTGGCAGAGGCCCCTCCTCCTCTTCTAATACCACCACGCCTGGCAGAGGGCCATCCTCCTCTTCTTATACCACCATGCCTGGCAGAGGGCCCTCCTCCTCTTCTAATACCACCACGCCTGGCAGAGGGCCCTCCTCCTCTTCTAATACCACCACGCCTGGCAGAGGGCCCTCCTCCTCTTCTAATACCACCACGCCTGGCAGAGGGCCGCCCTCCTTTTCTAATACCACCACGCCTGGCAGAGGGCCCTGCTCCTCTTCTAATACCACCATGCCTGGCAGAGGGCCCTCCTCCTCTACTAATACCACCACGCCTGGCAGAGGGCCCTCCTCCTCTTCTAATACCACCACGCCTGGCAGAGGGCCCTCCTCTTCTAATACCACCACGCCTGGCAGAGGGCCCTCCTCCTCTACTAATACCACCACGCCTGGCAGAGGGCCCTCCTACTCTTCTAATACCACCACGCCTGGCAGAGGCCCCTCCTCCTCTACTAATACCACCACGCCTGGCAGAGGCCCCTCCTCCTCTACTAATACCACCATGCCTGGCAGTGGCCCCTCCTCCTCTACTAATACCACCATGCCTGGCAGAGGCCCCTCCTCCTCTACTAATACCACCACGCCTGGCAGAGGGCCCTCCTCCTCTTCTAATACCACCACGCCTGGCAGAGGCCCCTCCTCCTCTACAAATACGTCCACGCCTGGCAGAGGGCCCCCCTCCTCTTCTTCTAATACCACCACGCCTGGCAGAGGGCTCCCCTCCTCTACTAATACCACCATGCCTGGCAGAGGGCCCCCCTCCTCTCCTAATACCACCACGCCTGGCAGAGGGCCCTCCTCCTCTACTAATACCACCACGCCTGGCAGAGGGCCCTCCTCCTCTTCTAATACCACCACGCCTGGCAGATGATACTTTGTCGCTGTTCAGTTACCCAATGCCTCAAACTAAAGAGCGCTAGCGTGGGAGATGTTGTTCTAAGTGGGGTATTAGCATCTGGCTTGGTTAAAAAAGCATTTATTCCATCATATATAAAACACATTATTAATAAACTGCTCCCTGCATCGGAGTAGTTATATAGCTGCACAAATATGAGATCACAAATAAATCTATATCAGTCAATTGACTCTGATATCTTACTCATAAGGGGTCTGGTATAGGTAATAGACGTCAGTCTGTAGATCCCGGAGAACGTTCCAGTATTGAAAGAGATGTTACCAATCCTGGTTAGCAAGATGTCCTCCTATGGAGGGATGTCCCAGTGGTGTCTCCAGAGATTGTCAGCACATCTCTGATTAGTCAGAAAATGATTCAGGTGTTAATCACTGCCCACTACCATAAATACATAAATGTCTGGAAATATGTACTGGTCCAGATCCAGGGCTGAAATCTGTGCTTTTGATTTGGGGTTGAACCACAGGATTGGTAACGTTCTTCGGGATCTACAGACTGACGTCTATTACCTATACCAGACCCCTTATGAGTAAGATATCAGAGTCAATTGACTGATATAGATTTATTTGTGATCTCATATTTGTGCAGCTATATAACTACTCCGATGCAGGGAGCAGTTTATTAATAATGTGTTTTATATATGATGGAATAAATGCTTTTTTAACCAAGCCAGATGCTAATACATTTGTTATAGAATAGTAATATTCAGGGTGATTTCCTGAACCCCACTTAGAACAACATCTCCCACGCTAGCGCTCTTTAGTTTTTATCTATTGATTTGTAATAAGGAGACTAACACCCTCCTTTTACAGCTGCTTGATGATAAGCGCCATCTAGTTTGTTTTTTCTTTGTATTCATACACAATTTGTGCCTCAATCTTGTGATTGGTTTCTCCCTCCAGGAACCATCATGATGAGCGGCTGTGGGATTCTGACCAATGGGAAGGGTACGCGCCGGGAGTACTGCGAGTTTAGCCTGGACGAGCTTCAGGTCAGAGACTTCTAAATATTCTATATGATAAATAAAGATACTGGTTAGATGTGTATGTGCTATGTATGGCATTGCCCTCTCCTGTGCCCTATACTGTGTGCCCACCATCAGGAGACGTGTATGTGTTATGTATGGCATTGCCCTCTCCTGTGCCCTATACGGTGTGCCCACCATCAGGAGACGTGTCTGTGTTATGTATGGCATTACCTCTCCTGTGCCCTATACTGTGTGCCCACCATCAGGAGACGTGTATGTGTTATGTATGGCATTGCCCTCTCCTGTGCCCTATACTGTGTGCCCACCATCAGGAGACGTGTATGTGTTATGTATGGCATTGCCTCTCCTGTGCCCTATACTGTGTGCCCACCATCAGGAGACGTGTATGTGTTATGTATGGCATTGCCCTCTCCTGTGCCCTATACTGTGTGCCCACCATCAGGAGACGTGTATGTGTTATGTATGGCATTGCCCTCTCCTGTGCCCTATACGGTGTGCCCACCATCAGGAGACGTGTCTGTGTTATGTATGGCATTGCCCTCTCCTGTGCCCTATACGGTGTGCCCACCATCAGGAGACGTGTCTGTGTTATGTATGGCATTACCTCTCCTGTGCCCTATACTTTGTGCCCACCATCAGGAGACGTGTATGTGTTATGTATGGCATTGCCCTCTCCTGTGCCCTATACTGTGTGCCCACCATCAGGAGACGTGTATGTGTTATGTATGGCATTGCCTCTCCTGTGCCCTATACTGTGTGCCCACCATCAGGAGACGTGTATGTGTTATGTATGGCATTGCCTCTCCTGTGCCCTATACTGTGTGCCCACCATCAGGAGACGTGTATGTGTTATGTATGGCATTGCCTCTCCTGTGCCCTATACTGTGTGCCCACCATCAGGAGACGTGTCTGTGTTATGTATGGCATTGCCCTCTCCTGTGCCCTATACTGTGTGCCCACCATCAGGAGACGTGTATGTGTTATGTATGGCATTGCCCTCTCCTGTGCCCTATACTGTGCCCACCATCAGGAGACGTGT
Source organism: Taudactylus pleione (assembly GCA_031769625.1). Classification (NCBI taxonomy): domain Eukaryota; kingdom Metazoa; phylum Chordata; class Amphibia; order Anura; family Myobatrachidae; genus Taudactylus; species Taudactylus pleione. Next base: position 70,357 of record JAUIMM010001658.1, read on the forward strand.
ATGTGCTATGTATGGCATTGCTTCTCCTGTGCCCTATACGGTGTGCCCACCATCAGGAGACGTGTCTGTGTTATGTATGGCATTGCCCTCTCCTGTGCCCTATACGGTGTGCCCACCATCAGGAGACGTGTCTGTGTTATGTATGGCATTACCTCTCCTGTGCCCTATACTGTGTGCCCACCATCAGGAGATGTGTATGTGTTATGTATGGCATTGCCCTCTCCTGTGCCCTATACTGTGTGCCCACCATCAGGAGACGTGTATGTGTTATGTATGGCATTGCCTCTCCTGTGCCCTATACTGTGTGCCCACCATCAGGAGACGTGTATGTGTTATGTATGGCATTGCCTCTCCTGTGCCCTATACTGTGTGCCCACCATCAGGAGACGTGTATGTGTTATGTATGGCATTGCCTCTCCTGTGCCCTATACTGTGTGCCCACCATCAGGAGACGTGTATGTGTTATGTATGGCATTGCCTCTCCTGTGCCCTATACTGTGTGCCCACCATCAGGAGACGTGTCTGTGTTATGTATGGCATTGCCCTCTCCTGTGCCCTATACTGTGTGCCCACCATCAGGAGACGTGTATGTGTTATGTATGGCATTGCCCTCTCCTGTGCCCTATACTGTGCCCACCATCAGGAGACGTGTATGTGCTATGTATGGCATTGCTTCTCCTGTGCCCTATACTGTGTGCCCACCATCAGGAGACGTGTATGTGTTATGTATGGCATTGCCTCTCCTGTGCCCTATACTGTGTGCCCACCATCAGGAGACGTGTCTGTGTTATATATGGCATTGCCTCTCCTGTGCCCTATACTGTGTGTCCACCATCAGGAGACGTGTCTGTGTTATGTATGGCATTGCCTCTCCTGTGCCCTATACTGTGTGCCCACCATCAGGAGACGTGTCTGTGTTATGTATGGCATTGCCTCTCCTGTGCCCTATACTGTGTGCCCACCATCAGGAGACGTGTATGTGTTATGTATGGCATTGCCTCTCCTGTGCCCTATACTGTGTGCCCACCATCAGGAGACGTGTATGTGTTATGTATGGCATTGCCCTCTCCTGTGCCCTATACTGTGTGCCCACCATCAGGAGACGTGTATGTGTTATGTATGGCATTGCCTCTCCTGTGCCCTATACTGTGTGCCCACCATCAGGAGACGTGTATGTGTTATGTATGGCATTGCCTCTCCTGTGCCCTATACTGTGTGCCCACCATCAGGAGACGTGTATGTGTTATGTATGGCATTGCCTCTCCTGTGCCCTATACTGTGTGCCCACCATCAGGAGACGTGTATGTGTTATGTATGGCATTGCCTCTCCTGTGCCCTATACTGTGTGCCCACCATCAGGAGACGTGTCTGTGTTATGTATGGCATTGCCCTCTCCTGTGCCCTATACTGTGTGCCCACCATCAGGAGACGTGTATGTGTTATGTATGGCATTGCCCTCTCCTGTGCCCTATACTGTGCCCACCATCAGGAGACGTGTATGTGCTATGTATGGCATTGCCTCTCCTGTGCCCTATACTGTGTGCCCACCATCAGGAGACGTGTATGTGTTATGTATGGCATTGCCTCTCCTGTGCCCTATACTGTGTGCCCACCATCAGGAGACGTGTCTGTGTTATGTATGGCATTGCCTCTCCTGTGCCCTATACTGTGTGTCCACCATCAGGAGACGTGTCTGTGTTATGTATGGCATTGCCTCTCCTGTGCCCTATACTGTGTGCCCACCATCAGGAGACGTGTCTGTGTTATGTATGGCATTGCCTCTCCTGTGCCCTATACTGTGTGCCCACCATCAGGAGACGTGTATGTGTTATGTATGGCATTGCCTCTCCTGTGCCCTATACTGTGTGCCCACCATCAGGAGACGTGTATGTGTTATGTATGGCATTGCCTCTCCTGTGCCCTATACTGTGTGCCCACCATCAGGAGACGTGTATGTGTTATGTATGGCATTGCCTCTCCTGTGCCCTATACTGTGTGCCCACCATCAGGAGACGTGTATGTGTTATGTATGGCATTGCCTCTCCTGTGCCCTATACTGTGTGCCCACCATCAGGAGACGTGTATGTGTTATGTATGGCATTGCCTCTCCTGTGCCCTATACTGTGTGCCCACCATCAGGAGACGTGTATGTGTTATGTATTGCATTGCCTCTCCTGTGCCCTATACTGTGTGCCCACCATCAGGAGACGTGTATGTGTTATGGATGGCATTGCCTCTCCTGTGCCCTATACTGTGTGCCCACCATCAGGAGACGTGTATGTGTTATGTATGGCATTGCCTCTCCTGTGCCCTATACTGTGTGCCCACCATCAGGAGACGTGTATGTGTTATGTATGGCATTGCTCTCTCCTGTGCCCTATACTGTGTGCCCACCATCAGGAGAGGTGTATGTGTTATGTATGACATTGCCTCTCCTGTGCCCTATACTGTGTGCCCACCATCAGGAGACGTGTATGTGTTATGTATGGCATTGCCTCTCCTGTGCCCTATACTGTGTGCCCACCATCAGGAGACGTGTATGTGTTATGTATGGCATTGCCTCTCCTGTGCCCTATACTGTGTGCCCACCATCAGGAGACGTGTATGTGTTATGTATGGCATTGCCTCTCCTGTGCCCTATACTGTGTGCCCACCATCAGGAGACGTGTATGTGTTATGTATGGCATTGCCTCTCCTGTGCCCTGTACTGTGTGCCCACCATCAGGAGACGTGTATGTGTTATGTATGGCATTGCCCTCTCCTGTGCCCTATACTGTGTGCCCACCATCAGGAGACGTGTATGTGTTATGTATGGCATTGCCCTCTCCTGTGCCCTATACTGTGTACCCACCATCAGGAGACGTGTATGTGTTATGTATGGCATTGCCTCTCCTGTGCCCTGTACTGTCCCCTCTGTTTCCTAGGAGGGAGATCACATCGGGCTCACCAGGAAATCCAGCGCTGCGCTCCACTTCTACATAAACGGAATGGACCAAGGTGAGAGCGGCTCCTCCTCTAACCTCTGTGTGGCCCTTATAGTTCTGTGCCTATGCAAATAGACGCCCACTAGCAGCTTCACTGACCTGTTGCTTCATCTGAAGACGCAGCACCGTATTAACTGCGTGACTATCGGACATCTAAGAAACCCTCACTGTACAATCATCCTCCAGGTGTGGCCCCTGCCCAGGTTCTGTCATACTATCCTCTCCCTATCCTGTGATATCACTGTACAATGTTCCTCCAGGTGTGGCCCCTGCCTAGGTTCTGTCATACTATCCTCTCCCTATCCTGTGATATCACTGTACAATGTTCCTCCAGGTGTGGCCCCTGCCTAGGTTCTGTCATACCATCCTCTCCCTATCCTGTGACATCACTGTACAATGTTCCTCCAGGTGTGGCCCCTGCCTAGGTTCTGTCATAGTATCCTCTCCCTATCCTGTGATATCACTGTACAATGCTCCTCCAGGTGTGGCCCCTGCCTAGGTTTTGTCATACTATCCTCTCCCTATCCTGTGACATCACTGTACAATGTTCCTCCAGGTGTGGCCCCTGCCTAGGTTCTGTCATACTATCCTCTCCCTATCCTGTGATATCACTGTACAATGCTCCTCCAGGTGTGGCCCCTGCCTAGGTTTTGTCATACTATCCTCTCCCTATCCTGTGATATCACTGTACAATGTCCCTCCAGGTGTGGCCCCTGCCTAGGTTCTGTCATACTATCCTCTCCCTATCCTGTGATATCACTGTACAATGCTCCTCCAGGTGTGGCCCCTGCCTAGGTTCTGTCATACTATCCTCTCCCTATCCTGTGATATCACTGTACAATGCTCCTCCAGGTGTGGCCCCTGCCCATGTTCTACACCATCATCTCCCCATCCTGTGAAATCACTGTACAATGCTCCTCCAGGTGTGGCCCCTGCCTAGGTTATGTCATACTATCCTCTCCCTATCCTGTGATATCACTGTACAATGCTCCTCCAGGTGTGGCCCCTGCCTAGGTTCTGTCATACTATCCTCTCCCTATCCTGTGATATCACTGTACAATGCTCCTCCAGGTGTGGCCCCTGCCTAGGTTCTGTCATACTATCCTCTCCCTATCCTGTGATATCACTGTACAATGTTCCTCCAGGTGTGGCCCCTGCCTAGGTTCTGTCATACTATCCTCTCCCTATCCTGTGATATCACTGTACAATGCTCCTCCAGGTGTGGCCCCTGCCTAGGTTCTGTCATACTATCCTCTCCCTATCCTGTGATATCACTGTACAATGCTCCTCCAGGTGTGGCCCCTGCCTAGGTTCTGTCATACCATCCTCTCCCTATCCTGTGACATCACTGTACAATGCTCCTCCAGGTGTGGTCCCTGCCTAGGTTCTGTCATACTATCCTCTCCCTATCCTGTGATATCACTGTACAATGCTCCTCCAGGTGTGGCCCCTGCCTAGGTTCTGTCATACTATCCTCTCCCTATCCTGTGATATCACTGTACAATGCTCCTCCAGGTGTTGCCCCTGCCTAGGTTTTGTCATACTATCATCTCCCTATCCTGTGATATAACTGTACAATGCTCCTCCAGGTGTGGTCCCTGCCTAGGTTCGACCCCATCATCTCCCCATCCTGTGATATCACTGTACAATGCTCCTCCAGGTGTGGCCCCTGCCTAGGTTCTGTCATACCATCCTCTCCCTATCCTGTGACATCACTGTACAATGCTCCTCCAGGTGTGGCCCCTGCCCAGGTTCTACACCATCATCTACCCATCCTGTGATATCACTGTACAATGCTCCTCCAGGTGTGGCCCCTGCCCAGGTTCTACACCATCATCTCCCCATCCTGTGATATCACTGTACAATGCTCCTCCAGGTGTGGCCCCTGCGTAGGTTCTGTCATACCATCCTCTCCCTATCCTGTGATATCACTGTACAATGCTCCTCCAGGTGTGGCCCCTGCCTAGGTTCTGTCATACTATCCTCTCCCTAACCTGTGATATCACTGTACAATGCTCCTCCAGGTGTGGCCCCTGCCTAGGTTCTGTCATACTATCCTCTCCCTATCCTGTGATATCACTGTACAATGCTCCTCCAGGTGTGGCCCCTGCCTAGGTTCTGTCATACTATCCTCTCCCTATCCTGTGGTATCACTGTACAATGTTCCTCCAGGTGTGGCCCCTGCCTAGGTTCTGTCATACTATCCTCTCCCTATACTGTGATATCACTGTACAATGCTCCTCCAGGTGTGGCCCCTGCCTAGGTTCTGTCATACTATCCTCTCCCTATTCTGTGATATCACTGTACAATGCTCCTCCAGGTGTGGCCCCTGCCTTGGTTCTGTCATACTATCCTCTCCCTATACTGTGATATCACTGTACAATGCTCCTCCAGGTGTGGCCCCTGCCTAGGTTCTGTCATACTATCCTCTCCCTATACTGTGATATCACTGTACAATGCTCCTCCAGGTGTGGCCCCTGCCTAGGTTCTGTCATACTATCCTCTCCCTATCCTGTGATATCACTGTACAGTGTTCCTCCAGGTGTGGCCCCTGCCTAGGTTATATTCTACTATCCTCTCCCTATCCTTTGATATCACTGTACAATGTTCCTCCATGTGTGGTCCCTGCCTAGGTTCTGTCATACTATCCTCTCCCTATCCTGTGATATCACTGTACAGTGTTCCTCCAGGTGTGGCCCCTGCCTAGGTTATATTCTACTATCCTCTCCCTATCCTTTGATATCACTGTACAATGTTCCTCCATGTGTGGTCCCTGCCTAGGTTCTGTCATACTATCCTCTCCCTATCCTGTGATATCACTGTACAATGCTCCTCCTGGTGTGGCCCCTGCCTAGGTTCTGTCATACTATCCTCTCCCTATCCAATGATATCACTGTACAATGCTCCTCCAGGTGTGGTCCCTGCCTAGGTTCTGTCATACTATCCTCTCCCTATCCTGTGATATCACTGTACAATGTTCCTCCAGGTGTGGTCCCTGCCTAGCTTATATTCTACTATCCTCTCCCTATCCTGTGATATTACTGTACAATGCTCCTCCAGGTGTGGCCCCTGCCTAGGTTCTGTCATGCTATCCTCTCCCTATACTGTGATATCACTGTACAATGCTCCTCCAGGTGTGGCCCCTGCCCAGGTTCTACACCATCATCTCCCCATCCTGTGAAATCACTGTACAATGCTCCTCCAGGTGTGGTCCCTGCCTAGGTTATATTCTACTATCCTCTCCCTATACTGTGATTTCACTGTACAATGCTCCTCCAGGTGTGGCCCCTGCCTAGGTTCTGTCATACTATCCTCTCCCTATCCTGTGATATCACTGTACAATGCTCCTCCTGGTGTGGCCCCTGCCTAGGTTCTGTCATACTATCCTCTCCCTATCCTGTGATATCACTGTACAATGCTCCTCCAGGTGTGGTCCCTGCCTAGGTTCTGTCATACTATCCTCTCCCTTTCCTGTGATATCACTGTACAATGCTCCTCCAGGTGTGGCCCCTACCTAGGTTCTGTCATACCATCCTCTCCCTATCCTGTGACATCACTGTAGAATGCTCCTCCAGGTGTGGCCCCTGCCTAGGTTCTGTCATATCATCCTCTCCCTATCCTGTGATATCACTGTACAATGCTCCTCCAGGTGTGGCCCCTGCCCAGATTCTACACCATCATCTACCCATCATGTGATATCACTGTACAATGCTCCTCCAGGTGTGGCCCCTGCCCAGGTTCTACACCATCATCTCCCCATCCTGTGATATCACTGTTCAATGCTCCTCCAGGTGTGGCCCCTGCCTAGGTTCTGTCATACCATCCTCTCCCTATCCTGTGACATCACTGTACAATGCTCCTCCAGGTGTGGTCCCTGCCTAGGTTCTGTCATACTATACTCTCCCTATCCTGTGATATCACTGTACAATGCTCCTCCAGTTGTGGCCCCTGCCTAGGTTCTGTCATACTATCCTCTCCCTATCCTGTGATATCACTGTACAATGTTCCTCCAGGTGTGGTCCCTGCCTAGGTTATATTCTACTATCCTCTCCCTATACTGTGATATCACTGTACAATGCTCCTCCAGGTGTGGCCCCTGCCTAGGTTATATTCTACTATCCTCTCCCTATCCAGTTATATCACTGTACAATGCTCCTCCAGGTGTGGCCCCTGCCTAGGTTATATTCTACAATCCTCTCCCTATCCAGTTATATCACTGTACAATGCTCCTCCAGGTGTGGTCCCTGCCTAGGTTCTGTCATACTATCCTCTCCCTATACTGTGATATCACTGTACAATGCTCCTCCAGGTGTGGCCCCTGCCCAGGTTCTACACCATCATCTCCCCATCCTGTGAAATCACTGTACAATGCTCCTCCAGGTGTGGCCCCTGCCTTGGTTCTGTCATACTATCCTCTCCCTATCCAATGATATCACTGTACAATGCTCCTCCAGGTGTGGTCCCTGCCTAGGTTCTGTCATACTATCCTCTCCCTATCCTGTGCTATCACTGTACAATGTTCCTCCAGGTGTGGCCCCTACCTAGGTTCTGTCATACTATCCTCTCCCTATCCTGTGATATCACTGTACAATGTTTCTCCAGGTGTGGTCCCTGCCTAGGTTATTTTCTGCTATCCACTCCCTATCCTGTGAAATCACTGTACAATGCTCCTCCAGGTGTGGCCCCTGCCTAGGTTCTGTCATGCTATCCTCTCCCTATACTGTGATATCACTGTACAATGCTCCTCCAGGTGTGGCCCCTGCCTAGGTTCTGTCATACTATCCTCTCCCTATCCTATGATATCACTGTACAATGTTCCTCCAGGTGTGGCCCTTGCCTAGGTTCTGTCATACTATCCTCTCCCTATCCAATGATATCACTGTACAATGCTCCTCCAGGTGTGGCCCCTGCCTAGGTTCTGTCATACTATCCTCTCCCTATCCTGTGATATCACTGTACAATGCTCCTCCAGGTGTGGTCCCTGCCTAGGTTCTGTCATACTATCCTCTCCCTATCCTGTGACATCACTGTACAATGTTCCTCCAGGTGTGGCCCCTGCATAGGTTTTGTCATACTATCCTCTCCCTATCCTGTGATATCACTGTACAATGCTCCTCCAGGTGTGGCCCCTACCTAGGTTCTGTCATACTATCCTCTCCCTATCCTGTGATATCACTGTACAATGCTCCTCCAGGTGTGGCCCCTGCCTAGGTTCTGTCATACTATCCTCTCCCTATCCTGTGATATCACTGTACAATGCTCCTCCAGGGGTGGCCCCTGCCTAGGTTCTGTCATACTATCCTCTCCCTATCCTGTGACATCACTGTACAATGCTCCTCCAGGTGTGGCCCCTGCCTAGGTTCTGTGATACTATCCTCTCCCTATTCTGTGATATCACTGTTCAATACTCCTCCAGGTGTGGCCCCTGCCTAGGTTCTGTCATTCTATCCTCTCCCTATACTGTGATATCACTGTACAATGCTCCTCCAGGTGTGGCCCCAAACTAGGTTCTGTCATACTATCCTCTCCCTATACTGTGATATCCCTGTACAATGCTCCTCCAGGTGTGGCCCCAAACTAGGTTCTGTCATACTATCCTCTCCCTATCCTGTGATATCACTGTACAATGCTCCTCCAGATGTGGCCCCTGCCCAGGTTCTACACCATCATCTCCCATCCTGTGAAATCACTGTACAATGCTCCTCCAAGTGTGGCCCCTGCCTTGGTTCTTTCATACTATCTTCTCCCTATCCTGTGATATCACTGTTCAATGCTCTTCCAGGTGTGGCCCCTGCCTAGGTTCTGTCATACTATCCTCTCCCTATCCTGTGATATCACTGTACAAGGTTCCTCCAGGTGTGGTCCCTGCCTAGGTTATATTCTACTATCCTCTCCCTATACTTTGATTTCACTGTACAATGCTCCTCCAGGTGTGGCCCCTGCCTAGGTTCTGTCATACTATCCTCTCCCTATCCTGTGATATCACTGTACAATGCTCCTCCTGGTGTGGCCCCTGCCTAGGTTCTGTCATACTATCCTCTCCCTATCCTGTGATATCACTGTACAATGCTCCTCCAGGTGTGGTCCCTGCCTAGGTTCTGTCATACTATCCTCTCCCTATCCTGTGATATCACTGTACAGTGCTCCTCCAGGTGTGGCCCCTACCTAGGTTCTGTCATACCATCCTCTCCCTATCCTGTGACATCACTGTAGAATGCTCCTCCAGGTGTGGTCCCTGCCTAGGTTCTGTCATACAATCCTCTCCCTATCCTGTGATATCACTGTACAATGCTCCTCCAGGTGTGGCCCCTGCCTAGGTTCTGTCATACTATCCTCTCCCTATCCTGTGATATCACTGTACAAGGTTCCTCCAGGTGTGGTCCCTGCCTAGGTTATATTCTACTATCCTCTCCCTATACTGTGATTTCACTGTACAATGCTCCTCCAGGTGTGGCCCCTGCCTATGTTCTGTCATACTATCCTTTCCCTATCCTGTGATATCTCTGTACAATGCTCCTCCAGGTGTGGTCCCTGTCTAGGTTCTGTCATACTGTCCTCTCCCTATCCTGTGATATCACTGTACAATGCTCCTCCAGGTGTGGCCCCTGCCCAAGCTCTACACCATCATCTCCCCATCCTGTGATATCACTGTACAATGCTCCTCCAGGTGTGGCCCCTGCCTAGGTTCTGTCATATCATCCTCTCCCTATCCTGTGATATCACTGTACAATGCTCCTCCAGGTGTGGCCCCTGCCCAGGTTCTACACCATCATCTACCCATCCTGTGATATCACTGTACAATGCTCCTCCAGGTGTGGCCCCTGCCCAGGTTCTACACCATCATCTCCCCATCCTGTGATATCACTGTTCAATGCTCCTCCAGGTGTGGCCCCTGCCTAGGTTCTGTCATACCATCCTCTCCCTATCCTGTGACATCACTGTACAATGCTCCTCCAGGTGTGGTCCCTGCCTAGGTTCTGTCATACTATCCTCTCCCTATCCTGTGATATCACTGTACAATGTTCCTCCAGGTGTGGTCCCTGCCTAGGTTATATTCTACTATCCTCTCCCTATTATGTGATATCACTGTACAATGCTCCTCCAGGTGTGGCCCCTGCCTAGGTTATATTCTACTATCCTCTCCCTATCCAGTTATATCACTGTACAATGTTCCTCCAGGTGTGGTCCCTGCCTAGGTTCTGTCATACTATCCTCTCCCTATCCTGTGATATCACTGTACAATGCTCTTCCAGGTGTGGCCCCTGCCTAGGTTCTGTCATACTATCCTCTCCCTATCTTGTGATATCACTGTACAATGTTCCTCCAGGTGTGGCCCCTGCCTAGGTTCTGTCATACTATCCTCTCCCTATCCAATGATATCACTGTACAATGCTCCTCCAGGTGTGGTCCCTGCCTAGGTTCTGTCATACTATCCTCTCCCTATACAGTGATTTCACTGTACAATGCTCCTCCAGGTGTGGCCCCTGCCTAGGTTCTGTCATAGTATCCTCTCCCTATCCTGTGCTATCACTGTACAATGCTCCTCCAGGTGTGGCCCTTGCCTAGGTTCTTTCATACTTTCCTTTCCCTATCCTTTGATATTACTGTACAATGCTCCTCCAGGTGTGGCCCCTGCCTAGGTTCTGTCATGCTATCCTCTCCCTATACTGTGATATCACTGTACAATGCTCCTCCAGGTGTGGCCCCTGCCCAGGTTCTACACCATCATCTCCCCATCCTGTGAAATCACTGTACAATGCTCCTCCAAGTGTGGCCCCTGCCTTGGTTCTTTCATACTATCTTCTCCCTATCCTGTGATATCACTGTTCAATGCTCTTCCAGGTGTGGCCCCTGCCTAGGTTCTGTCATACTATCCTCTCCCTATCCTGTGATATCACTGTACAATGCTCCTCCAGGTGTGGCCCTTGCCTAGGTTCTGTCATACTATCCTCTCCCTATCCAATGATATCACTGTAAAATGCACCTCCAGATGTGGTCCCTGCCTAGGTTCTGTCATACTATCCTCTCCCTATACAGTGATATCACTGTACAATGCTCCTCCAGGTGTGGCCCCTGCCTAGGTTCTGTCATACTATCCTCTCCCTATCCTGTGATATCACTGTACAATGTTCCTCCAGGTGTGGCCCCTGCCTAGGTTTTGTCATACTATCCTCTCCCTATCCTGTGATATCACTGTACAATGCTCCTCCAGGTGTGGCCCCTGCCTAGGTTCTGTCATACTATCCTCTCTCTATCCTGTGATATCACTGTACAATGCTCCTCCAGGTGTGGTCCCTGCCTAGGTTCTGTCATACTATCCTCTCCCTATCCTGTGATATCACTGTACAATGTTCCTCCAGGTGTTGCCCCTGCCTAGGTTTTGTCATACTATCCTCTCCCTATCCTGTGATATCACTGTACAATGCTCCTCCAGGTGTGGCCCCTGCCTAGGTTCTGTCATACTATCCTCTCCCTATCCTGTGATATCACTGTACAATGCTCCTCCAGGGGTGGCCCCTGCCTAGGTTCTGTCATACTATCCTCTCCCTATCCTGTGACATCACTGTACAATGCTCCTCCAGGTGTGGCCCCTGCCTAGGTTCTGTGATACTATCCTCTCCCTATTCTGTGATATCACTGTTCAATACTCCTCCAGGTGTGGCCCCTGCCTAGGTTCTGTCATTCTATCCTCTCCCTATACTGTGATATCACTGTACAATGCTCCTCCAGGTGTGGCCCCAAACTAGGTTCTGTCATACTATCCTCTCCCTATACTGTGATATCCCTGTACAATGCTCCTCCAGGTGTGGCCCCAAACTAGGTTCTGTCATACTATCCTCTCCCTATCCTGTGATATCACTGTACAATGCTCCTCCAGATGTGGCCCCTGCCCAGGTTCTACACCATCATCTCCCATCCTGTGAAATCACTGTACAATGCTCCTCCAAGTGTGGCCCCTGCCTTGGTTCTTTCATACTATCTTCTCCCTATCCTGTGATATCACTGTTCAATGCTCTTCCAGGTGTGGCCCCTGCCTAGGTTCTGTCATACTATCCTCTCCCTATCCTGTGATATCACTGTACAAGGTTCCTCCAGGTGTGGTCCCTGCCTAGGTTATATTCTACTATCCTCTCCCTATACTTTGATTTCACTGTACAATGCTCCTCCAGGTGTGGCCCCTGCCTAGGTTCTGTCATACTATCCTCTCCCTATCCTGTGATATCACTGTACAATGCTCCTCCTGGTGTGGCCCCTGCCTAGGTTCTGTCATACTATCCTCTCCCTATCCTGTGATATCACTGTACAATGCTCCTCCAGGTGTGGTCCCTGCCTAGGTTCTGTCATACTATCCTCTCCCTATCCTGTGATATCACTGTACAGTGCTCCTCCAGGTGTGGCCCCTACCTAGGTTCTGTCATACCATCCTCTCCCTATCCTGTGACATCACTGTAGAATGCTCCTCCAGGTGTGGTCCCTGCCTAGGTTCTGTCATACAATCCTCTCCCTATCCTGTGATATCACTGTACAATGCTCCTCCAGGTGTGGCCCCTGCCTAGGTTCTGTCATACTATCCTCTCCCTATCCTGTGATATCACTGTACAAGGTTCCTCCAGGTGTGGTCCCTGCCTAGGTTATATTCTACTATCCTCTCCCTATACTGTGATTTCACTGTACAATGCTCCTCCAGGTGTGGCCCCTGCCTATGTTCTGTCATACTATCCTTTCCCTATCCTGTGATATCTCTGTACAATGCTCCTCCAGGTGTGGTCCCTGTCTAGGTTCTGTCATACTGTCCTCTCCCTATCCTGTGATATCACTGTACAATGCTCCTCCAGGTGTGGCCCCTGCCCAAGCTCTACACCATCATCTCCCCATCCTGTGATATCACTGTACAATGCTCCTCCAGGTGTGGCCCCTGCCTAGGTTCTGTCATATCATCCTCTCCCTATCCTGTGATATCACTGTACAATGCTCCTCCAGGTGTGGCCCCTGCCCAGGTTCTACACCATCATCTACCCATCCTGTGATATCACTGTACAATGCTCCTCCAGGTGTGGCCCCTGCCCAGGTTCTACACCATCATCTCCCCATCCTGTGATATCACTGTTCAATGCTCCTCCAGGTGTGGCCCCTGCCTAGGTTCTGTCATACCATCCTCTCCCTATCCTGTGACATCACTGTACAATGCTCCTCCAGGTGTGGTCCCTGCCTAGGTTCTGTCATACTATCCTCTCCCTATCCTGTGATATCACTGTACAATGTTCCTCCAGGTGTGGTCCCTGCCTAGGTTATATTCTACTATCCTCTCCCTATTATGTGATATCACTGTACAATGCTCCTCCAGGTGTGGCCCCTGCCTAGGTTATATTCTACTATCCTCTCCCTATCCAGTTATATCACTGTACAATGTTCCTCCAGGTGTGGTCCCTGCCTAGGTTCTGTCATACTATCCTCTCCCTATCCTGTGATATCACTGTACAATGCTCTTCCAGGTGTGGCCCCTGCCTAGGTTCTGTCATACTATCCTCTCCCTATCTTGTGATATCACTGTACAATGTTCCTCCAGGTGTGGCCCCTGCCTAGGTTCTGTCATACTATCCTCTCCCTATCCAATGATATCACTGTACAATGCTCCTCCAGGTGTGGTCCCTGCCTAGGTTCTGTCATACTATCCTCTCCCTATACAGTGATTTCACTGTACAATGCTCCTCCAGGTGTGGCCCCTGCCTAGGTTCTGTCATAGTATCCTCTCCCTATCCTGTGCTATCACTGTACAATGCTCCTCCAGGTGTGGCCCTTGCCTAGGTTCTTTCATACTTTCCTTTCCCTATCCTTTGATATTACTGTACAATGCTCCTCCAGGTGTGGCCCCTGCCTAGGTTCTGTCATGCTATCCTCTCCCTATACTGTGATATCACTGTACAATGCTCCTCCAGGTGTGGCCCCTGCCCAGGTTCTACACCATCATCTCCCCATCCTGTGAAATCACTGTACAATGCTCCTCCAAGTGTGGCCCCTGCCTTGGTTCTTTCATACTATCTTCTCCCTATCCTGTGATATCACTGTTCAATGCTCTTCCAGGTGTGGCCCCTGCCTAGGTTCTGTCATACTATCCTCTCCCTATCCTGTGATATCACTGTACAATGCTCCTCCAGGTGTGGCCCTTGCCTAGGTTCTGTCATACTATCCTCTCCCTATCCAATGATATCACTGTAAAATGCACCTCCAGATGTGGTCCCTGCCTAGGTTCTGTCATACTATCCTCTCCCTATACAGTGATATCACTGTACAATGCTCCTCCAGGTGTGGCCCCTGCCTAGGTTCTGTCATACTATCCTCTCCCTATCCTGTGATATCACTGTACAATGTTCCTCCAGGTGTGGCCCCTGCCTAGGTTTTGTCATACTATCCTCTCCCTATCCTGTGATATCACTGTACAATGCTCCTCCAGGTGTGGCCCCTGCCTAGGTTCTGTCATACTATCCTCTCTCTATCCTGTGATATCACTGTACAATGCTCCTCCAGGTGTGGTCCCTGCCTAGGTTCTGTCATACTATCCTCTCCCTATCCTGTGATATCACTGTACAATGTTCCTCCAGGTGTTGCCCCTGCCTAGGTTTTGTCATACTATCCTCTCCCTATCCTGTGATATCACTGTACAATGCTCCTCCAGGTGTGGCCCCTGCCTAGGTTCTGTCATACTATCCTCTCCCTATCCTGTGATATCACTGTACAATGCTCCTCCAGGGGTGGCCCCTGCCTAGGTTCTGTCATACTATCCTCTCCCTATCCTGTGACATCACTGTACAATGCTCCTCCAGGTGTGGCCCCTGCCTAGGTTCTGTGATACTATCCTCTCCCTATTCTGTGATATCACTGTTCAATGCTCCTCCAGGTGTGGCCCCTGCCTAGGTTCTGTCATTCTATCCTCTCCCTATACTGTGATATCACTGTACAATGCTCCTCCAGGTGTGGCCCCTGCCTAGGTTCTGTCATACTATCCTCTCCCTATACTGTGATATCCCTGTACAATGCTCCTCCAGGTGTGGCCCCAAACTAGGTTCTGTCATACTATCCTCTCCCTATCCTGTGATATCACTGTACAATGCTCCTCCAGATGTGGCCCCTGCCTAGGTTCTGTCATACTATCCTCTCCCTATCCTGTGATATCACTGTAGAATGCTCCTCCCGGTGTGGCCCCTGTCTAGGTTCTGTCATACTATCCTCTTCCTATCTTGTGATATCACTGTACAATGCTCCTCCAGGTGTGGCCTCTGCCTAGGTTCTGTCATACTATCCTCTCCCTATACTGTGATATCACTGTACAATGCTCCTCCAGGTGTGGCCCCTGCCTAGGTTCTGTCATACTATCCTCTCCCTATCCTGTGATATCACTGTACAATGCTGCTCCAGGTGTGGCCCCTGCCTTGGTTCTGTCATACTATCCTCTCCCTATCCTGTGATATCACTGTAAAATGCTCCTCCAGGTGTGGCCCCTACCTAGGTTCTGTCATACTATCCTCTCCCTATCCTGTGATATCACTGTACAATGCTGCTCCAGGTGTGGCCCCTGCCCAGGTTCTACACCATCATCTCCCCATCCTGTGAAATCACTGTACAATGCTCCTCCAGGTGTGGCCCCTGCCTTGGTTCTGTCATACTATCCTCTCCCTATCCTGTGATATCACTGTAAAATGCTCCTCCAGGTGTGGCCCCTGCCTAGGTTCTGTCATACTATCCTCTCCCTATCCTGTGATATCACTGTACAATGTTCCTCCAGGTGTGGTCCCTGCCTAGGTTATATTCTACTATCCTCTCCCTATCCAATGATATCACTGTACAATGCTCCTCCAGGTGTGGCCCCTCCCTAGGTTCTGTCATACTATCCTCTCCCTATCCTGTGATATCACTGTATAATGCTCCTCCAGGTGTGGCCCCTGCCTAGGTTCTGTCATACTATCCTCTCCCTATCCTGTGATATTACTGTACAATGCTCCTCCAGGTGTGGCCCCTGCCTAGGTTCTGTCATGCTATCCTCTCCCTATACTGTGATATCACTGTACAATGCTCCTCCAGGTGTGGCCCCTGCCCAGGTTCTACACCATCATCTCCCCATCCTGTGAAATCACTGTACAATGCTCCTCCAAGTGTGGCCCCTGCCTTGGTTCTTTCATACTATCTTCTCCCTATCCTGTGATATCACTGTTCAATGCTCTTCCAGGTGTGGCCCCTGCCTAGGTTCTGTCATACTATCCTCTCCCTATCCTGTGATATCACTGTACAAGGTTCCTCCAGGTGTGGTCCCTGCCTAGGTTATATTCTACTATCCTCTCCCTATACTTTGATTTCACTGTACAATGCTCCTCCAGGTGTGGCCCCTGCCTAGGTTCTGTCATACTATCCTCTCCCTATCCTGTGATATCACTGTACAATGCTCCTCCTGGTGTGGCCCCTGCCTAGGTTCTGTCATACTATCCTCTCCCTATCCTGTGATATCACTGTACAATGCTCCTCCAGGTGTGGTCCCTGCCTAGGTTCTGTCATACTATCCTCTCCCTATCCTGTGATATCACTGTACAGTGCTCCTCCAGGTGTGGCCCCTACCTAGGTTCTGTCATACCATCCTCTCCCTATCCTGTGACATCACTGTAGAATGCTCCTCCAGGTGTGGTCCCTGCCTAGGTTCTGTCATACAATCCTCTCCCTATCCTGTGATATCACTGTACAATGCTCCTCCAGGTGTGGCCCCTGCCTAGGTTCTGTCATACTATCCTCTCCCTATCCTGTGATATCACTGTACAAGGTTCCTCCAGGTGTGGTCCCTGCCTAGGTTATATTCTACTATCCTCTCCCTATACTGTGATTTCACTGTACAATGCTCCTCCAGGTGTGGCCCCTGCCTATGTTCTGTCATACTATCCTTTCCCTATCCTGTGATATCTCTGTACAATGCTCCTCCAGGTGTGGTCCCTGTCTAGGTTCTGTCATACTGTCCTCTCCCTATCCTGTGATATCACTGTACAATGCTCCTCCAGGTGTGGCCCCTGCCCAAGCTCTACACCATCATCTCCCCATCCTGTGATATCACTGTACAATGCTCCTCCAGGTGTGGCCCCTGCCTAGGTTCTGTCATATCATCCTCTCCCTATCCTGTGATATCACTGTACAATGCTCCTCCAGGTGTGGCCCCTGCCCAGGTTCTACACCATCATCTACCCATCCTGTGATATCACTGTACAATGCTCCTCCAGGTGTGGCCCCTGCCCAGGTTCTACACCATCATCTCCCCATCCTGTGATATCACTGTTCAATGCTCCTCCAGGTGTGGCCCCTGCCTAGGTTCTGTCATACCATCCTCTCCCTATCCTGTGACATCACTGTACAATGCTCCTCCAGGTGTGGTCCCTGCCTAGGTTCTGTCATACTATCCTCTCCCTATCCTGTGATATCACTGTACAATGTTCCTCCAGGTGTGGTCCCTGCCTAGGTTATATTCTACTATCCTCTCCCTATTATGTGATATCACTGTACAATGCTCCTCCAGGTGTGGCCCCTGCCTAGGTTATATTCTACTATCCTCTCCCTATCCAGTTATATCACTGTACAATGTTCCTCCAGGTGTGGTCCCTGCCTAGGTTCTGTCATACTATCCTCTCCCTATCCTGTGATATCACTGTACAATGCTCTTCCAGGTGTGGCCCCTGCCTAGGTTCTGTCATACTATCCTCTCCCTATCTTGTGATATCACTGTACAATGTTCCTCCAGGTGTGGCCCCTGCCTAGGTTCTGTCATACTATCCTCTCCCTATCCAATGATATCACTGTACAATGCTCCTCCAGGTGTGGTCCCTGCCTAGGTTCTGTCATACTATCCTCTCCCTATACAGTGATTTCACTGTACAATGCTCCTCCAGGTGTGGCCCCTGCCTAGGTTCTGTCATAGTATCCTCTCCCTATCCTGTGCTATCACTGTACAATGCTCCTCCAGGTGTGGCCCTTGCCTAGGTTCTTTCATACTTTCCTTTCCCTATCCTTTGATATTACTGTACAATGCTCCTCCAGGTGTGGCCCCTGCCTAGGTTCTGTCATGCTATCCTCTCCCTATACTGTGATATCACTGTACAATGCTCCTCCAGGTGTGGCCCCTGCCCAGGTTCTACACCATCATCTCCCCATCCTGTGAAATCACTGTACAATGCTCCTCCAAGTGTGGCCCCTGCCTTGGTTCTTTCATACTATCTTCTCCCTATCCTGTGATATCACTGTTCAATGCTCTTCCAGGTGTGGCCCCTGCCTAGGTTCTGTCATACTATCCTCTCCCTATCCTGTGATATCACTGTACAATGCTCCTCCAGGTGTGGCCCTTGCCTAGGTTCTGTCATACTATCCTCTCCCTATCCAATGATATCACTGTAAAATGCACCTCCAGATGTGGTCCCTGCCTAGGTTCTGTCATACTATCCTCTCCCTATACAGTGATATCACTGTACAATGCTCCTCCAGGTGTGGCCCCTGCCTAGGTTCTGTCATACTATGCTCTCCCTATCCTGTGATATCACTGTACAATGTTCCTCCAGGTGTGGCCCCTGCCTAGGTTCTGTCATACTATCCTCTCCCTATCCAATGATATCACTGTACAATGCTCCTCCAGGTGTGGTCCCTGCCTAGGTTCTGTCATACTATCCTCTCCCTATACAGTGATTTCTCTGTACAATGCTCCTATAGGTGTGGCCCCTGCCTAGGTTCTGTCATACTATCCTCTCCCTATCCTGTGATATCACTGTACAATGTTCCTCCAGGTGTGGTCCCTGCCTAGGTTATATTCTACTATCCTCTCCCTATCCAATGATATCACTGTACAATGCTCCTCCAGGTGTAGCCCCTGCCTAGGTTCTGTCATACTATCCTCTCCCTATCCTGTGATATCACTGTACAATGCTCCTCCAGGTGTGGCCCCTGCCTAGGTTCTCTCATACCATCCTCTCCCTATCCTGTGACATCACTGTACAATGCTCCTCCAGGTGTGGCCCCTGCCCAGGTTCTACACCATCATCTCCCCATCCTGTGATATCACTGTACAATGCTCCTCCAGGTGTGGACCCTGCCTAGGTTCTGTCATACTATCCTCTCCGTATCCTGTGATATCACTGTACAATGCTCCTCCTGGTGTGGCCCCTGCCTAGGTTCTGTCTTACTATCCTGTCCCTATCCTGTGATATCACTGTACAAGGTTCCTCCTGGTGTGGTCCCTGCCTAGGTTCTGTCATACTATCCTCTCCCTATCCTGTGATATCACTGTACAATGCTCCTCCAGGTGTGGTCCCTGCCTAGGTTCTGTCATACTATCCTCTCCCTATCCTGTGATATCACTGTACAATGTTCCTCCAGGTGTGGTCCCTGCCTAGGTTATATTCTACTATCCTCTTCCTATACTGTGATATCACTGTACAATGCTCCTCCAGGTGTGGGCCCTGCCTAGGTTCTGTCATACTATCCTCTCCCTATCCTGTGATATCACTGTACAATGCTCCTCCAGGTGTGGCCCCTGCCCAGGTTCTACACCATCATCTCCTCATCCAGTGATATCACTGTACAATGCTCCTGCAGGTGTGGCCCCTGCCCAGGTTCTACACCATAATCTCCCCATCCTGTGATATCACTGTACAAGGTTCCTCCAGGTGTGGTCCCTGCCTAGGTTATATTCTACTATCCTCTCCCTATCCTGTGATATCACTGTACAATGCTCCTCCGGGTGTGGCCCCTGCCTAGGTTCTGTCATACCATCCTCTCCCTATCCT
This sequence comes from Taudactylus pleione, assembly GCA_031769625.1. NCBI lineage: Eukaryota > Metazoa > Chordata > Amphibia > Anura > Myobatrachidae > Taudactylus > Taudactylus pleione. The sequence continues at coordinate 90,140 of JAUIMM010001658.1, forward strand.
GTGACATCACTGTACAATGCTCCTCCAGGTGTGGCCCCTGCCTAGGTTCTGTCATACTATCCTCTCCCTATCCTGTGATATCACTATACAATGTTCCTCCAGGTGTGGCCCTTGCCTAGGTTCTGTCATACTATCCTCTCCCTATCCAATGATATCACTGTAAAATGCACCTCCAGATGTGGTCCCTGCCTAGGTTCTGTCATACTATCCTCTCCCTATACAGTGATATCACTGTACAATGCTCCTCCAGGTGTGGCCCCTGCCTAGGTTCTGTCATACTATCCTCTCCCTATCCTGTGATATCACTGTACAATGTTCCTCCAGGTGTGGCCCCTGCCTAGGTTTTGTCATACTATCTTCTCCCTATCCTGTGATATCACTGTACAATGCTCCTCCAGGTGTGGCCCCTGCCTAGGTTCTGTCATACTATCCTCTCTCTATCCTGTGATATCACTGTACAAGGTTCCTCCTGGTGTGGTCCCTGCCTAGGTTCTGTCATACTATCCTCTCCCTATCCTGTGATATCACTGTACAATGCTCCTCCAGGTGTGGTCCCTGCCTAGGTTCTGTCATACTATCCTCTCCCTATCCTGTGATATCACTGTACAAGGTTCCTCCAGGTGTGGTCCCTGCCTAGGTTATATTCTACTATCCTCTCCCTATCCTGTGATATCACTGTACAATGCTCCTCCGGGTGTGGCACCTGCCTTGGTTCTGTCATACCATCCTCTCCCTATCCTGTGACATCACTGTACAATGCTCCTCCAGGTGTGGCCCCTGCCTAGGTTCTGTCATACTATCCTCTCCCTATCCTGTGATATCACTGTACAATGTTCCTCCAGGTGTGGCCCTTGCCTAGGTTCTGTCATACTATCCTCTCCCTATCCTGTGATATCACTGTACAATGTTCCTCCAGGTGTGGTCCCTGCCTAGGTTATATTCTACTATCCTCTCCCTATTATGTGATATCACTGTACAATGCTCCTCCAGGTGTGGCCCCTGCCTAGGTTATATTCTACTATCCTCTCCCTATCCAGTTATATCACTGTACAATGTTCCTCCAGGTGTGGTCCCTGCCTAGGTTCTGTCATACTATCCTCTCCCTATACTGTGATATCACTGTACAATGCTCCTCCAGGTGTGGCCCCTGCCCAGGTTCTACTCCATCATCTCCCCTTCCTGTGATATCACTGTACAATGCTCCTCCAGGTGTGGTCCCTGCCTAGGTTCTGTCATACTATCCTCTCCCTATCCTGTGATATCACTGTACAATGTTCCTCCAGGTGTTGCCCCTGCCTAGGTTTTGTCATACTATCCTCTCCCTATCCTGTGATATCACTGTACAATGCTCCTCCAGGTGTGGCCCCTGCCTAGGTTCTGTCATACTATCCTCTCCCTATCCTGTGATATCACTGTACAATGCTCCTCCAGGTGTGGTCCCTGCCTAGGTTCTGTCATACTATCCTCTCCCTATCCTGTGACATCACTGTACAATGTTCCTCCAGGTGTGGCCCCTGCCTAGGTTTTGTCATACTATCCTCTCCCTATCCTGTGATATCACTGTACAATGCTCCTCCAGGTGTGGTCCCTGCCTAGGTTCTGTCATACTATCCTCTCCCTATCCTGTGATATCACTGTACAATGCTCCTCCAGGTGTGGCCCCTGCCTAGGTTCTGTCATACTATCCTCTCCCTATCCTGTGATATCACTGTACAATGTTCCTCCAGGTGTGGCCCCTGCCTAGGTTTTGTCATACTATCCTCTCCCTATCCTGTGATATCACTGTACAATACTCCTCCAGGTGTGGCCCCTGCCTAGGTTCTGTCATACTATCCTCTCTCTATCCTGTGATATCACTGTACAATGCTCCTCCAGGTGTGGTCCCTGCCTAGGTTCTGTCATACTATCCTCTCCCTATCCTGTGATATCACTGTAGAATGCTCCTCCCGGTGTGGCCCCTGTCTAGGTTCTGTCATACTATCCTCTTCCTATCTTGTGATATCACTGTACAATGCTCCTCCAGGTGTGGCCTCTGCCTAGGTTCTGTCATACTATCCTCTCCCTATCCTGTGATATCACTGTACAATGCTCCTCCAGGTGTGGCCCCTGCCTAGGTTCTGTCATACTATCCTCTCCCTATCCTGTGATATCACTGTAGAATGCTCCTCCCGGTGTGGCCCCTGTCTAGGTTCTGTCATACTATCCTCTTCCTATCTTGTGATATCACTTTACAATGCTCCTCCAGGTGTGGCCTCTGCCTAGGTTCTGTCATACTATCCTCTCCCTATCCTGTGATATCACTGTACAATGCTCCTCCAGGTGTGGCCCCTTCCTAGGTTCTGTCATACTATCCTCTCCCTATCCTGTGATATCACTGTACAATGCTGCTCCAGGTGTGGCCCCTGCCTTGGTTCTGTCATACTATCCTCTCCCTATCCTGTGATATCACTGTACAATGCTGCTCCAGGTGTGGCCCCTGCCTAGGTTCTGTCATACTATCCTCTCCCTATCCTGTGATATCACTGTACAATGCTGCTCCAGGTGTGGCCCCTGCCCAGGTTCTACACCATCATCTCCCCATCCTGTGAAATCACTGTACAATGCTCCTCCAGGTGTGGCCCCTTCCTAGGTTCTGTCATACTATCCTCTCCCTATCCTGTGATATCACTGTACAATGCTGCTCCAGGTGTGGCCCCTGCCTAGGTTCTGTCATACTATGCTCTCCCTATCCTGTGATATCACTGTACAATGTTCCTCCAGGTGTGGCCCCTGCCTAGGTTCTGTCATACTATCCTCTCCCTATCCAATGATATCACTGTACAATGCTCCTCCAGGTGTGGTCCCTGCCTAGGTTCTGTCATACTATCCTCTCCCTATACAGTGATTTCTCTGTACAGTGCTCCTATAGGTGTGGCCCCTGCCTAGGTTCTGTCATACTATCCTCTCCCTATCCTGTGATATCACTGTACAATGTTCCTCCAGGTGTGGTCCCTGCCTAGGTTATATTCTACTATCCTCTCCCTATCCAATGATATCACTGTACAATGCTCCTCCAGGTGTAGCCCCTGCCTAGGTTCTGTCATACTATCCTCTCCCTATCCTGTGATATCACTGTACAATGCTCCTCCAGGTGTGGCCCCTGCCTAGGTTCTCTCATACCATCCTCTCCCTATCCTGTGACATCACTGTAAATTGCTCCTCCAGGTGTGGCCCCTGTCCAGGTTCTACACCATCATCTCCCCATCCGGTGATATCACTGTACAATGCTCCTCCAGGTGTGGACCCTGCCTAGGTTCTGTCATACTATCCTCTCCGTATCCTGTGATATCACTGTACAATGCTCCTCCTGGTGTGGCCCCTGCCTAGGTTCTGTCATACTATCCTGTCCCTATCCTGTGATATCACTGTACAAGGTTCCTCCTGGTGTGGTCCCTGCCTAGGTTCTGTCATACTATCCTCTCCCTATCCTGTGATATCACTGTACAATGCTCCTCCAGGTGTGGCCCCTGCCTAGGTTCTGTCATACTATCCTCTCCCTATTCTGTGATATCACTGTACAATGTTCCTCCAGGTGTGGTCCCTGCCTAGGTTATATTCTACTATCCTCTTCCTATACTGTGATATCACTGTACAATGCTCCTCCAGGTGTGGGCCCTGCCTAGGTTCTGTCATACTATCCTCTCCCTATCCTGTGATATCACTGTACAATGCTCCTCCAGGTGTGGCCCCTGCCCAGGTTCTACACCATCATCTCCTCATCCAGTGATATCACTGTACAATGCTCCTCCAGGTGTGGCCCCTGCCCAGGTTCTACACCATAATCTCCCCATCCTGTGATATCACTGTACAAGGTTCCTCCAGGTGTGGTCCCTGCCTAGGTTATATTCTACTATCCTCTCCCTATCCTGTGATATCACTGTACAATGCTCCTCCAGGTGTGGCCCCTGCCTAGGTTCTGTCATACTATACTCTCCCTATCCTGTGACATCACTGTACAATGTTCCTCCAGGTGTGGCCCCTGCCTAGGTTCTGTCATACTATCCTCTCCCTATCCTGTGATATCACTGTACAATGCTCCTCCAGGTGTAGTCCCTGCCTAGGTTCTACACCATCATCTCCCTAACCAGTGATGTCAATGTTCCTTCAGGTGTTGCCTCCTGTCAGACTCCTTCGGTGGTTTATGGCGTTGTTGATCTTTATGGAATGGCTGTTAAGGTAACTATAGTTCACAACCACAACCACGCTGACCGACTGCGGAGGAATAATGCCATTCTGCGAGCGAGGTCACCGGACAGAGGGCGTCAAAGCTCAAATACACCAGACCCAGAACAGCTTCTTTTTCACACCAACTGTGGACAGAAAGCCTCAATCATCAACGGGGGTCGCACCGCACTTCGTCCACAGTACGTAACCCTAATGTCTACAGTAGTCCTAATATCATGGGGAATTGGTATGCAATGCCGGCTGTCTGATGTCTCCTGTCTAAATACAGACAGCGGCATCCCCATGGTCAGTGCCAGATTAAGGTCCAAATGGGCCTGGAGCTGAAATTTATGAAGGGCCTATTGTATGCTGCCGCAGGGGTGTGACCAGTGTAACAGGGGTGTGACTAACGATGTGGGGGGCGTGGCCAGTATATTGGGGAGTGGTCTAGCACCTCCCCACTTTGCGCACATATACATATATACACACACACATATATATATATATATATATATATATATATATATACACACACACATATATATTATACATATACACACACATATATATATATATATATATATATATATATATATATGTGCCCCCCCCCACATACATATTGGTAGGCCGATAGTAGTCACCTATCGCACTACCTTTGTGTAGGCACAGATGTAAGTATTGCTGCCTGTACTACACTACATTACCCCACCACCCACTGAAACACCTTTCACCCCTCAATCAATGCTATATGCCGAACCTCTTACCCACTACCACTCATGGAGGCCATCTCTCAAACACTGAAGTACCCATCATTCACTATCGCTCACCGGCCCCATATTTCAACATCTGTGATCCCTCTCACCACCACTTCCTGACCCTAATGCTGACACACTGATATACCCCTCATAACAGATGCACAAATACCCCTCACTTGCCATCATGCCCTGACCAGGTAACCGACGCACAAATACCCCTCACTCACATCATTCCCTGACCACACAACAGACACACAAATACCCCTCACTCACATCATTCCCTGACCACACAACAGACACACAAATACCCCTCACTCACATCATTCCCTGACCACACAACAGACACACAAATACCCCCTCACTCACATCATTCCCTGACCACACAACAGAAACACAAATACCCCTCACTCACATCATTCCCTGACCACACAACAGACACACAAATACCCCTCACTCACATCATTCCCTGACCACACAACAGACACACAAATACCCCTCACTCACATCATTCCCTGACCACACAACAGACACACAAATACCCCTCACTCACATCATTCCCTGACCACACAACAGACACACAAATACCCCTCACTCACATCATTCCCTGACCACACAACAGACACACAAATACCCCTCACTCACATCATTCCCTGACCACACAACCGACACACAAATACCCCTCACTCACATCATTCCCTGACCACACAACAGACACACAAATACCCCTCACTCACATCATTCCCTGACCACACAACAGACACACAAATACCCCTCACTTGCCATCATGCCCTGACCAGGTAACCGACGCACAAATACCCCTCACTCACATCATTCCCTGACCACACAACAGAAACACAAATACCCCTCACTCACATCATTCCCTGACCACACAACAGACACACAAATACCCCTCACTCACATCATTCCCTGACCACACAACAGACACACAAATACCCCTCACTCACATCATTCCCTGACCACACAACAGAAACACAAATACCCCTCACTCACATCATTCCCTGACCACACAACAGACACACAAATACCCCTCACTCACATCATTCCCTGACCACACAACAGACACACAAATACCCCTCACTCACATCATTCCCTGACCACACAACAGACACACAAATACCCCTCACTCACATCATTCCCTGACCACACAACAGACACACAAATACCCCTCACTCACATCATTCCCTGACCACACAACAGACACACAAATACCCCTCACTCACATCATTCCCTGACCACACAACAGACACACAAATACCCCCTCACTCACATCATTCCCTGACCACACAACAGACACACAAATACCCCTCACTCACATCATTCCCTGACCACACAACAGACACACAAATACCCCTCACTCACATCATTCCCTGACCACACAACAGACACACAAATACCCCTCACTCACATCATTCCCTGACCACACAACAGACACACAAATACCCCTCACTCACATCATTCCCTGACCACACAACAGACACACAAATACCCCTCACTCACATCATTCCCTGACCACACAACAGACACACAAATACCCCTCACTCACATCATTCCCTGACCACACAACAGACACACAAATACCCCTCACTCACATCATTCCCTGACCACACAACAGACACACAAATACCCCTCACTCACATCATTCCCTGACCACACAACAGACACACAAATACCCCTCACTCACATCATTCCCTGACCACACAACAGACACACAAATACCCCTCACTCACATCATTCCCTGACCACACAACAGACACACAAATACCCCTCACTCACATCATTCCCTGACCACACAACAGACACACAAATACCCCTCACTCACATCATTCCCTGACCACACAACAGACACACAAATACCCCTCACTCACATCATTCCCTGACCACACAACAGACACACAAATACCCCTCACTCACATCATTCCCTGACCACACAACAGACACACAAATACCCCTCACTCACATCATTCCCTGACCACACAACAGACACACAAATACCCCTCACTCACATCATTCCCTGACCACACAACAGACACACAAATACCCCTCACTCACATCATTCCCTGACCACACAACAGACACACAAATACCCCTCACTCACATCATTCCCTGACCACACAACAGACACACAAATACCCCTCACTCACATCATTCCCTGACCACACAACAGACACACAAATACCCCTCACTCACATCATTCCCTGACCACACAACAGACACACAAATACCCCTCACTCACATCATTCCCTGACCACACAACAGACACACAAATACCCCTCACTCACATCATTCCCTGACCACACAACAGACACACAAATACCCCTCACTCACATCATTCCCTGACCACACAACAGACACACAAATACCCCTCACTCACATCATTCCCTGACCACACAACAGACACACAAATACCCCTCACTCACATCATTCCCTGACCACACAACAGACACACAAATACCCCTCACTCACATCATTCCCTGACCACACAACAGACACACAAATACCCCTCACTCACATCATTCCCTGACCACACAACAGACACACAAATACCCCTCACTCACATCATTCCCTGACCACACAACAGACACACAAATACCCCTCACTCACATCATTCCCTGACCACACAACAGACACACAAATACCCTCACTCACATCATTCCCTGACCACACAACAGACACACAAATACCCCTCACTCACATCATTCCCTGACCACACCACAGACACACAAATACCCCTCACTCACATCATTCCCTGACCACACCCACAGACACACAAATACCCCTCACTCACATCATTCCCTGACCACACCACAGACACACAAATACCCCTCACTCACATCATTCCCTGACCACACAACAGACACACAAATACCCCTCACTCACATCATTCCCTGACCACACAACAGACACACAAATACCCCTCACTCACATCATTCCCCCACACAACAGACACACAAATACCCCTCACTCACATCATTCCCTGACCACACAACAGACACACAAATACCCCTCACTCACATCCATTCCCTGACCACACAACAGACACACAAATACCCCTCACTCACATCATTCCCTGACCACACAACAGACACACAAATACCCCTCACTCACATCATTCCCTGACCACACAACAGACACACAAATACCCCTCACTCACATCAATTCCCTGACCACACAACAGACACACAAATACCCCTCACTCACATCATTCCCTGACCACACAACAGACACACAAATACCCCTCACTCAACATCATTCCCTGACCACACAACAGACACACAAATACCCCTCACTCACATCATTCCCTGACCACACAACAGACACACAAATACCCCTCACTCACATCATTCCCTGACCACACAACAGACACACAAATACCCCTCACTCACATCATTCCCTGACCACACAACAGACACACAAATACCCCTCACTCACATCATTCCCTGACCACACAACAGACACACAAATACCCCTCACTCACATCATTCCCTGACCACACAACAGACACACAAATACCCCTCACTCACATCATTCCCTGACCACACAACAGACACACAAATACCCCTCACTCACATCATTCCCTGACCACACAACAGACACACAAATACCCCTCACTCACATCATTCCCTGACCACACAACAGACACACAAATACCCCTCACTCACATCATTCCCTGACCACACAACAGACACACAAATACCCCTCACTCACATCATTCCCTGACCACACAACAGACACACAAATACCCCTCACTCACATCATTCCCTGACCACACAACAGACACACAAATACCCCTCACTCACATCATTCCCTGACCACACAACAGACACACAAATACCCCTCACTCACATCATTCCCTGACCACACAACAGACACACAAATACCCCTCACTCACATCATTCCCTGACCACACAACAGACACACAAATACCCCTCACTCACATCATTCCCTGACCACACAACAGACACACAAATACCCCTCACTCACATCATTCCCTGACCACACAACAGACACACAAATACCCCTCACTCACATCATTCCCTGACCACACAACAGACACACAAATACCCCTCACTCACATCATTCCCTGACCACAGAACAGACACACAAATACCCCTCACTCACATCATTCCCTGACCACACAACAGACACACAAATACCCCTCACTCACATCTCATCTGTATGTTCTGTGTTGTGCTGCCCCCTCATCTGTATGTTCTGTGTTGTGCTACCCCTCCTGTGTCCATTATTATGTACTCCCCCCTCCTCTGTGTCCATTATTTTTCCCCCCCATGTGTACATTATTATGTCCCCCGTGTTCATTATTGTGTCCCTCACCCTTTGTCCATTATTATGCCCCCCCTCTCTGTCCACTAGTATGTGCCATCCCCCCTGTGTCCATTATTATGCCCTTAGTCTGTGTCCATTAATGTGTGCCATACCCCCTCTGTCTCTATTATTATGCCCCCCCGTGTCCATTATTATGTTCCCCCTCTGTGTTATTATTCCCCCTTCTGTGTCCATTATTATGCCCCCCGTGTGTTCTTCATTATGCCTCCGGTCAGTGTCCATTAGTATGTGCCCCTACTGTTATTTATTATTCCCCCCTCTGTGTACATTAGTATGTGCCATACCCCATATGTCCATTATTATGTCCCCCTACTGTTATTTATTCTTCCCCCCTCTGTGTACATTAGTATGTGCCATACCCCATGTGTCCATTATTATGTCCCCTATGTGTCTATTATGTCCCCCTATCTGTGTGCATTATTATGTCCTTCCCCCTCTGTGTCAATTAGTATGCCCCACCCCCCTCTGTGTTCATTATGTTCCCCCGTGTTCTTTATTATGCCCCCACAGTGTCCATTAGTATGTGCCGCACCCCCTCTGTATCCATTATTATGTGGGTGTCGCCTGTGTTCATTATTATGCCCCCCATCTGTGTGCATTATTATGCCCCCCGTGTCTATTATTATACCCCCCATCTGTGTGCATTATTATGTCTTTCCCCCCTGTATCCATTATTATGTCTTCCCCCACCGTGTCCATTATTATAGCCCCCATCCCCATTATTATGTTCCCCCCTCTATGTTAATCATGCCCTGCCTCTGTCCATTAGTATGTGCCATCCCCCTGTGTTCATTTTCATGTGCCTACCCATATCCATTATTATGCCCCCTTCTGTGTTTATCATTATGTCCCCTCATCTGTCTGCATTATGTCCTTCCTCCCTCTGTATCCATTAGTATAAACCCCTCTTTGTGTCCATTATGGTGTTCATTCCCTCCCCCCTCTCTGCACCCCTCTGCTTCCTCCCCTCCCCCCTCACTCTGCACCCCCCTCCGTAGTTCACTTACCTTCTTCTCTCTTGTCTGTTCCTCTGCCTCGACCCCTCTTCCATGCTTGCACCTTCGGCTTCCACGGGTCTTCTCCCCACTGGCACTGCACTGACAGGAAGGTCAGGTGCTCTTGGTGTCAGGTCCGTCTCCTCCTTATTCCGACAACCACCCACGAGAGCCCGGCGCGGCGGCGCCTATGTGACGTCACGTGGCTAGACATCACATGGCAAAGAGGAGGAGCTGAGGCACACTTCGCGGCGCAGGGAGGGCTTGTGAAGCAAAGCCTTCTACTGCGCCGCTCTATACATAATCAAGGCAGCCAGGACTAGGTTTTCCCGGATGGGGGGGGAGGGTGGTGCGGACTGCAGGTAATTGATGGGTGTGGGGTTTGTAAGGGCAGGTCATCGGACGGCCGCTTGTTCCAACAGGAAAAAAAAATTATTCCTGTCTCCAGCGGATCCTTCTTGGTGGTGTGGGCCTATTTTCATGGGAGGGCCTGGAGCTGCAGCTCCACCCGCCCCATTGTTAATCCGGCCCTGCCCATGGTTGGTATCCCGACGGGTTGGTTAAGTATACTTACACTTCTCCCCCTAACCCTTCCTTCTTGTAGCCTAACCCTAACCCTCCCACCTTCATGTCTAAACCTAACCCCTCCCCCCAAAACCTAACCCTAACCCTCCCACCCCCACGGCTAATGCTAAGGGTGCCCCAGACTTACCTCGTTCAGGCTCCCGTCCTTCTGGATTCCGGCATCGGGATTAAGATAGGTGTCGGTATTATGACGTCTATCTTATGTCCCGTGTCGGACTTTCAGTGTCTGGATTCAGATTGGTGGTATGTCGTCCGCCGGTCTGATAACTACGTCCCTCCTTTGGTTGCGGCCTCTAGCAGGTAAAAGGGCTGTGTGGCAGTGAGGTGGAGATTAGTGTTTTGCAAAGTGCATTAAGTCTACTATAGTGACTAACTTTAATTAGCATGTTTAACGTGTGAAGACCCCACCCCATATCAGAAAAGAGGAATTCCCAGGAAACATGCCGGTGATGTGCCGTGACGCCTACTCTGTTCTGTCTTCCTTGTCTAACCAGTGCCACCGATGACTTTAACCATGGAGTGGTTCTTAGCAACCGACCGCTTCATAATAACGAGGTGTTTCAGGTCAGGATAGACAAGATGGTGGATAAATGGGCAGGTTCAATCGAGATTGGTGTCACCACCCATAACCCAGCATACCTACAGCTACCTTCCACCATGACCAATCTCCGCTCAGGTATGGCCACCTACCTGCTCATATGATTTGCCAGAGACCCTCTTCAGCTCCCCTGATGATCTCTCTTTGCTCAGGGACGTGGATGATGACTGGGAATGGCGTAATGCACAATGGGACCACCATCTTGGATGAGTATGGACACAACCTGGACCGCCTCAAGGTCAGACGGAGCTAACACTTAAATTGATCTCTTATAATGAGTTAGTGGATAGATATATATATATATATATATACTTCTATTTCTCTGTAAATGCCTAGAAGAACATACTGAATGTGGTTATTTTGGGCATTTGCCTTTATGCGCATAGTTGGAAGTGTCTGGAGCCTAAACGTGTTGGTAATCTTGTGGGGCGTTCGCTGGTCAATCTGTCTTACTCTTCATTCTTTTCCAGGCAGGTGACACTGTTGGCGTCGTACGTCGGGAAGACGGTACCCTGAACTTCTTTGTGAATGGAGTGGCGCAAGGCATCGCGGCCTGGAACGTGCCCCCCAATGTGTTTGCCGTGGTAGATCTGTACGGCCAGGCAGCACAGGCTACAATACTCGATGAAGCTGGTCAGTGCCCCTATGTATAGTCTCTCTCTCCCACCACTCCTTTCTGTCGCTCTCTCCCTCGCCCGCTGAGTCTGATTCAGATGGCGCCCCTCTCTCTCCCTCTGTGTATTTGGGGTGCCTCTCTCTCCCTCTGTGTATTTGGGGCGCACCCCTCTCTCTCCCCCTGTGTATTTGGGTCGCACCCCTCTCTCTCCCCCTGTGTATTTGGGTCGCACCCCTCTCTCTCCCCCTGTGTATTTGGGGCGCGCCCCTCCTCTCTCTCTCCCCCTGTGTATTTGGGGCGCGCCCCTCCTCTCTCTCTCCCCCTGTGTATTTGGGGCGCGCCCCTCCTCTCTCTCTCCCCCTGTGTATTTGGGGCGCGCCCCTCCCCTCTCTCTCCCCCTGTGTATTCGGGGCGCGCCCCTCCCCTCTCTCTCCCCCTGTGTATTCGGGGCGCGCCCCTCCTCCCTCTCTCCCCCTGTGTAGTTGGGGCGCCCCTCCTCCCTCTCTCCCCCTGTGTAGTTGGGGCGCCCCTCCTCCCTCTCTCCCCCTGTGTAGTTGGGGCGCTCCCCTCTCTCTCTCTCTCTCCCCCTGTGTAGTTGGGGCGCTCCCCTCTCTCTCTCTCTCTCCCCCTGTGTAGTTGGGGCGCGCCCCTTCTCCCTCTCTCCCCCTGTGTAGTTGGGGCGCGCCCCTCCTCCCTCTCTCCCCCTGTGTAGTTGGGGCGCCCCTCCTCTCTCTCTCTCCCTGTGTAGTTGGGGCGCGCCCCTCTCTCTCCCCCTGTGTAGTTGGGGCGCGCCCCCTCTCTCTCTCTCTCCCCCTGTGTAGTTGGGGCGCCCCTCCTCTCTCTTTCTCTCCCCCTGTGTAGTTGGGGCGCTCCTCTCTCTCTCTCTCCCCCCCTGTGTAGTTGGGGCACTCCCCTCTCTCTCTCTCTCTCCTCCTATGTATTTGGGGCGCGCCCCTCCTCCCTCTCTCCCCCTGTGTAGTTGGGGCGCCCCTCCTCTCTCTCTCCCCCTGTGTAGTTGGGGCGCGCCCCTCTCTCTCCCCCTGTGTAGTTGGGGCGCGCCCCTCTCTCCCTCCCCCTGTGTAGTTGGGGCGCTCCCCTCTCTCCCTCCCCCTGTGTAGTTGGGGCGCTCCCCTCTCTCTCTCTCCCCCTGTGTAGTTGGGGCGCTCCCCTCTCTCTCTCTCCCCCTGTGTAGTTGGGGCGCTCCCCTCTCTCTCTCTCTCTCTCTCTCTCTCTCCCCCTGTGTAGTTGGGGCGCTCCCCTCTCTCTCTCTCTCTCTCTCCCCCTGTGTATTTGGGGCGCGCCCCTCCTCCCTCTCTCCCCCTGTGTAGTTGGGGCGCCCCTCCTCTCTCTCTCTCCCCCTGTGTAGTTGGGGCGCCCCTCCTCTCTCTCTCTCCCCCTGTGTAGTTGGGGCGCCCCTCCTCTCTCTCTCTCCCCCTGTGTAGTTGGGGCGCGCCCCTCTCTCTCCCCCTGTGTAGTTGGGGCGCGCCCCTCTCTCTCTCTCTCTCCCCCTGTGTATTTGGGGCGCGCCCCTCCTCCCTCTCTCCCCCTGTGTATTTGGGGCGCCCCTCCTCTCTCTCTCCCCCTGTGTAGTTGGGGCGCTCCCCTCTCTCTCTCTCTCTCTCTCTCTCTCTCCCCCTGTGTATTTGGGGCGCGCCCCTCCTCCCTCTCTCCCCCTGTGTAGTTGGGGCGCTCCCCTCTCTCTCTCTCTCTCCCCCTATGTATTTGGGGCGCACCCCTCCTCTCTCTCCCCCTGTGTAGTTGGGGCGCCCCTCCTCTCTCTCCCCCTGTGTAGTTGGGGCGCGCCCCTCTCTCTCCCCCTGTGTAGTTGGGGCGCGCCCCTCTCTCTCTCTCCCCCTGTGTATTTGGGGCGCCCCTCCTCTCTCTCTCTCTCTCCCCCTGTGTAGTTGGGGCGCTCCCCTCTCTCTCTCCCCCTGTGTATTTGGGGCGCGCCCCTCCTCCCTCTCTCCCCCTGTGTAGTTGGGGCGCGCCCCTCTCTCTCCCCCTGTGTAGTTGGGGCGCGCCCCTCTCTCTCTCTCCCCCTGTGTATTTGGGGCGCCCCTCCTCTCTCTCTCTCTCTCTCCCCCCCCCTGTGTAGTTGGGGCGCTCCCCTCTCTCTCTCTCTCTCTCTCTCTCCCCTGTGTAGTTGGGGCACTCCCCTCTCTCTCTCTCTCTCTCTCCCCCTGTGTATTTGGGGCGCCCCTCCTCTCTCTCTCCCCCCCTGTGTAGTTGGGGCGCTCCCCTCTCTCTCTCTCTCCCCCTGTGTAGTTGGGGCGCTCCCCTCTCTCTCTCTCTCTCCCCCTGTGTAGTTGGGGTGCCCCTCCTCTCTCTCTCCCCCTGTGTAGTTGGGGAGCGCCCCTCTCTCTCCCCCTGTGTAGTTGGGGCACGCCCCTCTCTCTCTCTCTCCCCCTGTGTATTTGGGGCGCCCCTCCTCTCTCTCTCTCCCCCTGTGTAGTTGGGGCGCTCCCCTCTCTCTCCCCCTGTGTAGTTGGGGCGCGCCCCTCTCTCTCTCTCTCTCCCCCTGTGTATTTGGGGCGCGCCCCTCCTCTCTCTCTCCCCCTGTGTATTTGGGGCGCGCCCCTCCTCTCTCTCTCCCCCTGTGTATTTGGGGCGCGCCCCTCTCTCACCTGCCTTGACTCCTGTTATAGACGCGGTGCCGCTCCCCGGGGAAGATGACGAAGCTCTCGCTCTGACGCCTGGAACGCCCTGTACACAACAGTCTCTGTCTGACCTGCGGTTCCATCACCTCCATGGCAGTAATGCCCTGATCACCAGTGGTGGCCGCACCGCTCTAAGGAACAACTCACGCAGTGAATTTAATGATGCCATAGTCATGTCTAACCGGTGAGTGCCAGTGTGTAATGTCGCCATAGTCATGTCTAACCGGTGAGTGCCAGTGTGTAATGTCGCCATAGTCATGTCTAACCGGTGAGTGCCAGTGTGTAATGTCGCCATAGTCATGTCTAACCGGTGAGTGCCAGTGTGTAATGTCGCCATAGTCATGTCTAACCGGTGAGTGCCAGTGTGTAATGTCGCCATAGTCATGTCTAACCGGTGAGTGCCAGTGTGTAATGTCGCCATAGTCATGTCTAACCGGTGAGTGCCAGTGTGTAATGTCGCCATAGTCATGTCTAACCGGTGAGTGCCAGTGTGTAATGTCGCCATAGTCATGTCTAACCGGTGAGTGCCAGTGTGTAATGTCGCCATAGTCATGTCTAACCGGTGAGTGCCAGTGTGTAATGTCGCCATAGTCATGTCTAACCGCTGAGTGCCAGTGTGTAATGTCGCCATAGTCATGTCTAACCGCTGAGTGCCAGTGTGTAATGTCGCCATTAGCTTATGATGCATTTAGGTTTGTGTTTTCCCTCAGCCGTCAGTATCTCGCTCCCTCCTGTATCCTGTCATCATCCACTCAGTCTTTTCTACTTCAGGGTCCATAGGGTATCCACAGGATACCTTGGGTATAGGTGTGACGTCAGTCGCAGGGCACCAAAGAGTTAAGCTTTCAGCCTCCCAGGATGCGCTAGGTCCCCCTCCTATACCCCGCCCCCCCACCGGGCCAAGGCACCTCAGTTTAGTTTGGTGCCCGGCCGGCGTCGGGTGCACCTGTCGGAGTGGGGGCTAGAAGAGCCCCTGAAGCTTTCTTCAGTGCAGCTGTGGCTGCACATCTGGATGTACAGCATGGACAGTCAGTCCTGACGTCCATGCTGTCTTCCCTACACCCCCGCCGGTACCAGAACGCCGGTACCGATCCGGGGATGCTGGTGAGCATCTGGGGTCACAGCTAGCGGTGACCCCAGATGTTCCGGACCATGGCCGGATCCAAGGGGGACAAAGGTAAGCAGCGGGGTCCCGCGGTGGGTCCCCGCTGGTCACATGGTCCTAAGTCCCCAGGCAGGGGGCTCCCTGGGGACTGGCTGCAGCGTGGAGCCAGGTACTGAACCTGCGCTTTCCACTACCCCCTGGGACAGCGGACCGCAGCAGAGCGGTAGCGCTGCGGCGTCCCAGGGGTTAAATGCATGCCAGGGGAGCGCGCCTTCCCTGTCTCACAGCCAGCGCCTCCCCCGCTGCACACAGCCCTCTCTGCACTGCGCTGACTGGTCCTGTGTCAGCGCTCCTCCCCCAGGCCAGCCTTCTCTCTGCTCCTCGGTGGCCATCTTCTCTGCAACGCATGGTGAACGCTGCTGGAAGTCTGGAAGGAAGCATCGTGGTCTGGGTCCCCCCGCATACCTCTCCTCCGCTGTGGCTCAGGTCTGTGTATGCAGCGCTGTGTCCTACCAGGCCCTGTGTCTGTGTAGTGGAGTGATCAGCGCTGTTAGTGCAGGAATTGTTATTTCTCTGCATTGTATGTGACTGTGCTAGTGCTGCTGCCTGTAATCTTTTCTTCTCTAAAAACTGTCAGCTTTATTACTGTCCCTGTTTTTTCTGCTAAGCCCTTGCGGTGCGGTGCTGCAGGGTGGTCTCTCGCCTATTTAATACTTAATTGGTGAGAGAGGTCACATACGTGGTGCCATCATGTCTGAAAGTGATTTTCCCCTCCGGCTACAGTGTACCACGTGCAAAGTACCGTTAGCGGAGGGGGAGGGTAGCGCGGAGGGCCTTTGCCCGCAGTGTTTGTCCATGGCGCGGCCTATTACGGTTACAGCACCGGTACAGGAGCCGCCCTGGGCTTGTTTCGCTCAGGCGTTAACAGCTTTAGTGGGCCAGTTAGCTCCGCAGCCCGCGTTTACTCCGATGGGTTTGTCCCAGCAGTCTGTGGTGTCGTCACCCATGCAGGGGTTCCCACGACAATTGGTGGTACCCCACAGTCTCCCTATTTCCCCGCTCCCGGGTTCTCAGGAGCCAGCGTGGGTTAACTCCCTGACGAGTTCTGTACAGCACTTGTCGGATGTGTTGCAAGGGGAGTCTGTGATGCGGCCTCATAAACGGCCGGTGGCGTCTCTGTCTGCTCCTTATGAGGATGACGAAGGGACGTCTGATGATGGGGAGATTCTAGATCCTTACGATCAGGAACCTCTCCATACTAAGGACGCTGATACTAAGTCCAAAGTATATATTCCTGGACTTATTCGGGCGGTCCGCACAGCCTTGGTGATTGAGGACGATGTTCCCCCAGCGGCTAAATCTAAGTATGCCTTTTTCAAAGATGTGAAGGGCGATGCCACAGTCTTTCCTCTTTCGGGTCAGTTGGTGGACCATTTAGAGGAGGCGTGGAAACAACCTGGCAAAAGATACCAGCCGCAGAGACGTCTGGCGGTGGCTTATCCGTTCGCGGATAATTATTTTGCTAAGTGGGAATCCCCTCGAAAGGTAGATTCTCACGTGACCCGTCTTGTCCGTAGTGCAACATTGCCGATGCCATCCATGTCCTCCCTTAAGGATGCTACGGACCGCAAGGTGGAGATCTGCCTGAAGTCCGCTTATTCCCTTGCAGGGGGGGCAGCACGGCCGGCTATGGCCATTTGCTGGGTTGCCAGAGCGATGGAGCGCTGGGCGGATTCATTAGAGGCTTCTTTTGATTCCGACTGTCCGGCCGAACAGGCGGAGTTGATTGGCAATCTCCGTGATTCGGCCACCTACATCAACGAGGCGGCTCTAGACATTAGTACTCTGGTGTCTAGAATTTCTTCAGCAGCGGTAGCTGCTCGTCGCACCTTGTGGCTGCGATCCTGGAAGGCGAACACAGATTCCAAGAAAGGTCTGGAAGCGTTGCCGTTTACCGGAGAAGTTCTCTTCGGTCCCGGATCTGGATAAGATTGTGGCCACGCTGGCGGCAGCCAAATCTGCTTGTCTCCCGTCGGCCGCTGCTCCTTCTGGTTCTGGTCCATCGTCCTTTCGGTCATCTAGGGCCCAGGGCAGGCCCAAACCACAGTCGTTTCCTCGACAGGCTGGCCCTAAGAAATCGGTCAAGCCCCGGAAACAGGCATGGAGTACCAGACGTCCGGCCCCCAAGCCAGATGACAAGCCTGCGGCCTGACGGTCCGGGTCTGCCCTTGGGGGATCCCAGGGTGGGAGGCCGCCTGCTGCAGTTCTCCCGGTGTTGGTCGTTCACTACGACAGACACTTGGGTTCTGGAGGTGGTCTCCCACGGGTACGCCCTCTCCTTCCGGCACAGACCCCCGGCTCGATTCTTCACCACGGGTCTACCATCAGACCGGAACAAGGCTACGGAGCTGCGGAAGGTATTGCACACTATGCTCCAGGCTGGAGTTATAGTGCCTGTTCCATTCTGCAAGAGGGGCCAGGGTTTCTATTCAAATCTATTTTTGGTACAGAAACCCAATGGGTCATATCGTCCGATTCTCAACCTCAAAGCACTCAACAAGTCTTTGCAGGTCCCGAAGTTTCGGATGGAGACCCTACGGTCCATCATTCTGGCGCTGGAACCTGGGGACTACATGGTGTCCTTGGACATACAGGACGCTTACCTGCATGTCCCTATTCTTTTGCGCCATCAAGAGTTCCTTCGGTTTGCAATCCGCAGCGACCACTTCCAGTTTCGGGATGTTACCTTTTGGCCTGGCGACAGCACCACGTGTTTTCACCAAGGTGATGGCGGTCATGGCGACTTCTCTGCGGCTGCAAGGAGTCCGCATGTTGCCGTACTTGGACGACCTGTTATTGGTGGCAGGATCTCCAGAGCTCCTGTTACGCCACTTGGACCTGACCATTGCACTGCTGCAACGGCACGGCTGGCTAATCAACTGGCAGAAGTCCACTCTAATCCCGTCTCGGAGGATTCTGCATCTTGGAGCCTTATTGGACTCGGGACAGCAAAGGATCTTCGTGACGGAGGACAAGATCTCTGCTTTACAGTCAAGGGTGCGCAGTTGTCTGCACAGCCGCCGGGTGTCCTTACACTCGGCGATGAGGCTACTGGGCTCCATGGTGTCGGTGTTCGACATGGTGGAATACGCCCAGTTTCACTCCAGACCTCTGCAGCACCTGATCCTGTCCAAGTGGAACGGGCTGCCTCAGTCTCTGAAGTTCCAGACGATTGTGCTCACCCCGGAGGTTCGCCTGTCCCTTGCGTGGTGGTTAAAGACGACCCACCTCAACAAGGGACGTCCGTTCTGGGTTCCAAATTGGGTCCTGTTGACAACGGACGCCAGTCTTCGGGGCTGGGGAGCAGTTTCGGGTCCACACTTGTTCCAGGGCAGGTGGACGCCGACAGAAGCGGAGCTTCCAATAAATATCTTGGAACTCCGTGCGGTCTTCAATGCTCTCCTGCAGGCACAGCGGTTTCTCCAGGGTCACCCGGTGCAGGTCCAGTCGGACAATGCTACCACCGTGGCCTACATAAACAGGCAAGGAGGAACTTGCAGTCGCGCGGCTCTCGTAGAGGTCTCTCGGATCTAGGTTTGGGTGGAGTGCAATTTTCCGGCACAACAACAAGTTGCCGGTGTACGGGTCTCGCACAAGAGACGAAGGGGCGTCTCTGGTGGATGCTCTGTCCGTCCGGTGGACGTTCAGGTTCGCATACCTGTTCCCTCCGGTCTCCCTTCTTCCACGGGTAATCCGGAAATTCAAACAGGAAGGAGGGACGCTCCTGTTGATAGCTCCCGCGTGGCCCAGACGGCACTGGTTCTCAGACCTTCAGGGTCTGTCCATGGACAGTCCTCTGCGGTTGCCGCTACGACCGGACCTTCTGTCTCAGGGTCCTTGTCTTCACCCGGACCTGACTCGGCTGTCTTTGACGGCGTGGCTGTTGAGACGGCCATGCTGAGGTCCCGGGGGTTTTCCAGCTCTGTGGTGCGTACCATGTTACGAGCTCGGAAACCGTCTTCCGCGAGGATATACCATCGCGTGTGGCATACGTTCTTCCAGTGGTGTCGACCGAGAGGTTATGCTCCGCGGGAGTTTCGTCTGTCTCGGATTCTCGCCTTCCTGCAAGCGGGACTAGATCATGGGCTTCGCCTTGCTTCTTTGAAGGTACAGGTTTCGGCCCTATCTGTCTGGTTTCACCGTAGGATTGCTACAATCCCGGATGTGCGCACCTTTATGCATTGTGTTCTCCGTATTCAGCCGCCCTTTGTTCCACCTGTGGCGCCTTGGGATTTGGCTGTGGTCCTGAGGGCTCTCCAAGGACCGCCGTTTGAACCACTGGGCTCAGTGGATCTTAAATGGCTAACAGCTAAGACTGTTTTCCTTCTGGCCATTGCTTCGGCCAGACGTGTTTCTGAGTTAGGGGCTCTTTCTTGTAGACCCCCTTTCTTGGTTTTTCATGGGAACAGGGCAGTGCTCCGCACTCGGCCAGAGTTTCTTCCCAAAGTTGTTTCCCAGTTTCATGTTAACGAGGAAATAGTTGTTCCGGCCTTTAACTCACCGGGTCTTTCCGTGGGTGAGGCCTCTTTGGATGTTGTGCGGGCCTTAAGGACTTATGTTGACCGCACTTCTTCGTTTAGGAAGTCGGACGCTTTGTTTGTCCTCTATGGCTTCCGTAAAAAGGGTTGGCCTGCTTCAAAGCAAACTTTGGCAGCCTGGATCCGTATGGCTATTTCTGAAGCTTATCTTCATGAAGGCCTACCGGTCCCTCCTTCTCTGAAGGCTCATTCCACTAGGTCTGTGGGTCCTTCGTGGGCAGCTCGACGTGGTGCCTCGGCAGTTCAGATCTGCAAGGCTGCTACGTGGTCTTCTGTCCATACCTTCGTGAGGTATTACAGGTTTGACACCTTCGCCTCTCAGGATGCTTCCTTCGGGCGGCGGATTCTCCTTTCTGCACAGGAGCGTCCCCACCCTTAAAGGATACTGCTTTGGGACATCCCCAAGGTATCCTGTGGATACCCTATGGACCCTGAAGTAGAAAATATGAGATATGGTAAGAACTTACCCTTGTTATCTCTATTTCTACGAAGTCCATAGGGTTCCACAGGACTCCCGCCCTGTCGCACCTGTGCTGCAGATGGGCTTTGCTCTGGTCACCGGTTTTCCGTCTCCCTCTGGTGAGAATGTGATTCTTGTATGTGTCCAGATCTTTGTTCTCTCTCTTCCTTCTCCTCCTCCGGCCTATGGCTTGGTAACTAACTGAGGTGCCTTGGCCCGGGGGCGGGGTATAGGAGGGGGACCTAGTGCATCCTGGGAGGCTGAAAGCTTAACTCTTTGGTGCCCTGCGACTGACGTCACACCTATACCCAAGGTATCCTGTGGAAACCTATGGACTTCGTAGAAATAGAGATAACAAGGGTAAGTTCTTACCATATCTCATATTTTTCCCGCCCCCTGTTGCTGTTCTCCTCCATCTCTCCGCACCCTTCATCTTCCCTCTCAGTCTCTCCCCGCCCCCCCCGTCGGCCCTCTCAGTCTCTCCCCGCCCCCCCCCGTCGGCCCTCTCAGTCTCTCCCCGCCCCCCCCGTCGGCCCTCTCAGTCTCTCCCCGCCCCCCCCGTCGGCCCTCTCAGTCTCTCCCCGCCCCCCCCGTCGGCCCTCTCAGTCTCTCCCCGCCCCCCCCGTCGGCCCTCTCAGTCTCTCCCCGCCCCCCCCGTCGGCCCTCTCAGTCTCTCCCCGCCCCCCCCGTCGGCCCTCTCAGTCTCTCCCCGCCCCCCCCGTCGGCCCTCTCAGTCTCTCCCCGCCCCCCCCGTCGGCCCTCTCAGTCTCTCCCCGCCGCCCCCGTCGGCCCTCTCAGTCTCTCCCCCCCTCCTCCCGTCGGCCCTCTGTCTCTCCCCCCCTCCTCCCGTCGGCCCTCTCAGTCTCTCCCCGCCCCCCCCGTCGGCCCGCTCAGTCTCTCCCCTCCCCGCCCCCCCCGTCGGCCCGCTCAGTCTCTCCCCGCCCCCCCCCCTGTCGGCCCGCTCAGTCTCTCCCCGCCCCCCCCCCCGTCGGCCCGCTCAGTCTCTCCCCGCCCCCCCCGTCGGCCCTCTGTCTCTCCCCCCCTCCTCCCGTCGGCCCTCTCAGTCTCTCCCCCCCTCCTCCCGTCGGCCCTCTCAGTCTCTCCCCCC
The DNA here is from genome assembly GCA_031769625.1 of Taudactylus pleione. Taxonomy (NCBI): domain Eukaryota; kingdom Metazoa; phylum Chordata; class Amphibia; order Anura; family Myobatrachidae; genus Taudactylus; species Taudactylus pleione. Next base: position 112,185 of record JAUIMM010001658.1, read on the forward strand.
CATCTCCCGTCGGCCCTCTCAGTCTCTCCCCGCCCCCCCCCCCCCCGTCGGCCCTCTCAGTCTCTCCCCGCACCCCCCCGTCGGCCCTCTCTGTCTCTCCCCGCCCCCCCCGTCGGCCCTCTCAGTCTCTCCCCGCGCCCCCCCCGTCGGCCCTCTCAGTCTCTACCCGTCGGCCCTCTCAGTCTCTCCCCGCCCCCCCCCGTCGGCCCTCTCAGTCTCTCCCCGCCCCCCCCCCCCCGTCGGCCTTCTCAGTCTCTCCCCGTCCCCCCCCCGTCGGCCCTCTCAGTCTCTTCCCGTCGGCCCTCTCAGTCTCTCCGCCCCCGCCCCCCCCGTCGGCCCTCTCAGTCTCTACCCGTTGGCCCTCTCAGTCTCTCCCCGCCCCCCCCCTCGGCCCTCTCAGTCTCTCCCCGCGCCCCCCCGTCGGCCCTCTCAGTCTCTACCCGTCGGCCCTCTCAGTCTCTCCCCGCCCCCCCCCCCGTCGGCCCTCTCAGTCTCTCCCCGCCCCCCCCCCCGTCGGCCCTCTCAGTGTCTACCCGTCGGCCCTCTCAGTCTCTCCCCGCCCCCCCCGTCGGCCCTCTCAGTCTCTACCCGTTGGCCCTCTCAGTCTCTCCCCGCCCCCCCCGTCGGCCCTCTGTCTCTCTCCCCCCCCCCCCCCCCCCCCCCCCGTCGGCCCTCAGTCTCTCCCCGCCCCCCCCCCCCCCGTCGGCCCTCAGTCTCTCCCCGCCCCCCCCCCCCGTCGGCCCTCTCAGTCTCTCCCGCCCCCCCCCCCCCCGTCGGCCCTCTGTCTCTCCCGGCCCCCCCCCCCCCCGTCGGCCCTCTCAGTCTCTCCCGGCCCCCCCCCCGTCGGCCCTCTCAGTCTCTCCCGGCCCCCCCCCCCGTCGGCCCTCTCAGTCTCTCCCGCCCCCCCCCCCCCCCGTCGGCCCTCTCAGTCTCTCCCCGCGCCCCCCCGTCGGCCCTCTCAGTCTCTACCCGTCGGCCCTCTCAGTCTCTCCCCGCCCCCCCCCGTCGGCCCTCTCAGTCTCTCCCCGCCCCCCCCCCCCCTGTCGGCCTTCTCAGTCTCTCCCCGCCCCCCCCCCCGTCGGCCCTCTCAGTCTCTTCCCGTCGGCCCTCTCAGTCTCTCCCCGCCCCCCCCCCGTCGGCCCTCTCAGTCTCTACCCGTTGGCCCTCTCAGTCTCTCCCCGCCCCCCCCCTCGGCCCTCTCAGTCTCTCCCCGCGCCCCCCCGTCGGCCCTCTCAGTCTCTACCCGTCGGCCCTCTCAGTCTCTCCCCGCCCCCCCCCCCCGTCGGCCCTCTCAGTCTCTCCCCGCCCCCCCCCCGTCGGCCCTCTCAGTGTCTACCCGTCGGCCCTCTCAGTCTCTCCCCGCCCCCCCCGTCGGCCCTCTCAGTCTCTACCCGTTGGCCCTCTCAGTCTCTCCCCGCCCCCCCCGTCGGCCCTCTGTCTCTCCCCGCCCCCCGTCGGCCCTCTGTCTCTCCCCGCCCCCCCCCCCCGTCGGCCCTCAGTCTCTCCCCGCCCCCCCCCGTCGGCCCTCTCAGTCTCTCCCGCCCCCCCCCCCCGTCGGCCCTCTGTCTCTCCCGGCCCCCCCCCCCCGTCGGCCCTCTCAGTCTCTCCCGGCCCCCCCCGTCTCGGCCCTCTCAGTCTCTCCCGGCCCCCCCCCGTCGGCCCTCTCAGTCTCTCCCGCCCCCCCCCCCCCCCCCGTCGGCCCTCTCAGTCTCTCCCGCCCCCCCCCCGTCGGCCCTCTCAGTCTCTCCCGGCCCCCCCCCCCCCCGTCGGCCCTCTCAGTCTCTCCCGCCCCCCCCCCGTCGGCCCTCTCAGTCTCTCCCCACCCCCCCCCCCCGTCGGCCCTCTCAGTCTCTCCCCGCGCCCCCCGTCGGCCCTCTGTCTCTCCCCGCCCCCCCCCCCCCGTCGGCCCTCTCAGTCTCTACCCGTCGGCCCTCTCAGTCTCTACCCGTCGGCCCTCTCAGTCTCTACCCGTCGGCCCTCTCAGTCTCTACCCGTCGGCCCTCTCAGTCTCTACCCGTCGGCCCTCTCAGTCTCTACCCGTCGGCCCTCTCAGTCTCTACCCGTCGGCCCTCTCAGTCTCGTCGGCCCCTCTCGAGTCTCTACCCTCCGCCCCTCTCCCGGCCCCCCCCCCCCCCCCGTCGGCCCTCTCAGTCTCTCCCGCGCCTCCACCCCCCATCGGCCCTCTCAGTCTCTCCCGCCCCCCCCCCCACGCCCCTCAGCCTCCCCGCCCCCCCCCCCCCCCCCCCCCCGTCGGCCCTCTCAGTCTCTCCCGCCCCCCCCCCCCCCCGTCGGCCCTCTCAGTCTTTCCCCGCCCCCCGTCGGCCCTCTCAGTCTTTCCCCGCCCCCCGTCGGCCCTCTCCCCATTTATCTTCATGTTGCTTCTTTCTTTACTCCAGGGCACTGAGAGATGGGGAACTTTTTGAAATTGTTATCCAGAAGATGGTGGATCGCTGGTCAGGATCTATAGAGGCTGGTGAGGATCGGTCAGATATAATTGATGACTTGTATGGATTATGAAGTGATGATTTATGGGTGAGAGATATGAAACCTAGAGACTAACTGAAGGTCTTGGTATGTATAGGGGAGGAACATCGCACCTCCAACATTTCACCCCCATGAATGGATGACTGGCATACAGTATGGCCACAGAGCACTTACCGTATGGCCAGCATCATACATATTACATACAGTATGGCCACAGACCACTTACCGTATAGCCAGCATCATACATATTACATACAGTATGGCCAGCATTGTACATATTACATACAGTATGGCCACAGAACACTTACCGTATAGCCAGCATCATACATATTACATACAGTATGGCCACAGAGCACTTACCGTATAGCCAGCATCATACATATTACATACAGTATGGCCAGCATCGTACATATTACATACAGTATGGCCACAGACCACTTACCGTATAGCCAGCATCATACATATTACATACAGTATGGCCAGCATCGTACATATTACATACAGTATGGCCACAGAGCACTTACCGTATGGCCAGCATCATACATATTACATACAGTATGGCCACAGACAACTTACCGTATAGCCAGCATCATACATATTACATACAGTATGGCCACAGAACACTTACCGTATGGCCAGCATCGTACATATTACATACATTATGGCCACAGAACACTTACCGTATGGCCAGCATCATACATATTACATACAGTATGGCCACAGACCACTTACCGTATAGCCAGCATCGTACATATTACATACAGTATGGCCACAGACCACTTACCGTATGGCCAGCATCGTACATATTACATACAGTATGACCACAGAACACTTACCGTATAGCCAGCATCATACATATTACATACAGTATGGCCACAGAGCACTTACCGTATGGCCAGCATCGTACATATTACATACAGTATGACCACAGAACACTTACCGTATAGCCAGCATCGTACATATTACATACAGTATGGCTACAGAACACTTACTGTATGGCCAGCATCGTACATATTACATACAGTATGGCCACAGAGCACTTACCGTATGGCCAGCATCATACATATTACATACAGTATGGCCACAGACCACTTACCGTATAGCCAGCATCATACATATTACATACAGTATGGCCAGCATTGTACATATTACATACAGTATGGCCACAGAACACTTACCGTATAGCCAGCATCATACATATTACATACAGTATGGCCACAGAGCACTTACCGTATAGCCAGCATCATACATATTACATACAGTATGGCCAGCATCGTACATATTACATACAGTATGGCCACAGACCACTTACCGTATAGCCAGCATCATACATATTACATACAGTATGGCCAGCATCGTACATATTACATACAGTATGGCCACAGAGCACTTACCGTATGGCCAGCATCATACATATTACATACAGTATGGCCACAGACAACTTACCGTATAGCCAGCATCATACATATTACATACAGTATGGCCACAGAACACTTACCGTATGGCCAGCATCGTACATATTACATACATTATGGCCACAGAACACTTATTATGGCCAGCATCATACATATTACATACAGTATGGCCACAGACCACTTACCGTATAGCCAGCATCGTACATATTACATACAGTATGGCCACAGACCACTTACCGTATGGCCAGCATCGTACATATTACATACAGTATGACCACAGAACACTTACCGTATAGCCAGCATCATACTTATTACATACAGTATGGCCACAGAGCACTTACCGTATGGCCAGCATCGTACATATTACATACAGTATGACCACAGAACACTTACCGTATAGCCAGCATCGTACATATTACATACAGTATGGCTACAGAACACTTACTGTATGGCCAGCATCGTACATATTACATACAGTATGGCCACAGAGCACTTACCGTATGGCCAGCATCGTACATATTACATACAGTATGGCCACAGAGCACTTACCGTATGGCCAGCATCGTACATATTACATACAGTATGGCCACAGAGCACTTACCGTATGGCCAGCATCGTACATATTACATACAGTATGGCCACAGAGCACTTACCGTATGGCCAGCATCGTACATATTACATACAGTATGGCCACAAACCACTTTCCGTATGGCCAGCATCGTACATATTACATACAGTATGGCCACAGAACACTTACCGTATGGCCAGCATCGTACATATTACATACAGTATGGCCACAGAACACTTACCGTATGGCCAGCATCGTACATATTACATACAGTATGGCCACAGACCACTTACCGTATAGCCAGCATCATACATATTACATACAGTATGGCCACAGACCACTTTCCGTATAGCCAGCATCATACATATTACATACAGTATGGCCACAGAGCACTTACCGCATGGCCAGCATCATACATATTACATACAGTATGGCCACAGAACACTTACCGTATGGCCAGCATCATACATATTGCATACAGTATGGCCACAGAGCACTTACCGTATGGCCAGCATCGTACATATTACATACAGTATGGCCACAGACCACTTACCGTATGGCCAGCATCATACATATTACATACAGTATGGCCACAGAACACTTACCGTATGGCCAGCATCATACATATTACATACAGTATGGCCACAGAGCACTTACCGTATGGCCAGCATCGTACATATTACATACAGTATGGCCAGCATCGTACATATTACATACAGTTTGGCCACAGAACACTTACCGTATGGCCAGCATCGTACATATTACATACAGTATGGCCAGCATCGTACATATTACATACAGTTTGGCCACAGAACACTTACCGTATGGCCAGCATCGTACATATTACATACAGTATGGCCACAGAGCACTTACCGTATAGCCAGCATCATACATATTACATACAGTATGGCCAGCATCGTACATATTACATACAGTATGGCCACAGAGCACTTACCGTATAGCCAGCATCATACATATTACATACAGTATGGCCACAGAGCACTTACCGTATGGCCAGCATCGTACATATTACATACAGTATGGCCACAGAACACTTACCGTATGGCCAGCATCGTACATATTACATACAGTATGGCCACAGAGCACTTACCGTATAGCCAGCATCATACATATTACATACAGTATGGCCAGCATCGTACATATTACATACAGTATGGCCACAGGGCACTTACTGTATGGCCAGCATCGTACATATTACATACAGTATGGCCAGCATCATACATATTACATACAGTATGGCCAGCATCGTACATATTACATACAGTTTGGCCACAGAACACTTACCGTATGGCCAGCATCGTACATATTACATACAGTATGGCCACAGAGCACTTACCGTATAGCCAGCATAATACATATTACATACAGTATGGCCACAGACCACTTACCGTATGGCCAGCATCGTACATATTACATACAGTATGGCCACAGAACACTTACCGTATGGCCAGCATCGTACATATTACATACAGTATGGCCACAGAACACTTACCGTATGGCCAGCATCGTACATATTACATACAGTATGGCCACAGAGCACTTACCGTATGGCCAGCATCATACATATTACATACAGTATGGCCACAGACCAATTACCGTATGGCCAGCATCGTACATATTACATACAGTATGGCCACAGACCACTTACCGTATGGCCAGCATCATACATATTACATACAGTATGGCCACAGACCACTTACCGTATGGCCAGCATCATACATATTACATACAGTATGGCCACAGACCACTTACCGTATAGCCAGCATCATACATATTACATACAGTATGGCCACAGAACACTTACCGTATGGCCAGCATCGTAAATATTACATACAGTATGGCCACAGACCACTTACCGTATTGCCAGCATCATACATATTACATACAGTATGGCCACAGAACACTTACCGTATGGCCAGCATCATACATATTACATACAGTATGGCCACAGAGCACTTACCGTATGGCCAGCATCGTACATATTACATACAGTATGGCCACAGGGCACTTACCGTATGGCCAGCATCATACATATTACATACAGTATGGCCACAGAGCACTTACCGTATGGCCAGTATCGTACATATTACATACAGTATGGCCACAGAACACTTACCGTATGGCCAACATCGTACATATTACATACAGTATGGCCACAGAACACTTACCGTATGGCCAGCATCGTACATATTACATACAGTATGGCCAGCATCATACATACTACATACAGTATGGCCAGCATCGTGCATATTACATACAGTATGGCCACAGAGCACTTACCGTATAGCCAGCATAATACATATTACATACAGTATGGCCACAGACCACTTACCGTATGGCCAGCATCGTACATATTACATACAGTATGGCCACAGAGCACTTACCGTATGGCCAGTATCGTACATATTACATACAGTATGGCCACAGAACACTTACCGTATGGCCAACATCGTACATATTACATACAGTATGGCCAGCATCATACATATTACATACAGTATGGCCACAGACCACTTACCGTATAGCCAGCATCGTACATATTACATACAGTATGGCCACAGAGCACTTACCGTATGGCCAGCATCATACATATTACATACAGTATGGCCACAGGGCACTTACCGTATAGCCAGCATCGTACATATTACATACAGTATGGCCACAGACCACTTTCCGTATAGCCAGCATCATACATATTACATACAGTATGGCCACAGAACACTTACCGTATAGCCAGCATCATACATATTACATACAGTATGGCCACAGACCACTTTCCGTATAGCCAGCATCATACATATTACATACAGTATGGCCACAGAACACTTACCGTATGGCCAGCATCATACATATTACATACAGTATGGCCACAGAACACTTACCGTATGGCCAGCATCATACATATTACATACCGTATGGCCAGCATCGTACATATTACATACAGTATGGCCACAAACCACTTACCGTATGGCCAGCATCGTACATATTACATACAGTATGGCCACAGAACACTTACCGTATGGCCAGCATCGTACATATTACATACAGTATGGCCACAGACCACTTACCGTATAGCCAGCATCATACATATTACATACAGTATGGCCACAGACCACTTTCCGTATAGCCAGCATCATACATATTACATACAGTATGGCCACAGAACACTTACCGTATGGCCAGCATCATACATATTACATACAGTATGGCCACAGAACACTTACCGTATGGCCAGCATCGTACATATTACATACAGTATGGCCACAGGGCACTTGCCGTATGGCCAGCATCGTACATATTACATACAGTATGGCCACAGAACACTTACCGTATGGCCAGCATCGTACATATTACATACAGTATGGCCAGCATCATACATATTACATACAGTATGGCCAGCATCGTACATATTACATACAGTATGGCCACAGAGCACTTACCGTATAGCCAGCATAATACATATTACATACAGTATGGCCACAGACCACTTACCGTATGGCCAGCATCGTACATATTACATACAGTATGGCCACAGACCACTTTCCGTATAGCCAGCATCATACATATTACATACAGTATGGCTATAGACCACTTACCGTATGGCCAGCATCATACATATTACATACAGTATGGCCACAGAACACTTACCGTATGGCCAGCATCATACATATTACATACAGTATGGCCACAGAGCACTTACCGTATGGCCAGCATCGTACATATTACATACAGTATGGCCACAGGGCACTTACTGTATGGCCAGCATCGTACATATTACATACAGTATGGCCAGCATCATACATATTACATACAGTATGGCCAGCATCGTACATATTACATACAGTATGGCCACAGACCACTTACCGTATAGCCAGCATCGTACATATTACATACAGTATGGCCACAGAGCACTTACCGTATGGCCAGCATCATACATATTACATACAGTATGGCCACAGGGCACTTACCGTATAGCCAGCATCATACATATTACATACAGTATGGCCACAGAACACTTACCGTATGGCCAGCATCGTACATATTACATACAGTATGGCCACAGACCACTTACCGTATAGCCAGCATCATACATATTACATACAGTATGGCCACAGGGCACTTACCGTATAGCCAGCATCGTACATATTACATACAGTGTGGCCACAGACCACTTTCCGTATAGCCAGCATCATACATATTACATACAGTATGGCCACAGACCACTTACCGTATGGCCAGCATCATACATATTACATACAGTATGGCCACAGAACACTTACCGTATGGCCAGCATCATACATATTACATACCGTATGGCCAGCATCGTACATATTACATACAGTATGGCCACAAACCACTTTCCGTATAGCCAGCATCATACATATTACATACAGTATGGCCACAGAACACTTACCGTATGGCCAGCATCATACATATTACATACAGTATGGCCACAGAACACTTACCGTATGGCCAGCATCATACATATTACATACAGTATGGCCACAGGGCACTTGCCGTATGGCCAGCATCGTACATATTACATACAGTATGGCCAGCATCATACATATTACATACAGTATGGCCAGCATCGTACATATTACATACAGTATGGCCACAGACCACTTACCGTATAGCCAGCATCGTACATATTACATACAGTATGGCCACAGAGCACTTACCGTATGGCCAGCATCATGCATATTACATACAGTATGGCCACAGAACACTTACCGTATAGCCAGCATCATACATATTACATACAGTATGGCCACAGGGCACTTACCGTATAGCCAGCATCGTACATATTACATACAGTGTGGCCACAGACCACTTTCCGTATAGCCAGCATCATACATATTACATACAGTATGGCCACAGAACACTTACCGTATGGCCAGCATCATACATATTACATACAGTATGGCCACAGAACACTTACCGTATGGCCAGCATCATACATATTACATACCGTATGGCCAGCATCGTACATATTACATACAGTATGGCCACAGACCACTTACCGTATGGCCAGCATCGTACATATTACATACAGTATGGCCACAGAACACTTACCGTATGGCCAGCATCGTACATATTACATACAGTATGGCCACAGACCACTTACCGTATAGCCAGCATCATACATATTACATACAGTATGGCCACAGACCACTTACCGTATAGCCAGCATCATACATATTACATACAGTATGGCCACAGAACACTTACCGTATGGCCAGCATCGTACATATTACATACAGTATGGCCACAGGGCACTTGCCGTATGGCCAGCATCGTACATATTACATACAGTATGGCCACAGAACACTTACCGTATGGCCAGCATCGTACATATTACATACAGTATGGCCAGCATCATACATATTACATACAGTATGGCCAGCATCGTACATATTACATACAGTATGGCCACAGAGCACTTACCGTATAGCCAGCATAATACATATTACATACAGTATGGCCACAGACCACTTACCGTATGGCCAGCATCGTACATATTACATACAGTATGGCCACAGACCACTTTCCGTATAGCCAGCATCATACATATTACATACAGTATGGCCACAGACCACTTACCGTATGGCCAGCATCATACATATTACATACTGTATGGCCACAGAACACTTACCGTATGGCCAGCATCATACATATTACATACAGTATGGCCACAGAGCACTTACCGTATGGCCAGCATCGTACATATTACATACAGTATGGCCACAGGGCACTTACTGTATGGCCAGCATCGTACATATTACATACAGTATGGCCAGCATCATACATATTACATACAGTATGGCCAGCATCGTACATATTACATACAGTTTGGCCACAGAACACTTACCGTATGGCCAGCATCGTACATATTACATACAGTATGGCCACAGAGCACTTACCGTATAGCCAGCATAATACATATTACATACAGTATGGCCACAGACCACTTACCGTATGGCCAGCATCGTACATATTACATACAGTATGGCCACAGAACACTTACCGTATGGCCAGCATCGTACATATTACATACAGTATGGCCACAGAACACTTACCGTATGGCCAGCATCGTACATATTACATACAGTATGGCCACAGAGCACTTACCGTATGGCCAGCATCATACATATTACATACAGTATGGCCACAGACCAATTACCGTATGGCCAGCATCGTACATATTACATACAGTATGGCCACAGACCACTTACCGTATGGCCAGCATCATACATATTACATACAGTATGGCCACAGACCACTTACCGTATGGCCAGCATCATACATATTACATACAGTATGGCCACAGACCACTTACCGTATAGCCAGCATCATACATATTACATACAGTATGGCCACAGAACACTTACCGTATGGCCAGCATCGTACATATTACATACAGTATGGCCACAGACCACTTACCGTATAGCCAGCATCATACATATTACATACAGTATGGCCACAGGGCACTTACCGTATAGCCAGCATCGTACATATTACATACAGTGTGGCCACAGACCACTTTCCGTATAGCCAGCATCATACATATTACATACAGTATGGCCACAGACCACTTACCGTATGGCCAGCATCATACATATTACATACAGTATGGCCACAGAACACTTACCGTATGGCCAGCATCATACATATTACATACCGTATGGCCAGCATCGTACATATTACATACAGTATGGCCACAAACCACTTACCGTATGGCCAGCATCGTACATATTACATACAGTATGGCCACAGAACACTTACCGTATGGCCAGCATCGTACATATTACATACAGTATGGCCACAGACCACTTACCGTATAGCCAGCATCATACATATTACATACAGTATGGCCACAGACCACTTTCCGTATAGCCAGCATCATACATATTACATACAGTATGGCCACAGAACACTTACCGTATGGCCAGCATCATACATATTACATACAGTATGGCCACAGAACACTTACCGTATGGCCAGCATCGTACATATTACATACAGTATGGCCACAGGGCACTTGCCGTATGGCCAGCATGGTACATATTACATACAGTATGGCCACAGAACACTTACCGTATGGCCAGCATCGTACATATTACATACAGTATGGCCAGCATCATACATATTACATACAGTATGGCCAGCATCGTACATATTACATACAGTATGGCCACAGAGCACTTACCGTATAGCCAGCATAATACATATTACATACAGTATGGCCACAGACCACTTACCGTATGGCCAGCATCGTACATATTACATACAGTATGGCCACAGACCACTTTCCGTATAGCCAGCATCATACATATTACATACAGTATGGCCACAGACCACTTACCGTATGGCCAGCATCATACATATTACATACAGTATGGCCACAGAACACTTACCGTATGGCCAGCATCATACATATTACATACAGTATGGCCACAGAGCACTTACCGTATAGCCAGCATAATACATATTACATACAGTATGGCCACAGACCACTTACCGTATGGCCAGCATCATACATATTACATACAGTATGGCCACAGAACACTTACCGTATGGCCAGCATCGTACATATTACATACAGTATGGCCACAGAACACTTACCGTATGGCCAGCATCGTACATATTACATACAGTATGGCCACAGAGCACTTACCGTATGGCCAGCATCATACATATTACATACAGTATGGCCACAGACCAATTACCGTATGGCCAGCATCGTACATATTACATACAGTATGGCCACAGACCACTTACCGTATGGCCAGCATCATACATATTACATACAGTATGGCCACAGACCACTTACCGTATGGCCAGCATCATACATATTACATACAGTATGGCCACAGACCACTTACCGTATAGCCAGCATCATACATATTACATACAGTATGGCCACAGAACACTTACCGTATGGCCAGCATCGTACATATTACATACAGTATGGCCACAGACCACTTACCGTATTGCCAGCATCATACATATTACATACAGTATGGCCACAGAACACTTACCGTATGGCCAGCATCATACATATTACATACAGTATGGCCACAGAGCACTTACCGTATGGCCAGCATCGTACATATTACATACAGTATGGCCACAGGGCACTTACCGTATGGCCAGCATCGTACATATTACATACAGTATGGCCACAGAGCACTTACCGTATGGCCAGTATCGTACATATTACATACAGTATGGCCACAGAACACTTACCGTATGGCCAACATCGTACATATTACATACAGTATGGCCACAGAACACTTACCGTATGGCCAGCATCGTACATATTACATACAGTATGGCCAGCATCATACATACTACATACAGTATGGCCAGCATCGTACATATTACATACAGTATGGCCACAGAGCACTTACCGTATAGCCAGCATAATACATATTACATACAGTATGGCCACAGACCACTTACCGTATGGCCAGCATCGTACATATTACATACAGTATGGCCACAGAGCACTTACCGTATGGCCAGTATCGTACATATTACATACAGTATGGCCACAGAACACTTACCGTATGGCCAACATCGTACATATTACATACAGTATGGCCAGCATCATACATATTACATACAGTATTGCCACAGACCACTTACCGTATAGCCAGCATCGTACATATTACATACAGTATGGCCACAGAGCACTTACTGTATGGCCAGCATCATACATATTACATACAGTATGGCCACAGGGCACTTACCGTATAGCCAGCATCGTACATATTACATACAGTATGGCCACAGACCACTTTCCGTATAGCCAGCATCATACATATTACATACAGTATGGCCACAGAACACTTACCGTATAGCCAGCATCATACATATTACATACAGTATGGCCACAGGGCACTTACCGTATAGCCAGCATCGTACATATTACATACAGTGTGGCCACAGACCACTTTCCGTATAGCCAGCATCATACATATTACATACAGTATGGCCACAGACCACTTACCGTATGGCCAGCATCATACATATTACATACAGTATGGCCACAGAACACTTACCGTATGGCCAGCATCATACATATTACATACCGTATGGCCAGCATCGTACATATTACATACAGTATGGCCACAAACCACTTACCGTATGGCCAGCATCGTACATATTACATACAGTATGGCCACAGAACACTTACCGTATGGCCAGCATCGTACATATTACATACAGTATGGCCACAGACCACTTACCGTATAGCCAGCATCATACATATTACATACAGTATGGCCACAGACCACTTTCCGTATAGCCAGCATCATACATATTACATACAGTATGGCCACAGAACACTTACCGTATGGCCAGCATCATACATGTTACATACAGTATGGCCACAGAACACTTACCGTATGGCCAGCATCGTACATATTACATACAGTATGGCCACAGGGCACTTGCCGTATGGCCAGCATCGTACATATTACATACAGTATGGCCACAGAACACTTACCGTATGGCCAGCATCGTACATATTACATACAGTATGGCCAGCATCATACATATTACATACAGTATGGCCAGCATCGTACATATTACATACAGTATGGCCACAGAGCACTTACCGTATAGCCAGCATAATACATATTACATACAGTATGGCCACAGACCACTTACCGTATGGCCAGCATCGTACATATTACATACAGTATGGCCAGCATCATACATATTACATACAGTATGGCCACAGACCACTTACCGTATAGCCAGCATTGTACATATTGCATACAGTATGGCCACAGAGCACTTACCGTATGGCCAGCATCGTACATATTACATACAGTATGGCCACAGAACACTTACCGTATGGCCAGCATCATACATATTACATACAGTATGGCCACAGAACACTTACCGTATAGCCAGCATCGTACATATTACATACAGTATGGCCACAGAACACTTACCGTATGGCCAGCATCATACATATTACATACAGTATGGCCACAGACCACTTACCGTATGGCCAGCATCATACATATTACATACAGTATGGCCACAGACCACTTACCGTATAGCCAGCATCATACATATTACATACAGTATGGCCACAGAACACTTACCGTATGGCCAGCATCGTACATATTACATACTGTATGGCCACAGAACACTTACCGTATGGCCAGCATCGTACATATTACATACAGTATGGCCACGGACCACTTACCGTATGGCCAGCCTCGTACATATTACATACAGTATGGCCACAGAGCACTTACCGTATAGCCAGCATCGTACATATTACATACAGTATGGCCACAGAACACTTACCGTATGGCCAGCATTGTACATATTACATACAGTATGGCCACAGAACACTTACCGTATGGCCAGCATCGTACATATTACATACAGTATGGCCACAGACCACTTACCGTATGACCAGCATCATACATATTACATACAGTATGGCCACAGACCACTTACCGTATGGCCAGCATCATACATATTACATACAGTATGGCCACAGACCACTTACCGTATAGCCAGCATCATACATATTACATACAGTATGGCCACAGAACACTTACCGTATGGCCAACATCGTACATATTACATACAGTATGGCCAGCATCATACATATTACATACAGTATGGCCACAGACCACTTACCGTATAGCCAGCATCGTACATATTACATACAGTATGGCCACAGAGCACTTACCGTATGGCCAGCATCATACATATTACATACAGTATGACCACAGAACACTTACCGTATAGCCAGCCTCATACATATTACATACAGTATGGCCACAGTGCACTTACCGTATAGCCAGCATCGTACATATTACATACAGTATGGCCACAGAACACTTACCGTATGGCCAGCATCGTACATATTACATACAGTATGGCCACAGGGCACTTACCGTATGGCCAGCATCATACATATTACATACAGTATGGCCACAGAACACTTACCGTATGGCCAGCATCGTACGTATTACATACAGTATGGCCACAGACCACTTACCGTATAGCCAGCATCATACATATTACATACAGTATGGCCACAGACCACTTTCCGTATAGCCAGCATCATACATATTACATACAGTATGGCCACAGACCACTTACCGTATGGCCAGCATCATACATATTACATACAGTATGGCCACAGAACACTTACCGTATGGCCAGCATCATACATATTACATACAGTATGGCCACAGAGCACTTACCGTATGGCCAGCATCGTACATATTACATACAGTATGGCCACAGAGCACTTACCGTATGGCCAGCATCGTACATATTACATACAGTATGGCCACAGGGCACTTACCGTATGGCCAGCATCGTACATATTACATACAGTATGGCCACAGAGCACTTACCGTATGGCCAGTATCGTACATATTACATACAGTATGGCCACAGAACACTTACCGTATGGCCAACATCGTACATATTACATACAGTATGGCCACAGAACACTTACCGTATAGCCAGCATCGTACATATTACATACAGTATGGCCAGCATCATACATACTACATACAGTATGGCCAGCATCGTACATATTACATACAGTATGGCCACAGAGCACTTACCGTATAGCCAGCATCGTACATATTACATACAGTATGGCCACAGAGCACTTACCGTATGGCCAGTATCGTACATATTACATACAGTATGGCCACAGAACACTTACCGTATGGCCAACATCGTACATATTACATACAGTATGGCCAGCATCATACATATTACATACAGTATGGCCACAGACCACTTACCGTATAGCCAGCATCGTACATATTACATACAGTATGGCCACAGAGCACTTACCGTATGGCCAGCATCATACATATTACATACAGTATGGCCACAGGGCACTTACCGTATAGCCAGCATCGTACATATTACATACAGTATGGCCACAGACCACTTTCCGTATAGCCAGCATCATACATATTACATACAGTATGGCCACAGAACACTTACCGTATAGCCAGCATCATACATATTACATACAGTATGGCCACAGGGCACTTACCGTATAGCCAGCATCGTACATATTACATACAGTGTGGCCACAGACCACTTTCCGTATAGCCAGCATCATACATATTACATACAGTATGGCCACAGACCACTTACCGTATGGCCAGCATCATACATATTACATACAGTATGGCCACAGAACACTTACCGTATGGCCAGCATCATACATATTACATACCGTATGGCCAGCATCGTACATATTACATACAGTATGGCCACAAACCACTTACCGTATGGCCAGCATCGTACATATTACATACAGTATGGCCACAGAACACTTACCGTATGGCCAGCATCGTACATATTACATACAGTATGGCCACAGAACACTTACCGTATGGCCAGCATCGTACATATTACATACAGTATGGCCACAGAACACTTACCGTATAGCCAGCATCATACATATTACATACAGTATGGCCACAGACCACTTTCCGTATAGCCAGCATCATACATATTACATACAGTATGGCCACAGAACACTTACCGTATGGCCAGCATCATACATATTACATACAGTATGGCCACAGAACACTTACCGTATGGCCAGCATCGTACATATTACATACAGTATGGCCACAGGGCACTTGCCGTATGGCCAGCATCGTACATATTACATACAGTATGGCCACAGAACACTTACCGTATGGCCAGCATCGTACATATTACATACAGTATGGCCAGCATCATACATATTACATACAGTATGGCCAGCATCGTACATATTACATACAGTATGGCCACAGAGCACTTACCGTATAGCCAGCATAATACATATTACATACAGTATGGCCACAGACCACTTACCGTATGGCCAGCATCGTACATATTACATACAGTATGGCCAGCATCGTACATATTACATACAGTATGGCCACAGGGCACTTACCGTATAGCCAGCATCGTACATATTACATACGGTATGGCCACAGAATACTTACCGTATAGCCAGCATCATACATATTACATACAGTATGGCCACAGACCACTTACCGTATAGCCAGCATTGTACATATTGCATACAGTATGGCCACAGAGCACTTACCGTATGGCCAGCATCGTACATATTACATACAGTATGGCCACAGAACACTTACCGTATGGCCAGCATCATACATATTACATACAGTATGGCCACAGAACACTTACCGTATAGCCAGCATCGTACATATTACATACAGTATGGCCACAGAACACTTACCGTATGGCCAGCATCATACATATTACATACAGTATGGCCACAGACCACTTACCGTATGGCCAGCATCATACATATTACATACAGTATGGCCACAGACCACTTACCGTATAGCCAGCATCATACATATTACATACAGTATGGCCACAGAACACTTACCGTATGGCCAGCATCGTACATATTACATACTGTATGGCCACAGAACACTTACCGTATGGCCAGCATCGTACATATTACATACAGTATGGCCACGGACCACTTACCGTATGGCCAGCCTCGTACATATTACATACAGTATGGCCACAGAGCACTTACCGTATAGCCAGCATCGTACATATTACATACAGTATGGCCACAGAACACTTACAGTATGGCCAGCATTGTACATATTACATACAGTATGGCCACAGAACACTTACCGTATGGCCAGCATCGTACATATTACATACAGTATGGCCACAGACCACTTACCGTATGGCCAGCATCATACAGATTACATACAGTATGGCCACAGACCACTTACCGTATGGCCAGCATCATACATATTACATACAGTATGGCCACAGACCACTTACGTATAGCCAGCATCATACATATTACATACAGTATGGCCACAGAACACTTACCGTATGGCCAACATCGTACATATTACATACAGTATGGCCAGCATCATACATATTACATACAGTATGGCCACAGACCACTTACCGTATAGCCAGCATCGTACATATTACATACAGTATGGCCACAGAGCACTTACCGTATGGCCAGCATCATACATATTACATACAGTATGACCACAGAACACTTACCGTATAGCCAGCCTCATACATATTACATACAGTATGGCCACAGTGCACTTACCGTATAGCCAGCATCGTACATATTACATACAGTATGGCCACAGAACACTTACCGTATGGCCAGCATCGTACATATTACATACAGTATGGCCACAAACCACTTACCGTATGGCCAGCATCGTACATATTACATACAGTATGGCCACAGAACACTTACCGTATGGCCAGCATCATACATATTACATACAGTATGGCCACAGAACACTTACCGTATGGCCAGCATCATACATATTACATACAGTATGGCCACAGAGCACTTACCGTATGGCCAGCATCGTACATATTACATACAGTATGGCCACAGAGCACTTACCGTATGGCCAGTATCGTACATATTACATACAGTATGGCCACAGAACACTTACCGTATGGCCAACATCGTACATATTACATACAGTATGGCCAGCATCATACATATTAAATACAGTATGGCCACAGACCACTTACCGTATAGCCAGCATCGTACATATTACATACAGTATGGCCACAGAGCACTTACCGTATGGCCAGCATCATACATATTACATACAGTATGACCACAGAACACTTACCGTATAGCCAGCATCATACATATTACATACAGTATGGCCACAGGGCACTTACCGTATAGCCAGCATCGTACATATTACATACAGTATGGCCACAGACCACTTACCGTATAGCCAGCATCGTACATATTACATACAGTATGGCCACAGACCACTTTCCGTATAGCCAGCATCATACATATTACATACAGTATGGCCACAGACCACTTACCGTATGGCCAGCATCATACATATTACATACAGTATGGCCACAGAACACTTACCGTATGGCCAGCATCATACATATTACATACCGTATGGCCAGCATCGTACATATTACATACAGTATGGCCACAAACCACTTACCGTATGGCCAGCATCGTACATATTACATACAGTATGGCCACAGAACACTTACCGTATGGCCAGCATCGTACATATTACATACAGTATGGCCACAGAACACTTACCGTATGGCCAGCATCGTACATATTACATACAGTATGGCCACAGACCACTTACCGTATAGCCAGCATCATACATATTACATACAGTATGGCCACAGACCACTTTCCGTATAGCCAGCATCATACATATTACATACAGTATCGCCACAGAACACTTACCGTATGGCCAGCATCATACATATTACATACAGTATGGCCACAGAACACTTACCGTGTGGCCAGCATCGTACATATTACATACAGTATGGCCACAGGGCACTTACCGTATGGCCAGCATCGTACATATTACATACAGTATGGCCACAGATCACTTACCGTATGGCCAGTATCGTACATATTACATACAGTATGGCCACAGAACACTTACCGTATGGCCAACATCGTACATATTACATACAGTATGGCCACAGAACACTACCGTATAGCCAGCATCATACATATTACATACAGTATGGCCAGCATCATACATATTACATACAGTATGGCCAGCATCGTACATATTACATACAGTTTGGCCACAGAACACTTACCGTATGGCCAGCATCGTACATATTACATACAGTATGGCCACAGAGCACTTACCGTATGGCCAGCATCGTACATATTACATACAGTATGGCCACAGAGCACTTACCGTATGGCCAGCATCGTACATATTACATACAGTATGGCCACAGAGCACTTACCGTATGGCCAGCATAATACATATTACATACAGTATGGCCACAGACCACTTACCGTATGGCCAGCATCGTACATATTACATACAGTATGGCCACAGAACACTTACCGTATGGCCAGCATCATACATATTACATACAGTATGGCCACAGAACACTTACCGTATGGCCAGCATCGTACATATTACATACAGTATGGCCAGCATCGTACATATTACATACAGTATGGCCACAGAACACTTACCGTATGGCCAGCATCATACATATTACATACAGTATGGCCACAGACCACTTACCGTATAGCCAGCATCTTACATATTACATACAGTATGGCCACAGAACACTTACCGTATGGCCAGCATCGTACATATTACATACAGTATGGCCACAGAACACTTACCGTATGGCCAGCATCGTACATATTACATACAGTATGGCCACGGACCACTTACCGTATAGCCAGCATCGTACATATTACATACAGTATGGCCACAGAACACTTACCGTATGGCCAGCATCATACATATTACATACAGTATGGCCACAGACCACTTACCGTATAGCCAGCATCGTACATATTACATACAGTATGGCCACAGAACACTTACCGTATGGCCAGCATCATACATATTACATACAGTATGGCCACAGACCACTTACCGTATAGCCAGCATCATACATATTACATACAGTATGGCCACAGAACACTTACCGTATGGCCAGCATCGTACATATTACATACAGTATGGCCACAGAACACTTACCGTATGGCCAGCATCGTACATATTACATCATACTGTATTACATACAGTATGGCCACAGAACACTTACCGTATGGCCAGCATCGTACATATTACATACAGTATGGCCACGGACCACTTACCGTATGGCCAGCATCGTACATATTACATACAGTATGGCCACAGAGCACTTACCGTATGGCCAGCATCGTACATATTACATACAGTATGGCCACAGGGCACTTACCGTATAGCCAGCATCATACATATTACATACAGTATGGCCACAGAACACTTACCGTATGGCCAGCATCGTACATATTACATACAGTATGGCCACAGACCACTTACCGTATAGCCAGCATCGTACATATTACATACAGTATGGCCACAGAGCACTTACCGTATAGGCAGCATCATACATATTACATACAGTATGGCCACAGACCACTTACCGTATGGCCAGCATCATACATATTACATACAGTATGGCCACAGAACACTTACCGTATGGCCAGCATCGTACATGTCACATACAGTATGGCCACAGGGCACTTACCATATGGCCAGCATCGTACATATTACATACAGTATGGCCAGCATCATACATATTACATACAGTATGGCCACAGAACACTTACCGAATGGCCAGCATCGTACATATTACATACAGTATGGCCACAGAGCACTTACCGAATGGCCAGCATCGTACATATTACATACAGCATGGCCACAGAGCATTTACCGTATGGCCAGCATCGTACATATTACATACAGTATGGCCACAGACCACTTACCGTATGGCCAGCATCGTACATATTACACACAGTATGGCCACGGAACACTTACCGTATGGCCAACATCGTACATATTACATACAGTATGGCCACAGACCACTTACCGTATAGCCAGCATCATACATATTACATACCGTATGGCCAGCATCGTACATATTACATACAGCATGGCCACAGAGCATTTACCGTATGGCCAGCATCGTACATATTACATACAGTATGGCCACAGACCACTTACCGTATGGCCAGCATCGTACATATTACACACAGTATGGCCACGGAACACTTACCGTATGGCCAACATCGTACATATTACATACAGTATGGCCACAGACCACTTACCGTATAGCCAGCATCATACATATTACATACAGTATGGCCACAGACCACTTTCCGTATAGCCAGCATCATACATATTACATACAGTATCGCCACAGAACACTTACCGTATGGCCAGCATCATACATATTACATACAGTATGGCCACAGAACACTTACCGTGTGGCCAGCATCGTACATATTACATACAGTATGGCCACAGGGCACTTACCGTATGGCCAGCATCGTACATATTACATACAGTATGGCCACAGATCACTTACCGTATGGCCAGTATCGTACATATTACATACAGTATGGCCACAGAACACTTACCGTATGGCCAACATCGTACATATTACATACAGTATGGCCACAGAACACTACCGTATAGCCAGCATCATACATATTACATACAGTATGGCCAGCATCATACATATTACATACAGTATGGCCAGCATCGTACATATTACATACAGTTTGGCCACAGAACACTTACCGTATGGCCAGCATCGTACATATTACATACAGTATGGCCACAGAGCACTTACCGTATGGCCAGCATCGTACATATTACATACAGTATGGCCACAGAGCACTTACCGTATGGCCAGCATCGTACATATTACATACAGTATGGCCACAGAGCACTTACCGTATGGCCAGCATAATACATATTACATACAGTATGGCCACAGACCACTTACCGTATGGCCAGCATCGTACATATTACATACAGTATGGCCACAGAACACTTACCGTATGGCCAGCATCATACATATTACATACAGTATGGCCACAGAACACTTACCGTATGGCCAGCATCGTACATATTACATACAGTATGGCCAGCATCGTACATATTACATACAGTATGGCCACAGAACACTTACCGTATGGCCAGCATCATACATATTACATACAGTATGGCCACAGACCACTTACCGTATAGCCAGCATCTTACATATTACATACAGTATGGCCACAGAACACTTACCGTATGGCCAGCATCGTACATATTACATACAGTATGGCCACAGAACACTTACCGTATGGCCAGCATCGTACATATTACATACAGTATGGCCACGGACCACTTACCGTATAGCCAGCATCGTACATATTACATACAGTATGGCCACAGAACACTTACCGTATGGCCAGCATCATACATATTACATACAGTATGGCCACAGACCACTTACCGTATAGCCAGCATCGTACATATTACATACAGTATGGCCACAGAACACTTACCGTATGGCCAGCATCATACATATTACATACAGTATGGCCACAGACCACTTACCGTATAGCCAGCATCATACATATTACATACAGTATGGCCACAGAACACTTACCGTATGGCCAGCATCGTACATATTACATACAGTATGGCCACAGAACACTTACCGTATGGCCAGCATCGTACATATTACATCATACTGTATTACATACAGTATGGCCACAGAACACTTACCGTATGGCCAGCATCGTACATATTACATACAGTATGGCCACGGACCACTTACCGTATGGCCAGCATCGTACATATTACATACAGTATGGCCACAGAGCACTTACCGTATGGCCAGCATCGTACATATTACATACAGTATGGCCACAGACCAATTACCGTATGGCCAGCATCGTACATATTACATACAGTATGGCCACAGACCACTTACCGTATGGCCAGCATCGTACATATTACATACAGTATGGCCACAGACCACTTACCGTATGGCCAGTATCGTACATATTACATACAGTATGGCCACAGAGCACTTACCGTATGGCCAGCATCGTACATATTACATACAGTATGGCCACAGAGCATTTACCGTATGGCCAGTATCGTACATATTACATACAGTATGGCCACAGACCACTTACCGTATGGCCAGCATCATACATATTACATACAGTATGGCCACAGACCACTTACCGTATAGCCAGCATCGTACATATTACATACAGTATGGCCACAGAACACTTACCGTATGGCCAGCATCGTACATATTACATACAGTATGACCACAGAACACTTACCGTATGGCCAGCATCATACATATTACATACAGTATGGCCACAGACCACTTACCGTATAGCCAGCATCGTACATATTACATACAGTATGGCCACAGAACACTTACCGTATGGCCAGCATCGTACATATTACATACAGTATGGCCACAGAACACTTACCGTATGGCCAGCATCGTACATATTACATACAGTATGTCCACAGAACACTTACCGTATGGCCAGCATCATACATATTACATACAGTATGGCCACAGACCACTTACCGTATGGCCAGCATCATACATATTACATACAGTATGGCCACAGACCACTTACCGTATAGCCAGCATCGTACATATTACATACAGTATGGCCACAGGGCACTTACCGTATAGCCAGCATCGTACATATTACATACAGTATGGCCACAGACCACTTACCGTATAGCCAGCATCTTACATATTACATACAGTATGGCCACAGAACACTTACCGTATGGCCAGCATCGTACATATTACATACAGTATGGCCACAGAACACTTACCGTATGGCCAGCATCGTACATATTACATACAGTATGGCCACGGACCACTTACCGTATAGCCAGCATCGTACATATTACATACAGTATGGCCACAGAACACTTACCGTATGGCCAGCATCATACATATTACATACAGTATGGCCACAGACCACTTACCGTATAGCCAGCATCGTACATATTACATACAGTATGGCCACAGAACACTTACCGTATGGCCAGCATCATACATATTACATACAGTATGGCCACAGACCACTTACCGTATAGCCAGCATCATACATATTACATACAGTATGGCCACAGAACACTTACCGTATGGCCAGCATCGTACATATTACATACAGTATGGCCACAGAACACTTACCGTATGGCCAGCATCGTACATATTACATCATACTGTATTACATACAGTATGGCCACAGAACACTTACCGTATGGCCAGCATCGTACATATTACATACAGTATGGCCACGGACCACTTACCGTATGGCCAGCATCGTACATATTACATACAGTATGGCCACAGAGCACTTACCGTATGGCCAGCATCGTACATATTACATACAGTATGGCCACAGACCAATTACCGTATGGCCAGCATCGTACATATTACATACAGTATGGCCACAGACCACTTACCGTATGGCCAGCATCGTACATATTACATACAGTATGGCCACAGACCACTTACCGTATGGCCAGTATCGTACATATTACATACAGTATGGCCACAGAGCACTTACCGTATGGCCAGCATCGTACATATTACATACAGTATGGCCACAGAGCATTTACCGTATGGCCAGTATCGTACATATTACATACAGTATGGCCACAGACCACTTACCGTATGGCCAGCATCATACATATTACATACAGTATGGCCACAGACCACTTACCGTATAGCCAGCATCGTACATATTACATACAGTATGGCCACAGAACACTTACCGTATGGCCAGCATCGTACATATTACATACAGTATGACCACAGAACACTTACCGTATGGCCAGCATCATACATATTACATACAGTATGGCCACAGACCACTTACCGTATAGCCAGCATCGTACATATTACATACAGTATGGCCACAGAACACTTACCGTATGGCCAGCATCGTACATATTACATACAGTATGGCCACAGAACACTTACCGTATGGCCAGCATCGTACATATTACATACAGTATGTCCACAGAACACTTACCGTATGGCCAGCATCATACATATTACATACAGTATGGCCACAGACCACTTACCGTATGGCCAGCATCATACATATTACATACAGTATGGCCACAGACCACTTACCGTATAGCCAGCATCGTACATATTACATACAGTATGGCCACAGGGCACTTACCGTATAGCCAGCATCGTACATATTACATACAGTATGGCCACAGAGCACTTACCGTATGGCCAGCATCGTACATATTACATACAGTATGGCCACAGACCACTTACCGTATGGCCAGCATCATACATATTACATACAGTATGGCCACAGGGCACTTACCGTATAGCCAGCATCGTACATATTACATACAGTATGGCCACAGAACACTTACCGTATGGCCAGCATCATACATATTACATACAGTATGGCCACAGAGCACTTACCGTATAGCCAGCATCGTACATATTACATACAGTATGGCCACGGACCACTTAACGTATAGCCAGCATCATACATATTACATACAGTATGGCCACAGACCACTTACCGTATAGCCAGCATCGTACATATTACATACAGTATGGCCACAGAACACTTACCGTATAGCCAGCATCGTACATATTACATACAGTATGGCCACAGAACACTTACCGTATGGCCAGCATTGTACATATTACATACAGTATGGCCACAGACCACTTACTGTATGGCCAGCATCGTACATGTCACATACAGTATGGCCACAGGGCACTTACCGTATGGCCAGCATCATACATATTACATACAGTATGGCCACAGAGCACTTACCGTATGGCCAGCATCGTACATATTACATACAGTATGGCCACAGACCACTTACCGTATGGCCAGCATTGTACATATTACATACAGTATGGCCACAGACCACTTACCGTATAGCCAGCATCATACATATTACATACAGTATGGCCACAGAACACTTTCCGTATGGCCAGCATTGTACATATTACATACAGTATGGCCACAGAGCACTTACCGTATAGCCAGCATCGTACATATTACATACAGTATGGCCACAGACCACTTACCGTATGGCCAGCATCGTACATGTCACATACAGTATGGCCACGGAACACTTACCGTATGGCCAGCATTGTACATATTACATACAGTATGGCCACAGAGCACTTACCGTATAGCCAGCATCATACATATTACATACAGTATGGCCACGGAACACTTACCGTATGGCCAGCATCATAAATATTACATACAGTATGGCCACAGAGCACTTACCGTATGGCCAGCATCGTACATATTACATACAGTATGGCCACAGACCACTTACCGTATAGCCAGCATCATACATATTACATACAGTATGGCCACAGAACACTTACCGTATGGCCAGCATCGTACATATTACATACAGTATGGCCACGGACCACTTACCGTATGGCCAGCATTGTACATATTACATACAGTATGGCCACAGAACACTTACCGTATGGCCAGCATCGTACATATTACATACAGTATGGCCACAGACCACTTACCGTATAGCCAGCATCATACATATTACATACAGTATGGCCACAGAACACTTACCGTATGGCCAGCATCGTACATATTACATACAGTATGGCCACGGACCACTTACCGTATGGCCAGCATTGTACATATTACATACAGTATGGCCACAGAACACTTACCGTATGGCCAGCATCGTACATATTACATACAGGATTGCCACGGACCACTTACCGTATGGCCAGCATTGTACATATTACATACAGTATGGCCACGGACCACTTACCGTATGGCCAGCATCGTACATATTACATACAGTATGGCCACGGACCACTTACCGTATGGCCAGCATCGTACATATTACATACAGTATGGCCACAGAACACTTACCGTATGGCCAGCATCGTACATATTACATACAGTATGGCCACAGACCACTTACCGTATAGCCAGCATCATACATATTACATACAGTATGGCCACAGAACACTTACCGTATGGCCAGCATCGTACATATTACATACAGTATGGCCACAGAACACTTACCGTATGGCCAGCATCGTACATATTACATACAGGATTGCCACGGACCACTTACCGTATGGCCAGCATTGTACATATTACAGACAGTATGGCCACGGACCACTTACCGTATGGCCAGCATCGTACATATTACATACAGTATGGCCACGGACCACTTACCGTATGGCCAGCATTGTACATATTACATACAGTATGGCCACAGAACACTTACCGTATGGCCAGCATCGTACATATTACATACAGGATTGCCACGGACCACTTACCGTATGGCCAGCATTGTACATATTACATACAGTATGGCCACGGACCACTTACCGTATGGCCAGCATCGTACATATTACATACAGTATGGCCACGGACCACTTACCGTATGGCCAGCATCGTACATATTACATACAGTATGGCGACAGAACACTTACCGTATGGCCAGCATCGTACATATTACATACAGTATGGCCACGGACCACTTACCGTATGGCCAGCATTGTACATATTACATACAGTATGGCCACAGACCACTTACCGTATAGCCAGCATCATACATATTACATACAGTATGGCCACAGAACACTTACCGTATGGCCAGCATTGTACATATTACATACAGTATGGCCACAGAGCACTTACCGTATAGCCAGCATCGTACATATTACATACAGTATGGCCACAGACCACTTACCGTATGGCCAGCATCGTACATGTCACATACAGTATGGCCACAGGGCACTTACCGTATAGCCAGCATCATACATATTACATACAGTATGGCCACGGAACACTTACCGTATGGCCAGCATCATAAATATTACATACAGTATGGCCACAGTGCACTTAACGTATGGCCAGCATCGTACATATTACATACAGTATGGCCACAGACCACTTACCGTATGGCCAGCATCATACATATTACATACAGTATGGCCACAGAACACTTACCGTATGGCCAGCATCGTACATATTACATACAGTATGGCCACGGACCACTTACCGTATGGCCAGCATTGTACATATTACATACAGTATGGCCACAGAACACTTACCGTATGGCCAGCATCGTACATATTACATACAGTATGGCCACAGTCCACTTACCGTATAGCCAGCATCATACATATTACATACAGTATGGCCACAGAACACTTACCGTATGGCCAGCATCGTACATATTACATACAGTATGGCCACAGACCACTTACCGTATGGCCAGCATCATACATATTACATACAGTATGGCCACAGAACACTTACCGTATGGCCAGCATCGTACATATTACATACAGTATGGCCACGGACCACTTACCGTATGGCCAGCATTGTACATATTACATACAGTATGGCCACAGAACACTTACCGTATGGCCAGCATCGTACATATTACATACAGTATGGCCACAGTCCACTTACCGTATAGCCAGCATCATACATATTACATACAGTATGGCCACAGAACACTTACCGTATGGCCAGCATCGTACATATTACATACAGTATGGCCACGGACCACTTACCGTATGGCCAGCATTGTACATATTACATACAGTATGGCCACAGAACACTTACCGTATGGCCAGCATCGTACATATTACATACAGTATGGCCACGGACCACTTACCGTATGGCCAGCATTGTACATATTACATATAGTATGGCCACAGAACACTTACCGTATGGCCAGCATCGTACATTTCTACTTCAGTGTCCTTGGGGTATAGGTTGGGAACCAAATCCGGGCACCACGCAGTTAAAGCTTTTAGCTCCCAGGATGCACTTGGGTCCACTCTCCCTATAACCCCGCCCCCCAGCCAGAGGCACCTCAGTTTAAGTTGGTGCCCGGCCGGAGTTGGGTCACCGTTACTGCAGGGGGGCTGCTTAGCAGCCCCTAAGCTTAAAAGAGTTTTATTTTATTATTTTTTACTACTCTTCAGAGCGGCAGCATCAGACTGTCCAATGGACGTCTGAGCTGCCGCTCCTACACCCCGCCGGCGCTGCGACGCCAGTACAGATCTGGGGATCGCAGCGGGACCCCAGAGTCTGTACTAGCCGGGCTCTGGAAGAATCCCTGGGCTGCTGCCGGATCGACGGGGACAGGTAAGTCGCGTGGTCACCGCTTGCGGTGATCCACTTGTGAATATGCAGCCTTATGCCTCCGGTCTCTGGGGACAGACCGGAGGCGCTAGCGGTGGCGGCGGGCTCCCCCTCCATGGAGGCATACCCCGCGTGTCCACAGCCCTCCAGGGATTATAGCGGCAGCGGGAGCCGGCATCCCGGGGGGTTAATTGCTAGCCAGGGTAGGAAGCCTTCCCTGTCTGGCGGCTCCTCCCCTCAGCTCAGCGCGCCTTTCAATACTATAGTCTGGCGTCGGTGAGCTGCTTCCTCCGCGGGCCACGCTTCTTCTGAGTTCTCCAGCGGCCATTTTCTCTCGGTGGTGCTGCAGAACTCTTAGGATGTCAGTGAGCCCAGTCCCCCTGCGTACCTGGCCATTGTGGGTGAGTGTACACAGCGCTGTAGCCTTCCCAGACACTGAATCTGGGCAGTTGAATGTAGCGACATTGTGCAGTATATTATATGTCATGCTTATGTATGTATATATATTTTTCTGCATTGTATGTGACTTATGCTAGTGCTGACTGTCTGCTTTTTCTCTCACCTGTCAGTGTATATCTATCCCTTTTCTTTATCTGCCCTAATACAGGTGTACCTGGGGTGGTTCTGAGACCTCACATATATATATTTGTTAATATCTGTGAGGTTTGTCACATACTGTTGCGTGCTGCACGTTGCCATATTTTAGATGGAACTGTGAGTTGCATACGCTGATAATGGGTCCCTGCAGCTAATCTTAGCGTCAGTCAGGACCGGTATGGCGCTGCTTAATATTTCCGTCAAGATAGTCAGATATATCTGACCAGGAGATTGCACACGATACTGCACCCATTATTGCTATCCTGCAAGTCATAGCCTGCAGGAATTAGTGCGGAGGATTTTAACTCAGAAAGGTTTATGTATGCGGCACCATCTGGTGCCGGGCCCCTTGCACGACCCCCTTAAAGGGCGTTGTTTCTCAGGATCCTCTCCTTTGAGGATCGCCGGGCGGGCCCCATTGTCGTCACTCGCTTGGAGTTACTTCACCATACTGCCCTTTTGAACTCGGGGTATCTCGCAATTTCTTGCAATTTACCCCTGTGCAACAGACTGTCGCTCCCCGCCGGGGTTTTTCACAGTACATGAATTACCTCCGATACCACATCGGTCTGTCATTCCCCTTGCAGGGATTACCACAACGGCCACCCTGGGGGATGTCGTTTTATACGAAATACTAATTGGCGTGATATACGCCCTGTGGTTACTGACCAGTGGCTCTGCCGTGAACTGGATGGTGTATTCGGCTCTTTCTACTTCAGGGTCCATAGGGGGTCCACAGGGTTGACCTTGGGGTATAGGTTGGGAACCAAATCCGGGCACCACGCAGTTAAAGCTTTTAGCTCCCAGGATGCACTTGGGTCCACTCTCCCTATAACCCCACCCCCAAGCCAGAGGCTCCTCAGTTTAAGTTGGTGCCCGGCCGGAGTCGGGTCACCGTTTAGTGCAGTGGGGAGCTGATTAGCAGCCCCTAAGCTTTATTTTTTCTGAAGGACAGAGTTTTTTATTTTTACTTTGGATTCTTCAGAGCGGCAGCGTCAGACTGTCCATAGGACGTCTAAGCTGTCGCTCCGTCACCCCGCTGGCGCTGAGACGCCAGTACAGATCTGGGGATCTCAGCGGGACCCCAGAGTCTGTACTAGCCGGACTCTGCGGGCGCCCAGGACTGCTGCCGGATTCACGGGGAGCAGGTAAGGCGCGGGTCACCGCTTGCGGTGATCCGCGCATTTGAAATGCAGTCCTGTGCCTCCGGTCTCTGGGGACAGACCGGAGGCGCCGGCAGTGGCGGCGGGCCCCCCATACCCCGTGTGTCCACTAGACCACCAGGGACTTAGTGTTCGGTGCAGGGAGCCGGCGTCCCGGGGGTTAATAGCCGGCCAGGGGAGACAGCCTTCCCTGTTACAGCGGCTCCTCCCCTCAGCTCAGCGCGCCTTTCAGTATCTATAGTCTGGCGTCGCTGAGCTGCTTCCTCCGCGGGCCACGCTTCTTCTGAGGTCTCCAGCGGCCATTTCTCTGTGGTGCAGCAGAAATCTCTGGAGATGGCAGTGAGTCCAGTCCCCCTGCGTACCTCACCATCAGGTCAGTGTACACAGCGCTGTAGCCTTCCCAGACACTGAATCTGGGTAAGTTGCATGCAGTGTAATAGTGCAGTATATTATATGACATGTTTATGTATATATGTATATATCTGCATGGTATGTGACTTATGCTAGTGGTGACTGTACTTTATTCTCTCACCTGTCAGTGTATATCTATCCCTTTTCTTTATCTGCCCTAATACAGCTGTACTTGGGGTGGTTCTGAGACCTCACATTTATATACTTGTTAATATTTGTGAGGTTTGTCACATACTGTTGCGTGCTGCACGTTGCCATATTTTGAGTGGAACTGTATCAGTCAGGACCAGTATAGCGCTGCTTGATCGCAAGGCTTGGTCAGATATGTCTGACCAGGAGATAGAGCGTTATACTGCACCCATTTTTACTATCCTGCAAGCCATGTGCTGCAGGTGTTAGTGCGGAGGATTTAACTCTTAAAGGGTTCTGTATGGGGCGTCATCGGGTGCCGGCCCCTTTCACGACCCCCTTGGGCGGTTTGTTTTCTCGGGATCCTCTTAATTGTGGATCGCCGGGCGGGCCCCATTGTTGTACCTCACTTGGGGTTACTCCACCATACTGCCCTTTTTCATCTCAGGGTATCTCGCAGTTTCTTGCACTCTTCCCCTGTGACACAGACTATCGCTCCCTGCAGGGGTTTTTCGAGTATATGAATTCCCCCTGGTGCCACAATAGTCTGTCATGCCCCTTGCAGGGATTACCACAACAGCCACCCTGGGTGGAAGTCGTTTTTCTATGAAACGCAAATTGGCGTGGTTGACGCCCTGTGGTTACTTCCCACTTGGCTCTACCGTGAACTGGATACTGTTTTGGGCTCTTTCCCTCTTACACGGGGGGGAAGCCTATCTCAAGTATTTTTATCCCTGTTTTAGGGCTGGTAGCAGGTCCATTCTGGTTAGAGTGAATGTTGACCTGCACCTGTATCATACACCCTCAGTATTACGTGCCTTCTGGGTCCCTGTTGCTGACTAGCGGGTGGATCGCATGGCGGGACTCTGGCTGTTGCCAGATATGAGGTATTACAACAGTGTTTGGTCTCCTGTCCCAAATTCCCTGAGGGTCATCATGAGCCCCTCCTGGGGTGGATGGGCGTGTTACTCGTATGATTACAGACGTTACTACGCATCCCATTCCTGCGTGGTCGGATACTTCTGATCCGTAGGGTGTAACTCTGCCTGAAATCAGTATACTCGCTTTCAGGAGTTGTTACCCATCCTACCATGGCTATAGCATGGTTGGTTAATACTATTGCATACTGAGCTGATGTATTTGTAATGTTTTTTCCCCTCCAACACGTCTGGGGTTCAAATGTATTTGGTCGCTCACGTAATATATGCTGTTGTCATAGGTGGACATGCCTATATTGGATACCAGCTCCTAATTTTCAGAGTTCCGGCTGCGACGGTATCCTCCGTAATACCCTATGGCTGCGCTCTGGGAATGCAGAGGTGCAGATACCATCTATAGGGTATATCTTGTTGGGTCCTGACCTTGACAGTGGCAGTACAAATTTCCCGCCGTCAGCTATGCTCACTACGGGGCCTCAGACTATTAAGTCTTTTTGTCCTCTGGGTCAGCCTAAAGGTCTGTTTCTTCATAGACTGTCGGCCTTTACAAGGGCCGACATATCCAGTTCCGAGCAGGCCTGGACTGCCAGCCGATCCTGCTTCTGAACCTATGGATATATCGTCAGCCTGACGAGACAGGCCTACCACTGGGAGATGGCGATTTTCTCAGTTTGCCCGGTACTAGTGTCTAGTTGCCGCGGCTACGTGGGTAGGAGGGTACGCACTCTCTTTGCTCAGGCGGCCTATTTCCATGTGATGGTACTCAGGCCCTTATTCGGCACAGGGCCTTACAAATCCAGAAAGCTATACAGTTGTTGCGGTAAGCTGAGCTAATTGGGCCATCCCCACTTTCTCAGCGAGGGACTGGTTGTTCTGCTTTCTTTCTGGTGCGGTGGCTGAATGGTCCTCTTTGGCCTATTCTCTGTCTCATTTCCCTGAACCAGTTCCTAAAGCTACCTGGGCTCAGGAGGCAATCCCTATGCTCCATCATACTATGTTTGGAACCTGGGGACTTTATGGTATCACTGGATATACAGGACGCGTGCCTACGGGTACTTACAGAGACCTTACCTCAGCATGGACTGAGGTTTGCTGTATCACAGCACTTACGATTTTTCGGGCTCTGCCTGTTGGGACTGCTCTCAGCCCCACAGGGGTTTGCCAGCGTTTTGGATTTTCTGACAGTTCTTCTGTTCAGTATATCCCAATGCTCCTGTACCTGGATGGCCTCCTGCTCTTAGCAGGATCACCGGGGTACTTTACAGCCGGGTCTGGTTGACTGTGGCTTCTTCAGGGTGCAGACGTTTAATCAATGGGGAAAAAGTCCTCCCTGCATCCCTTTCTGGGTATTCTTCACCTAGGAACCCTGCTGGATTCTCAGAATCTGAGAATTCTTCTGGCGTAAGACTGCATCTCCACTCTTCCATTAGGAGTACATGGATGTCTGCGCAGTCGACATATGTCTTTACACTCTGGGATGCATGGTCCACTATTCAGTGTCTGCCTTTGGAAGGGTGGAATGGGCTTAGTTCCATTCCAGGCCTTTCCATAATTGGCTTATCTCCAGATGGAACAAGTTTTTTCTGTCTGATCACTGTTCAAACGATGATGCTCTCCCCGGAGGCAAGTCGGTCCCTTTTCGGGTGACTATGGCCATCTCGTCCAGGGTATTCTTTGCTAAGGACAGTGTCTGGTTCGCATCCATTTCAGTGCAGTTGGATGTCTGTCGATTCCACCCTGTCAATTAACTTGTTGGAACTTTAGCCTGTCTTGGGCCTTCACTCTGGCATAGCCCTTGTTTCCCGGTGAACCTGAAAAAGTTCAGTCCGACAGGGTCAGAACAGTGGCTTCCTTTTTAGCAATACTGTTCGTTGGGTGGCAATGTCAGGTATGTCATACATTCGGACATTGTCTGAGGGTCTCCTCCCGACCATCTCGACAGTGTTCATTTCAGATGCTCTCCATTGGGAAGCGGGAGTCCTCAGCCATCACGACGTGCATCCAGGGGACTAGTCTCTTCCCCAAGAGAGGTTTCATCTCCTGGTGAGCAGAGGGGGGGGGTCCTCCTGAGGTGACCCTCATGGCCTTCTGACTCTATCACACTATGGTGTTACAGTCCAACTCTGGGGATTCTGAAGCAACCTTCAGTGACTCTTTGTCGGTGAAGTGGTTCTTCCAATTTGCGTACCTGTGTTCTCCGGTCTCCATTCTTCCTCGAGGGAAGTGTTTCAATCGAGACGGAGATGCTTTCCTGCTGGTGGCTCCTGATTGCCCCAGATGTCAGGGGTACTTGGTTTTTCGGAGTCTCTCCATCGATACTCCATTCCTGATGCTTCACTGCCCAGAACTGTTGTCTCAGGGTCCTGGGGTTTGCCTTGGACCTGGGTAGTTTGTCTTTGACTGCGTCCCTACAGTGGTCTTACGGCTTCCCTGGCTTTGTCATCGTTGGAATGATTAGAGCACATGGATCAGCTTTTGCTGAGACCTACCACAAACTGTGGCAGCCATAATTCTTATGGTATTATACCTGTCGATATGATCCTCTGGGGTCCAGGATTTCCAGATATTCTGGCATTCCTTCCGGCTGGCTTGGGTTTCACCCTCGGCCTGGCCTTCCTGACAGTGCGGATCTCTACACTGTCAGTATGATTAAGATATGGAATTGCTCCGCTCTGATATCCAGTTCATCCTTTGGAGTGTTTTCTGGATTATGCCTCCATTTGTCCTCCCTAGGGACTCCTTGGGAGTTAGTAGTGGTTCTTCGTTAACTCCGGGGAAAGTTAATGGAACCGCTGGTTGTGATAGCCATTACATGGTCTATTGCTTTGGCTTTCTCTCTTTCTCTCAGGGAGTTTATATCACCCAGGTGAGTGTCGGAATTGGGAGCGTTCTCATGTGGCTCCCTCTTCTGGAGGGCATCTTGTCAGGGTGTGAGTTGCTCTCACCCTGTGTTTCTTCTTAGTGATTTTTAGGTTCCATATTATTCTGGAACTTATGGTGAGGCCATTCAGTCCCCAGTCCTCTCGGCTGGTGTGGCCTCATTGACTGTGGATTTATGTGATCCGTTCAGGTTCCTGACGGAAATCGGACTCCTTATTGGTGGTCTGAAATTTTGTGGTTTTAACAGGAAAGTCTGGCCGGCCTATGGCCAAATGTTGGCTGGACGGCCTCGTATGTCTTCTTCAGGGGCCTACCCATGGGTAGGCCTTTCTGTTGTTGATGCTTGTTTTTTCTCGGGCCATGTAACCCTCGTGGGTGGCTCGCTGTGGCACCTTGGCTGTTTTGCCTTGCTAGATGGCCACGTGGTCTTCTGTCCACACCTTTTTAAGGTTCTAGGCATTGGTTTCCTTTGCCTCTCCGGATGCTTCCTTTTTGGCGGCGGATTCTCCTCTCAGCACAGGAGCGTCCCCTCCCTTGGTTGAACTGCTTTGGGACATCCCCAAGGTCAACCCTGTGGACCCCCTATGGACCCTGAAGTAGAAAACAAGAGATATGGTAAGAACTTACCTTTGTTATCTCTGTTTCTACGAAGTCCATAGGGTCCACAGGGCGCCCGCCCTGACGCACCTGGCTTCGAATGGGCTGTGTGGCTGGTCACCGGTTTTCCGTCTCCCATTTCTGTGAGTATGGTTATCGAGTGTTCCAGTTTTCTCTCTCTTTTTCTCTCCTCCTCCGGCCTTTGGCTACTTACAAACTGAGGTGCCTCTGGCTTGGGGGTGGGGTTATAGGGAGAGTGGACCCAAGTGCATCCTGGGAGCTAAAAGCTTTAACTGCGTGGTGCCCGGATTTGGTTCCCAACCTATACCCCAAGGTCAACCCTGTGGACCCTATGGACTTCGTAGAAACAGAGATAACAAAGGTAAGTTCTTACCATATCTCTTGTTTTCCCTCTCACATGGGGGGAGCCGATTTCAAGTAGTATTATCCCTGCTTTGGGGCTGGTAGCCAGGTTCATTCTGGATATAGAGAATGTCGATCCTGCACCTGTATCATACATCTCCCGTTTTCTGCCCAAGGGTGGATCTCATAGCGGGAGTCTGGCTGTCGCCAGATACGAGGAGTCACAAAGGCCTCCTGTTTCCCATTCCCTGAGGGTCCTCACAAGTAATGGAAATCCCCTACTGGGATGGATTTGTATGTTAATCATCGGGTTACAGGCATTAATACGCCTCCCATCCCGGCCTGGACGGATTTTACGGATCCGTAGGTGGTAACTTTGCCTGAAATCAATGTACTCGTTTTCAGGGCCTGTTGCCCGTCCTACCATGGCCATCGCATGGTGATGCTTTTGTGACGTTTTTCCCCTCCAACACGTCTGAGGTTCAAATATCTTTTGCCGCTCACAGAAAATATGCAGTGGTCATATGTGGGATTACCTCATGGGATGCCGGTCTTCTAACTTTCAGGGTTTCGGCGGCGTCTGTATCCCCCGCAGTACCCTATGGCTGCGTTATGGGAAAGCAGAGGTGCACACTCCTTCCATGGGGAAGTTCTTGTTTGGTCCTGACCTTGACAAGATCGTTGCATCATTGGCAGTATCACTAATGGGGAGATACCGTCTTTAGCTACTCCCACTACATTCTGACTAACTCTGTTAAGTCTTTTTGTCCTCAGGGTCAGCCTAAAGGCCTGTTTTTTCCTAGGCTGTCGGCCTCCATGGGGGCCACCATATCCAGTACCGAGCAGTCCTGGACTTCCGGACGACCCTGTTTCTACACCTGAGGATATACCCTCAGCCTGACGGGACAGGTCTACATCTGGGGAATTTCCAGAGTGAGGTTCTGATTCTCAACGGCCTCTCATTGCTCAGGCAGCCTCCTCACAGGCATTGTTACACGGGCCCTTCTTCAGACCTGATCAGGGCCTTACAATCCCAGAAAGCTATACAGTCTTTGTGGTAAGCAGAGCTATTTCGGCCAACCTCACTATCTCAGTGAGGGACTGGTTGTTCTACTTTCTTTCTGGGGCGGTGACCGACTGGTCCTCCTTTGCCTATACTCTGTCTCAAATCCCTGAATCAGATTCCAACGGTGCCTTGACTCAGGTGGAATCGTCCATGCTCCATCATCCGATGTTTGGAACCTGGGGATTTTATGGTATATCCGAGTATTCAGGATACGTACCTACGGGTACATACAGAGCCCTCTCATCAGCATGGGTTCAGGTTTGCTGTGCCACAGCAACACTTGTAAGTTTCGGGCTCTGCCTTTTGGGGCTGTCCTCAACTCCACCGGGGTTTACCAGCTTTATGGATTTTCTGACAGTTCACCTGTTCAGTGTATCCGAATGCTCCTTTCTCTGGACGGTCTCCTGCTTTTAGCAGGATCACCAAGGTACTTTACCGCCAGGTCAGGATAACCGTGGCTTCTTCTCGGCACAGATAATTAGTCAACGGAGAAAAAGTCCTCCCTGCATCCCTCACAGGGTTTTCTTCATCTGGGAGCACTGCTGGATTCTCAGAATCTGAGAATTTTTCTGGCGTAAGACAAGATCTCCACTCTTCAACTTGGAGTGTGCGGATATCTACGCAGTCGACATATGTCATTACTCTTTGTGATGCGCGGTCTACCAGAGTGTCTACCTTTTGGTAGGGTGGAATGTGCTCAGTTCCATTCCAGGCCTTGCCATAATTGACTCCCCTCCAGATGGATCGAGTTTTTTCCATCGGATCGCTGTTCGAACGATGATACTTTCTCCGGAGGCGAGTTGGTCTCTGTCCGGGTGGCTATGGCCATCTCGTCCAGGGTATTCTTTGCTAAAGACAGTGTCTGGTCCGCATTCGTTTCGGGGCAGTTGGACGTCTGTCGCTTCTGCTCTGCCACTTAACTTGTTGATACTTTAGGCTGTCTTGGACTTTCACTCTGGCCTAACCCATTTGTCACGGTAAACCTGAATAGGTTCAGTCCGACAGTGTCACAACAGTGGCTTCCATCTAGGCAACACTGGTAGTTGGGTGGCAATGTCAGGAATGTCACCCATTCTGACGTAGTCCAAGGGTCTTCTCCTGGCCAACTCTGCGGTGTTTATTCCCGGAGCTCTCCATTGGGAAGCGGGCTTCCTCAGCCGTCACGGCGTGCATCCCGGGGACTAGTCTCTTCTCCAAGAGAGGTTTCAACTCCTGGTGAGCAGAGTGGGCCTCCCTGAGGGGATTGATCCCCATGGCCTTCTGACTCAATCACACATTACCGGTGTTACAGTCCAGCTCTAGGAGTACTGAAGCTACCTTCAGTGACTCTTTGTCAGTGAAGTGGTCCTTCCACTTTGTGTACCTGTGTCCTCCGGTCTCACTTCTTCCTCGAGGTCTTCGGAAGTTTAATTCGAGACGGAGGGGCTTTCCTTCTGGGGGCTCCAGGTCGTCCCAGACATCACTGGTACTAAGATTTTCGGAGTCTCCTCATCGATGCTCCGTTCCTACTGCTTCACTATCTGGACCTGTTGTCTCAGGGTCCTTGTTTTTCCCTGGATCTGGATCGCTTGTCTTTAACTGCGCCCCTACTGTGGTCCTCGGGCTTCCCTGGCTCTGTCTTCATTGAGATGTTTAGAGCAGATAGGCCAGACTTTGCTGGGATCTGCCACGGACTGTGGCATACATAATTTTTATGGTATCGTACCTGTCGATACGATCCTCCGGTGTCCAGGATTTCCAGATATTCTGGCATTCCTTCCGGCTGGCTTGGGTTTCACCCTTGGCCTGGCCTTCCTGACAGTGCGGATCTCTACGCTGTCGGTATGGTTAAGATATGGAATTGCTCCGCTCTGGTATCCAGTTCATCCTTTGGAGTGTTTTCTGGATTATGCCTCCACTTGTCCTCCCTAGGGACTCCTGGGGAGTTAGTAGTGGTTCTTTGTTCCCTCCGGGGACAGTCAATGGAACCGCTGGTTGTGATAGCCATTACATGGTCTATTGTTTAAGCTCTCTCTCTCTCTCTCTCTCTTTCAGGGTGTTTAAATCAACCAGGAGAGTGTCTGAATTGGGAGCGTTCTCATGTGGCTCCCTCTTCTGGAGGGCATCATGTCAGGGTGTGAGTTGCTCTCGCCCTGTGTTTCTTCTTAAAGTGGTTTTTAGGTTCCATATTATTCTGGAACTTATGGTATGGCCATTCAGTTCCCAGTCCTCTCGGCTGGTGTGGCCTCATGGACTGTGGTCCGGCCTCTGTGGATTTATGTGATCCATTCAAGTTCCTGACGGAAATCGGACTCCTTATTGGTGGTCTGAGATTTCTGGTTTTAACAGGAAAGGATGGCCGGCCTATGGCCAAATGTTGGCTGGACGGCCTCGTATGTTTTCTTCAGGGGCCTACCCATGGGTAAGCCTTTCTGTTGTTGATGCTTGTTTTTTCTCGGGCCATGTAACCCTCGTGGGTGGCTCGCTGTGGCGCCTTGGCTGTTTTACCTTGCTAGGTGGCCACCTGGTCTTCTGTCCACACCTTTTTAAGGTTCTAGGCATTGGTTTCCTTTGCCTCTCAGGATGCTTCCTTTTTGGCGGCGGATTCTCCTCTCAGCACAGGAGCGTCCCCTCCCTTGGTTGAACTGCTTTGGGACATCCCCAAGGTCAACCCTGTGGACCCCCTATGGACCCTGAAGTAGAAAACAAGAGATATGGTAAGAACTTACCTTTGTTATCTCTGTTTCTACGAAGTCCATAGGGTCCACAGGGCGCCCGCCCTGACGCACCTGGCTTCGAATGGGCTGTGTGGCTGGTCACCGGTTTTCCGTCTCCCATTTCTGTGAGTATGGTTATCGAGTGTTCGAGTTTTCTCTCTTTTTCTCTCCTCCGGCCTTTGGCTACTTACAAACTGAGGTGCCTCTGGCTTGGGGGTGGGGTTATAGGGAGAGTGGACCCAAGTGCATCCTGGGAGCTAAAAGCTTTAACTGCGTGGTGCCCGGATTTGGTTCCCAACCTATACCCCAAGGTCAACCCTGTGGACCCTATGGACTTCGTAGAAACAGAGATAACAAAGGTAAGTTCTTACCATATCTCTTGTTATTACATACAGTATGGCCACAGAACACTTACCGTATGGCCAGCATCATACATATTGCATACAGTATGGCCACAGGGCACTTACCGTATGGCCAGCATCGTACATATTACATACAGTATGGCCACAGGGCACTTACCGTATAGCCAGCATCATACATATTACATACAGTATGGCCACAGAACACTTACCGTATGGCCAGCATCGTACATATTACATACAGTATGGCCACAGACCACTTACCGTATAGCCAGCATCGTACATATTACATACAGTATGGCCACAGAGCACTTACCGTATAGGCAGCATCATACATATTACATACAGTATGGCCACAGACCACTTAACGTATGGCCAGCATCATACATATTACATACAGTATGGCCACAGAACACTTACCGTATGGCCAGCATCGTACATGTCACATACAGTATGGCCACAGGGCACTTACCATATGGCCAGCATCGTACATATTACATACAGTATGGCCAGCATCATACATATTACATACAGTATGGCCACAGAACACTTACCGAATGGCCAGCATCGTACATATTACATACAGTATGGCCACAGAGCACTTACCGAATGGCCAGCATCGTACATATTACATACAGCATGGCCACAGAGCATTTACCGTATGGCCAGCATCGTACATATTACATACAGTATGGCCACAGACCACTTACCGTATGGCCAGCATCGTACATATTACACACAGTATGGCCACGGAACACTTACCGTATGGCCAACATCGTACATATTACATACAGTATGGCCACAGACCACTTACCGTATAGCCAGCATCATACATATTACATACCGTATGGCCAGCATCGTACATATTACATACAGCATGGCCACAGAGCATTTACCGTATGGCCAGCATCGTACATATTACATACAGTATGGCCACAGACCACTTACCGTATGGCCAGCATCGTACATATTACACACAGTATGGCCACGGAACACTTACCGTATGGCCAACATCGTACATATTACATACAGTATGGCCACAGACCACTTACCGTATAGCCAGCATCATACATATTACATACAGTATGGCCACAGACCACTTTCCGTATAGCCAGCATCATACATATTACATACAGTATCGCCACAGAACACTTACCGTATGGCCAGCATCATACATATTACATACAGTATGGCCACAGAACACTTACCGTGTGGCCAGCATCGTACATATTACATACAGTATGGCCACAGGGCACTTACCGTATGGCCAGCATCGTACATATTACATACAGTATGGCCACAGATCACTTACCGTATGGCCAGTATCGTACATATTACATACAGTATGGCCACAGAACACTTACCGTATGGCCAACATCGTACATATTACATACAGTATGGCCACAGAACACTACCGTATAGCCAGCATCATACATATTACATACAGTATGGCCAGCATCATACATATTACATACAGTATGGCCAGCATCGTACATATTACATACAGTTTGGCCACAGAACACTTACCGTATGGCCAGCATCGTACATATTACATACAGTATGGCCACAGAGCACTTACCGTATGGCCAGCATCGTACATATTACATACAGTATGGCCACAGAGCACTTACCGTATGGCCAGCATCGTACATATTACATACAGTATGGCCACAGAGCACTTACCGTATGGCCAGCATAATACATATTACATACAGTATGGCCACAGACCACTTACCGTATGGCCAGCATCGTACATATTACATACAGTATGGCCACAGAACACTTACCGTATGGCCAGCATCATACATATTACATACAGTATGGCCACAGAACACTTACCGTATGGCCAGCATCGTACATATTACATACAGTATGGCCAGCATCGTACATATTACATACAGTATGGCCACAGAACACTTACCGTATGGCCAGCATCATACATATTACATACAGTATGGCCACAGACCACTTACCGTATAGCCAGCATCTTACATATTACATACAGTATGGCCACAGAACACTTACCGTATGGCCAGCATCGTACATATTACATACAGTATGGCCACAGAACACTTACCGTATGGCCAGCATCGTACATATTACATACAGTATGGCCACGGACCACTTACCGTATAGCCAGCATCGTACATATTACATACAGTATGGCCACAGAACACTTACCGTATGGCCAGCATCATACATATTACATACAGTATGGCCACAGACCACTTACCGTATAGCCAGCATCGTACATATTACATACAGTATGGCCACAGAACACTTACCGTATGGCCAGCATCATACATATTACATACAGTATGGCCACAGACCACTTACCGTATAGCCAGCATCATACATATTACATACAGTATGGCCACAGAACACTTACCGTATGGCCAGCATCGTACATATTACATACAGTATGGCCACAGAACACTTACCGTATGGCCAGCATCGTACATATTACATCATACTGTATTACATACAGTATGGCCACAGAACACTTACCGTATGGCCAGCATCGTACATATTACATACAGTATGGCCACGGACCACTTACCGTATGGCCAGCATCGTACATATTACATACAGTATGGCCACAGAGCACTTACCGTATGGCCAGCATCGTACATATTACATACAGTATGGCCACAGACCAATTACCGTATGGCCAGCATCGTACATATTACATACAGTATGGCCACAGACCACTTACCGTATGGCCAGCATCGTACATATTACATACAGTATGGCCACAGACCACTTACCGTATGGCCAGTATCGTACATATTACATACAGTATGGCCACAGAGCACTTACCGTATGGCCAGCATCGTACATATTACATACAGTATGGCCACAGAGCATTTACCGTATGGCCAGTATCGTACATATTACATACAGTATGGCCACAGACCACTTACCGTATGGCCAGCATCATACATATTACATACAGTATGGCCACAGACCACTTACCGTATAGCCAGCATCGTACATATTACATACAGTATGGCCACAGAACACTTACCGTATGGCCAGCATCGTACATATTACATACAGTATGACCACAGAACACTTACCGTATGGCCAGCATCATACATATTACATACAGTATGGCCACAGACCACTTACCGTATAGCCAGCATCGTACATATTACATACAGTATGGCCACAGAACACTTACCGTATGGCCAGCATCGTACATATTACATACAGTATGGCCACAGAACACTTACCGTATGGCCAGCATCGTACATATTACATACAGTATGGCCACAGAACACTTACCGTATGGCCAGCATCATACATATTACATACAGTATGGCCACAGACCACTTACCGTATGGCCAGCATCATACATATTACATACAGTATGGCCACAGACCACT
Organism: Taudactylus pleione; assembly: GCA_031769625.1. Classification (NCBI taxonomy): domain Eukaryota; kingdom Metazoa; phylum Chordata; class Amphibia; order Anura; family Myobatrachidae; genus Taudactylus; species Taudactylus pleione. The sequence goes on from JAUIMM010001658.1 coordinate 156,822, forward strand.
TACCGTATAGCCAGCATCGTACATATTACATACAGTATGGCCACAGGGCACTTACCGTATAGCCAGCATCGTACATATTACATACAGTATGGCCACAGAGCACTTACCGTATGGCCAGCATCGTACATATTACATACAGTATGGCCACAGACCACTTACCGTATGGCCAGCATCATACATATTACATACAGTATGGCCACAGGGCACTTACCGTATAGCCAGCATCGTACATATTACATACAGTATGGCCACAGAACACTTACCGTATGGCCAGCATCATACATATTACATACAGTATGGCCACAGAGCACTTACCGTATAGCCAGCATCGTACATATTACATACAGTATGGCCACGGACCACTTAACGTATAGCCAGCATCATACATATTACATACAGTATGGCCACAGACCACTTACCGTATAGCCAGCATCGTACATATTACATACAGTATGGCCACAGAACACTTACCGTATAGCCAGCATCGTACATATTACATACAGTATGGCCACAGAACACTTACCGTATGGCCAGCATTGTACATATTACATACAGTATGGCCACAGACCACTTACTGTATGGCCAGCATCGTACATGTCACATACAGTATGGCCACAGGGCACTTACCGTATGGCCAGCATCATACATATTACATACAGTATGGCCACAGAGCACTTACCGTATGGCCAGCATCGTACATATTACATACAGTATGGCCACAGACCACTTACCGTATGGCCAGCATTGTACATATTACATACAGTATGGCCACAGACCACTTACCGTATAGCCAGCATCATACATATTACATACAGTATGGCCACAGAACACTTTCCGTATGGCCAGCATTGTACATATTACATACAGTATGGCCACAGAGCACTTACCGTATAGCCAGCATCGTACATATTACATACAGTATGGCCACAGACCACTTACCGTATGGCCAGCATCGTACATGTCACATACAGTATGGCCACGGAACACTTACCGTATGGCCAGCATTGTACATATTACATACAGTATGGCCACAGAGCACTTACCGTATAGCCAGCATCATACATATTACATACAGTATGGCCACGGAACACTTACCGTATGGCCAGCATCATAAATATTACATACAGTATGGCCACAGAGCACTTACCGTATGGCCAGCATCGTACATATTACATACAGTATGGCCACAGACCACTTACCGTATAGCCAGCATCATACATATTACATACAGTATGGCCACAGAACACTTACCGTATGGCCAGCATCGTACATATTACATACAGTATGGCCACGGACCACTTACCGTATGGCCAGCATTGTACATATTACATACAGTATGGCCACAGAACACTTACCGTATGGCCAGCATCGTACATATTACATACAGTATGGCCACAGACCACTTACCGTATAGCCAGCATCATACATATTACATACAGTATGGCCACAGAACACTTACCGTATGGCCAGCATCGTACATATTACATACAGTATGGCCACGGACCACTTACCGTATGGCCAGCATTGTACATATTACATACAGTATGGCCACAGAACACTTACCGTATGGCCAGCATCGTACATATTACATACAGGATTGCCACGGACCACTTACCGTATGGCCAGCATTGTACATATTACATACAGTATGGCCACGGACCACTTACCGTATGGCCAGCATCGTACATATTACATACAGTATGGCCACGGACCACTTACCGTATGGCCAGCATCGTACATATTACATACAGTATGGCCACAGAACACTTACCGTATGGCCAGCATCGTACATATTACATACAGTATGGCCACAGACCACTTACTGTATAGCCAGCATCATACATATTACATACAGTATGGCCACAGAACACTTACCGTATGGCCAGCATCGTACATATTACATACAGTATGGCCACGGACCACTTACCGTATGGCCAGCATTGTACATATTACATACAGTATGGCCACAGAACACTTACCGTATGGCCAGCATCGTACATATTACATACAGGATTGCCACGGACCACTTACCGTATGGCCAGCATTGTACATATTACATACAGTATGGCCACGGACCACTTACCGTATGGCCAGCATCGTACATATTACATACAGTATGGCCACGGACCACTTACCGTATGGCCAGCATTGTACATATTACATACAGTATGGCCACAGAACACTTACCGTATGGCCAGCATCGTACATATTACATACAGGATTGCCACGGACCACTTACCGTATGGCCAGCATTGTACATATTACATACAGTATGGCCACGGACCACTTACCGTATGGCCAGCATCGTACATATTACATACAGTATGGCCACGGACCACTTACCGTATGGCCAGCATCGTACATATTACATACAGTATGGCGACAGAACACTTACCGTATGGCCAGCATCGTACATATTACATACAGTATGGCCACGGACCACTTACCGTATGGCCAGCATTGTACATATTACATACAGTATGGCCACAGACCACTTACCGTATAGCCAGCATCATACATATTACATACAGTATGGCCACAGAACACTTACCGTATGGCCAGCATTGTACATATTACATACAGTATGGCCACAGAGCACTTACCGTATAGCCAGCATCGTACATATTACATACAGTATGGCCACAGACCACTTACCGTATGGCCAGCATCGTACATATTACATACAGTATGGCCACGGACCACTTACCGTATGGCCAGCATTGTACATATTACATATAGTATGGCCACAGAACACTTACCGTATGGCCAGCATCGTACATTTCTACTTCAGTGTCCTTGGGGTATAGGTTGGGAACCAAATCCGGGCACCACGCAGTTAAAGCTTTTAGCTCCCAGGATGCACTTGGGTCCACTCTCCCTATAACCCCGCCCCCCAGCCAGAGGCACCTCAGTTTAAGTTGGTGCCCGGCCGGAGTTGGGTCACCGTTACTGCAGGGGGGCTGCTTAGCAGCCCCTAAGCTTAAAAGAGTTTTATTTTATTATTTTTTACTACTCTTCAGAGCGGCAGCATCAGACTGTCCAATGGACGTCTGAGCTGCCGCTCCTACACCCCGCCGGCGCTGCGACGCCAGTACAGATCTGGGGATCGCAGCGGGACCCCAGAGTCTGTACTAGCCGGGCTCTGGAAGAATCCCTGGGCTGCTGCCGGATCGACGGGGACAGGTAAGTCGCGTGGTCACCGCTTGCGGTGATCCACTTGTGAATATGCAGCCTTATGCCTCCGGTCTCTGGGGACAGACCGGAGGCGCTAGCGGTGGCGGCGGGCTCCCCCTCCATGGAGGCATACCCCGCGTGTCCACAGCCCTCCAGGGATTATAGCGGCAGCGGGAGCCGGCATCCCGGGGGGTTAATTGCTAGCCAGGGTAGGAAGCCTTCCCTGTCTGGCGGCTCCTCCCCTCAGCTCAGCGCGCCTTTCAATACTATAGTCTGGCGTCGGTGAGCTGCTTCCTCCGCGGGCCACGCTTCTTCTGAGTTCTCCAGCGGCCATTTTCTCTCGGTGGTGCTGCAGAACTCTTAGGATGTCAGTGAGCCCAGTCCCCCTGCGTACCTGGCCATTGTGGGTGAGTGTACACAGCGCTGTAGCCTTCCCAGACACTGAATCTGGGCAGTTGAATGTAGCGACATTGTGCAGTATATTATATGTCATGCTTATGTATATATATATATATATATATATATATATCTGCATTGTATGTGACTTATGCTAGTGCTGACTGTCTGCTTTTTCTCTCACCTGTCAGTGTATATCTATCCCTTTTCTTTATCTGCCCTAATACAGGTGTACCTGGGGTGGTTCTGAGACCTCACATATATATATTTGTTAATATCTGTGAGGTTTGTCACATACTGTTGCGTGCTGCACGTTGCCATATTTTAGATGGAACTGTGAGTTGCATACGCTGATAATGGGTCCCTGCAGCTAATCTTAGCGTCAGTCAGGACCGGTATGGTGCTGCTTAATATTTCCGTCAAGATAGTCAGATATATCTGACCAGGAGATTGCACACGATACTGCACCCATTATTGCTATCCTGCAAGTCATAGCCTGCAGGAATTAGTGCGGAGGATTTTAACTCAGAAAGGTTTATGTATGCGGCACCATCTGGTGCCGGGCCCCTTGCACGACCCCCTTAAAGGGCGTTGTTTCTCAGGATCCTCTCCTTTGAGGATCGCCGGGCGGGCCCCATTGTCGTCACTCGCTTGGAGTTACTTCACCATACTGCCCTTTTGAACTCGGGGTATCTCGCAATTTCTTGCAATTTACCCCTGTGCAACAGACTGTCGCTCCCCGCCGGGGTTTTTCACAGTACATGAATTACCTCCGATACCACATCGGTCTGTCATTCCCCTTGCAGGGATTACCACAACGGCCACCCTGGGGGATGTCGTTTTATACGAAATACTAATTGGCGTGATATACGCCCTGTGGTTACTGACCAGTGGCTCTGCCGTGAACTGGATGGTGTATTCGGCTCTTTCTACTTCAGGGTCCATAGGGGGTCCACAGGGTTGACCTTGGGGTATAGGTTGGGAACCAAATCCGGGCACCACGCAGTTAAAGCTTTTAGCTCCCAGGATGCACTTGGGTCCACTCTCCCTATAACCCCACCCCCAAGCCAGAGGCTCCTCAGTTTAAGTTGGTGCCCGGCCGGAGTCGGGTCACCGTTTAGTGCAGTGGGGAGCTGATTAGCAGCCCCTAAGCTTTATTTTTTTCTAAAGGACAGAGTTTTTTATTTTTACTTTGGATTCTTCAGAGCGGCAGCGTCAGACTGTCCATAGGACGTCTAAGCTGTCGCTCCGTCACCCCGCTGGCGCTGAGACGCCAGTACAGATCTGGGGATCTCAGCGGGACCCCAGAGTCTGTACTAGCCGGACTCTGCGGGCGCCCAGGACTGCTGCCGGATTCACGGGGAGCAGGTAAGGCGCGGGTCACCGCTTGCGGTGATCCGCGCATTTGAAATGCAGTCCTGTGCCTCCGGTCTCTGGGGACAGACCGGAGGCGCCGGCAGTGGCGGCGGGCCCCCCATACCCCGTGTGTCCACTAGACCACCAGGGACTTAGTGTTCGGTGCAGGGAGCCGGCGTCCCGGGGGTTAATAGCCGGCCAGGGGAGACAGCCTTCCCTGTTACAGCGGCTCCTCCCCTCAGCTCAGCGCGCCTTTCAGTATCCATAGTCTGGCGTCGCTGAGCTGCTTCCTCCGCGGGCCACGCTTCTTCTGAGGTCTCCAGCGGCCATTTCTCTGTGGTGCAGCAGAAATCTCTGGAGATGGCAGTGAGTCCAGTCCCCCTGCGTACCTCACCATCAGGTCAGTGTACACAGCGCTGTAGCCTTCCCAGACACTGAATCTGGGTAAGTTGCATGCAGTGTAATAGTGCAGTATATTATATGACATGTTTATGTATATATGTATATATCTGCATGGTATGTGACTTATGCTAGTGGTGACTGTACTTTATTCTCTCACCTGTCAGTGTATATCTATCCCTTTTCTTTATCTGCCCTAATACAGCTGTACTTGGGGTGGTTCTGAGACCTCACATTTATATACTTGTTAATATTTGTGAGGTTTGTCACATACTGTTGCGTGCTGCACGTTGCCATATTTTGAGTGGAACTGTATCAGTCAGGACCAGTATAGCGCTGCTTGATCGCAAGGCTTGGTCAGATATGTCTGACCAGGAGATAGAGCGTTATACTGCACCCATTTTTACTATCCTGCAAGCCATGTGCTGCAGGTGTTAGTGCGGAGGATTTAACTCTTAAAGGGTTCTGTATGGGGCGTCATCGGGTGCCGGCCCCTTTCACGACCCCCTTGGGCGGTTTGTTTTCTCGGGATCCTCTTAATTGTGGATCGCCGGGCGGGCCCCATTGTTGTACCTCACTTGGGGTTACTCCACCATACTGCCCTTTTTCATCTCAGGGTATCTCGCAGTTTCTTGCACTCTTCCCCTGTGACACAGACTATCGCTCCCTGCAGGGGTTTTTCGAGTATATGAATTCCCCCTGGTGCCACAATAGTCTGTCATGCCCCTTGCAGGGATTACCACAACAGCCACCCTGGGTGGAAGTCGTTTTTCTATGAAACGCAAATTGGCGTGGTTGACGCCCTGTGGTTACTTCCCACTTGGCTCTACCGTGAACTGGATACTGTTTTGGGCTCTTTCCCTCTTACACGGGGGGGAAGCCTATCTCAAGTATTTTTATCCCTGTTTTAGGGCTGGTAGCAGGTCCATTCTGGTTAGAGTGAATGTTGACCTGCACCTGTATCATACACCCTCAGTATTACGTGCCTTCTGGGTCCCTGTTGCTGACTAGCGGGTGGATCGCATGGCGGGACTCTGGCTGTTGCCAGATATGAGGTATTACAACAGTGTTTGGCCTCCTGTCCCAAATTCCCTGAGGGTCATCATGAGCCCCTCCTGGGGTGGATGGGCGTGTTACTCGTATGATTACAGACGTTACTACGCATCCCATTCCTGCGTGGTCGGATACTTCTGATCCGTAGGGTGTAACTCTGCCTGAAATCAGTATACTCGCTTTCAGGAGTTGTTACCCATCCTACCATGGCTATAGCATGGTTGGTTAATACTATTGCATACTGAGCTGATGTATTTGTAATGTTTTTTCCCCTCCAACACGTCTGGGGTTCAAATGTATTTGGTCGCTCACGTAATATATGCTGTTGTCATAGGTGGACATGCCTATATTGGATACCAGCTCCTAATTTTCAGAGTTCCGGCTGCGACGGTATCCTCCGTAATACCCTATGGCTGCGCTCTGGGAATGCAGAGGTGCAGATACCATCTATAGGGTATATCTTGTTGGGTCCTGACCTTGACAGTGGCAGTACAAATTTCCCGCCGTCAGCTATGCTCACTACGGGGCCTCAGACTATTAAGTCTTTTTGTCCTCTGGGTCAGCCTAAAGGTCTGTTTCTTCATAGACTGTCGGCCTTTACAAGGGCCGACATATCCAGTTCCGAGCAGGCCTGGACTGCCAGCCGATCCTGCTTCTGAACCTATGGATATATCGTCAGCCTGACGAGACAGGCCTACCACTGGGAGATGGCGATTTTCTCAGTTTGCCCGGTACTAGTGTCTAGTTGCCGCGGCTACGTGGGTAGGAGGGTACGCACTCTCTTTGCTCAGGCGGCCTATTTCCATGTGATGGTACTCAGGCCCTTATTCGGCACAGGGCCTTACAAATCCAGAAAGCTATACAGTTGTTGCGGTAAGCTGAGCTAATTGGGCCATCCCCACTTTCTCAGCGAGGGACTGGTTGTTCTGCTTTCTTTCTGGTGCGGTGGCTGAATGGTCCTCTTTGGCCTATTCTCTGTCTCATTTCCCTGAACCAGTTCCTAAAGCTACCTGGGCTCAGGAGGCAATCCCTATGCTCCATCATACTATGTTTGGAACCTGGGGACTTTATGGTATCACTGGATATACAGGACGCGTGCCTACGGGTACTTACAGAGACCTTACCTCAGCATGGACTGAGGTTTGCTGTATCACAGCACTTACGATTTTTCGGGCTCTGCCTGTTGGGACTGCTCTCAGCCCCACAGGGGTTTGCCAGCGTTTTGGATTTTCTGACAGTTCTTCTGTTCAGTATATCCCAATGCTCCTGTACCTGGATGGCCTCCTGCTCTTAGCAGGATCACCGGGGTACTTTACAGCCGGGTCTGGTTGACTGTGGCTTCTTCAGGGTGCAGACGTTTAATCAATGGGGAAAAAGTCCTCCCTGCATCCCTTTCTGGGTATTCTTCACCTAGGAACCCTGCTGGATTCTCAGAATCTGAGAATTCTTCTGGCGTAAGACTGCATCTCCACTCTTCCATTAGGAGTACATGGATGTCTGCGCAGTCGACATATGTCTTTACACTCTGGGATGCATGGTCCACTATTCAGTGTCTGCCTTTGGAAGGGTGGAATGGGCTTAGTTCCATTCCAGGCCTTTCCATAATTGGCTTATCTCCAGATGGAACAAGTTTTTTCTGTCTGATCACTGTTCAAACGATGATGCTCTCCCCGGAGGCAAGTCGGTCCCTTTTCGGGTGACTATGGCCATCTCGTCCAGGGTATTCTTTGCTAAGGACAGTGTCTGGTTCGCATCCATTTCAGTGCAGTTGGATGTCTGTCGATTCCACCCTGTCAATTAACTTGTTGGAACTTTAGCCTGTCTTGGGCCTTCACTCTGGCATAGCCCTTGTTTCCCGGTGAACCTGAAAAAGTTCAGTCCGACAGGGTCAGAACAGTGGCTTCCTTTTTAGCAATACTGTTCGTTGGGTGGCAATGTCAGGTATGTCATACATTCGGACATTGTCTGAGGGTCTCCTCCCGACCATCTCGACAGTGTTCATTTCAGATGCTCTCCATTGGGAAGCGGGAGTCCTCAGCCATCACGACGTGCATCCAGGGGACTAGTCTCTTCCCCAAGAGAGGTTTCATCTCCTGGTGAGCAGAGGGGGGGGGTCCTCCTGAGGTGACCCTCATGGCCTTCTGACTCTATCACACTATGGTGTTACAGTCCAACTCTGGGGATTCTGAAGCAACCTTCAGTGACTCTTTGTCGGTGAAGTGGTTCTTCCAATTTGCGTACCTGTGTTCTCCGGTCTCCATTCTTCCTCGAGGGAAGTGTTTCAATCGAGACGGAGATGCTTTCCTGCTGGTGGCTCCTGATTGCCCCAGATGTCAGGGGTACTTGGTTTTTCGGAGTCTCTCCATCGATACTCCATTCCTGATGCTTCACTGCCCAGAACTGTTGTCTCAGGGTCCTGGGGTTTGCCTTGGACCTGGGTAGTTTGTCTTTGACTGCGTCCCTACAGTGGTCTTACGGCTTCCCTGGCTTTGTCATCGTTGGAATGATTAGAGCACATGGATCAGCTTTTGCTGAGACCTACCACAAACTGTGGCAGCCATAATTCTTATGGTATTATACCTGTCGATATGATCCTCTGGGGTCCAGGATTTCCAGATATTCTGGCATTCCTTCCGGCTGGCTTGGGTTTCACCCTCGGCCTGGCCTTCCTGACAGTGCGGATCTCTACACTGTCAGTATGATTAAGATATGGAATTGCTCCGCTCTGATATCCAGTTCATCCTTTGGAGTGTTTTCTGGATTATGCCTCCATTTGTCCTCCCTAGGGACTCCTTGGGAGTTAGTAGTGGTTCTTCGTTAACTCCGGGGAAAGTTAATGGAACCGCTGGTTGTGATAGCCATTACATGGTCTATTGCTTTGGCTTTCTCTCTTTCTCTCAGGGAGTTTATATCACCCAGGTGAGTGTCGGAATTGGGAGCGTTCTCATGTGGCTCCCTCTTCTGGAGGGCATCTTGTCAGGGTGTGAGTTGCTCTCACCCTGTGTTTCTTCTTAGTGATTTTTAGGTTCCATATTATTCTGGAACTTATGGTGAGGCCATTCAGTCCCCAGTCCTCTCGGCTGGTGTGGCCTCATTGACTGTGGATTTATGTGATCCGTTCAGGTTCCTGACGGAAATCGGACTCCTTATTGGTGGTCTGAAATTTTGTGGTTTTAACAGGAAAGTCTGGCCGGCCTATGGCCAAATGTTGGCTGGACGGCCTCGTATGTCTTCTTCAGGGGCCTACCCATGGGTAGGCCTTTCTGTTGTTGATGCTTGTTTTTTCTCGGGCCATGTAACCCTCGTGGGTGGCTCGCTGTGGCACCTTGGCTGTTTTGCCTTGCTAGATGGCCACGTGGTCTTCTGTCCACACCTTTTTAAGGTTCTAGGCATTGGTTTCCTTTGCCTCTCCGGATGCTTCCTTTTTGGCGGCGGATTCTCCTCTCAGCACAGGAGCGTCCCCTCCCTTGGTTGAACTGCTTTGGGACATCCCCAAGGTCAACCCTGTGGACCCCCTATGGACCCTGAAGTAGAAAACAAGAGATATGGTAAGAACTTACCTTTGTTATCTCTGTTTCTACGAAGTCCATAGGGTCCACAGGGCGCCCGCCCTGACGCACCTGGCTTCGAATGGGCTGTGTGGCTGGTCACCGGTTTTCCGTCTCCCATTTCTGTGAGTATGGTTATCGAGTGTTCCAGTTTTCTCTCTCTTTTTCTCTCCTCCTCCGGCCTTTGGCTACTTACAAACTGAGGTGCCTCTGGCTTGGGGGTGGGGTTATAGGGAGAGTGGACCCAAGTGCATCCTGGGAGCTAAAAGCTTTAACTGCGTGGTGCCCGGATTTGGTTCCCAACCTATACCCCAAGGTCAACCCTGTGGACCCTATGGACTTCGTAGAAACAGAGATAACAAAGGTAAGTTCTTACCATATCTCTTGTTTTCCCTCTCACATGGGGGGAGCCGATTTCAAGTAGTATTATCCCTGCTTTGGGGCTGGTAGCCAGGTTCATTCTGGATATAGAGAATGTCGATCCTGCACCTGTATCATACATCTCCCGTTTTCTGCCCAAGGGTGGATCTCATAGCGGGAGTCTGGCTGTCGCCAGATACGAGGAGTCACAAAGGCCTCCTGTTTCCCATTCCCTGAGGGTCCTCACAAGTAATGGAAATCCCCTACTGGGATGGATTTGTATGTTAATCATCGGGTTACAGGCATTAATACGCCTCCCATCCCGGCCTGGACGGATTTTACGGATCCGTAGGTGGTAACTTTGCCTGAAATCAATGTACTCGTTTTCAGGGCCTGTTGCCCGTCCTACCATGGCCATCGCATGGTGATGCTTTTGTGACGTTTTTCCCCTCCAACACGTCTGAGGTTCAAATATCTTTTGCCGCTCACAGAAAATATGCAGTGGTCATATGTGGGATTACCTCATGGGATGCCGGTCTTCTAACTTTCAGGGTTTCGGCGGCGTCTGTATCCCCCGCAGTACCCTATGGCTGCGTTATGGGAAAGCAGAGGTGCACACTCCTTCCATGGGGAAGTTCTTGTTTGGTCCTGACCTTGACAAGATCGTTGCATCATTGGCAGTATCACTAATGGGGAGATACCGTCTTTAGCTACTCCCACTACATTCTGACTAACTCTGTTAAGTCTTTTTGTCCTCAGGGTCAGCCTAAAGGCCTGTTTTTTCCTAGGCTGTCGGCCTCCATGGGGGCCACCATATCCAGTACCGAGCAGTCCTGGACTTCCGGACGACCCTGTTTCTACACCTGAGGATATACCCTCAGCCTGACGGGACAGGTCTACATCTGGGGAATTTCCAGAGTGAGGTTCTGATTCTCAACGGCCTCTCATTGCTCAGGCAGCCTCCTCACAGGCATTGTTACACGGGCCCTTCTTCAGACCTGATCAGGGCCTTACAATCCCAGAAAGCTATACAGTCTTTGTGGTAAGCAGAGCTATTTCGGCCAACCTCACTATCTCAGTGAGGGACTGGTTGTTCTACTTTCTTTCTGGGGCGGTGACCGACTGGTCCTCCTTTGCCTATACTCTGTCTCAAATCCCTGAATCAGATTCCAACGGTGCCTTGACTCAGGTGGAATCGTCCATGCTCCATCATCCGATGTTTGGAACCTGGGGATTTTATGGTATATCCGAGTATTCAGGATACGTACCTACGGGTACATACAGAGCCCTCTCATCAGCATGGGTTCAGGTTTGCTGTGCCACAGCAACACTTGTAAGTTTCGGGCTCTGCCTTTTGGGGCTGTCCTCAACTCCACCGGGGTTTACCAGCTTTATGGATTTTCTGACAGTTCACCTGTTCAGTGTATCCGAATGCTCCTTTCTCTGGACGGTCTCCTGCTTTTAGCAGGATCACCAAGGTACTTTACCGCCAGGTCAGGATAACCGTGGCTTCTTCTCGGCACAGATAATTAGTCAACGGAGAAAAAGTCCTCCCTGCATCCCTCACAGGGTTTTCTTCATCTGGGAGCACTGCTGGATTCTCAGAATCTGAGAATTTTTCTGGCGTAAGACAAGATCTCCACTCTTCAACTTGGAGTGTGCGGATATCTACGCAGTCGACATATGTCATTACTCTTTGTGATGCGCGGTCTACCAGAGTGTCTACCTTTTGGTAGGGTGGAATGTGCTCAGTTCCATTCCAGGCCTTGCCATAATTGACTCCCCTCCAGATGGATCGAGTTTTTTCCATCGGATCGCTGTTCGAACGATGATACTTTCTCCGGAGGCGAGTTGGTCTCTGTCCGGGTGGCTATGGCCATCTCGTCCAGGGTATTCTTTGCTAAAGACAGTGTCTGGTCCGCATTCGTTTCGGGGCAGTTGGACGTCTGTCGCTTCTGCTCTGCCACTTAACTTGTTGATACTTTAGGCTGTCTTGGACTTTCACTCTGGCCTAACCCATTTGTCACGGTAAACCTGAATAGGTTCAGTCCGACAGTGTCACAACAGTGGCTTCCATCTAGGCAACACTGGTAGTTGGGTGGCAATGTCAGGAATGTCACCCATTCTGACGTAGTCCAAGGGTCTTCTCCTGGCCAACTCTGCGGTGTTTATTCCCGGAGCTCTCCATTGGGAAGCGGGCTTCCTCAGCCGTCACGGCGTGCATCCCGGGGACTAGTCTCTTCTCCAAGAGAGGTTTCAACTCCTGGTGAGCAGAGTGGGCCTCCCTGAGGGGATTGATCCCCATGGCCTTCTGACTCAATCACACATTACCGGTGTTACAGTCCAGCTCTAGGAGTACTGAAGCTACCTTCAGTGACTCTTTGTCAGTGAAGTGGTCCTTCCACTTTGTGTACCTGTGTCCTCCGGTCTCACTTCTTCCTCGAGGTCTTCGGAAGTTTAATTCGAGACGGAGGGGCTTTCCTTCTGGGGGCTCCAGGTCGTCCCAGACATCACTGGTACTAAGATTTTCGGAGTCTCCTCATCGATGCTCCGTTCCTACTGCTTCACTATCTGGACCTGTTGTCTCAGGGTCCTTGTTTTTCCCTGGATCTGGATCGCTTGTCTTTAACTGCGCCCCTACTGTGGTCCTCGGGCTTCCCTGGCTCTGTCTTCATTGAGATGTTTAGAGCAGATAGGCCAGACTTTGCTGGGATCTGCCACGGACTGTGGCATACATAATTTTTATGGTATCGTACCTGTCGATACGATCCTCCGGTGTCCAGGATTTCCAGATATTCTGGCATTCCTTCCGGCTGGCTTGGGTTTCACCCTTGGCCTGGCCTTCCTGACAGTGCGGATCTCTACGCTGTCGGTATGGTTAAGATATGGAATTGCTCCGCTCTGGTATCCAGTTCATCCTTTGGAGTGTTTTCTGGATTATGCCTCCACTTGTCCTCCCTAGGGACTCCTGGGGAGTTAGTAGTGGTTCTTTGTTCCCTCCGGGGACAGTCAATGGAACCGCTGGTTGTGATAGCCATTACATGGTCTATTGTTTAAGCTCTCTCTCTCTCTCTCTCTCTTTCAAGGTGTTTAAATCAACCAGGAGAGTGTCTGAATTGGGAGCGTTCTCATGTGGCTCCCTCTTCTGGAGGGCATCATGTCAGGGTGTGAGTTGCTCTCGCCCTGTGTTTCTTCTTAAAGTGGTTTTTAGGTTCCATATTATTCTGGAACTTATGGTATGGCCATTCAGTTCCCAGTCCTCTCGGCTGGTGTGGCCTCATGGACTGTGGTCCGGCCTCTGTGGATTTATGTGATCCATTCAAGTTCCTGACGGAAATCGGACTCCTTATTGGTGGTCTGAGATTTCTGGTTTTAACAGGAAAGGATGGCCGGCCTATGGCCAAATGTTGGCTGGACGGCCTCGTATGTTTTCTTCAGGGGCCTACCCATGGGTAAGCCTTTCTGTTGTTGATGCTTGTTTTTTCTCGGGCCATGTAACCCTCGTGGGTGGCTCGCTGTGGCGCCTTGGCTGTTTTACCTTGCTAGGTGGCCACCTGGTCTTCTGTCCACACCTTTTTAAGGTTCTAGGCATTGGTTTCCTTTGCCTCTCAGGATGCTTCCTTTTTGGCGGCGGATTCTCCTCTCAGCACAGGAGCGTCCCCTCCCTTGGTTGAACTGCTTTGGGACATCCCCAAGGTCAACCCTGTGGACCCCCTATGGACCCTGAAGTAGAAAACAAGAGATATGGTAAGAACTTACCTTTGTTATCTCTGTTTCTACGAAGTCCATAGGGTCCACAGGGCGCCCGCCCTGACGCACCTGGCTTCGAATGGGCTGTGTGGCTGGTCACCGGTTTTCCGTCTCCCATTTCTGTGAGTATGGTTATCGAGTGTTCGAGTTTTCTCTCTTTTTCTCTCCTCCGGCCTTTGGCTACTTACAAACTGAGGTGCCTCTGGCTTGGGGGTGGGGTTATAGGGAGAGTGGACCCAAGTGCATCCTGGGAGCTAAAAGCTTTAACTGCGTGGTGCCCGGATTTGGTTCCCAACCTATACCCCAAGGTCAACCCTGTGGACCCTATGGACTTCGTAGAAACAGAGATAACAAAGGTAAGTTCTTACCATATCTCTTGTTATTACATACAGTATGGCCACAGAACACTTACCGTATGGCCAGCATCATACATATTGCATACAGTATGGCCACAGGGCACTTACCGTATGGCCAGCATCGTACATATTACATACAGTATGGCCACAGGGCACTTACCGTATAGCCAGCATCATACATATTACATACAGTATGGCCACAGAACACTTACCGTATGGCCAGCATCGTACATATTACATACAGTATGGCCACAGACCACTTACCGTATAGCCAGCATCGTACATATTACATACAGTATGGCCACAGAGCACTTACCGTATAGGCAGCATCATACATATTACATACAGTATGGCCACAGACCACTTACCGTATGGCCAGCATCATACATATTACATACAGTATGGCCACAGAACACTTACCGTATGGCCAGCATCGTACATGTCACATACAGTATGGCCACAGGGCACTTACCATATGGCCAGCATCGTACATATTACATACAGTATGGCCAGCATCATACATATTACATACAGTATGGCCACAGAACACTTACCGAATGGCCAGCATCGTACATATTACATACAGTATGGCCACAGAGCACTTACCGAATGGCCAGCATCGTACATATTACATACAGCATGGCCACAGAGCATTTACCGTATGGCCAGCATCGTACATATTACATACAGTATGGCCACAGACCACTTACCGTATGGCCAGCATCGTACATATTACACACAGTATGGCCACGGAACACTTACCGTATGGCCAACATCGTACATATTACATACAGTATGGCCACAGAGCACTTACCGTATGGCCAGTATCATACATACTTCAGGGTCCATAGGGGGTCCACAGGGTTGACCTTGGGGGTATAGCTGGATCTGGATCCACTGGCACCACGCAGTTAAAGCTTTGCTGCTCCCAGGATGCACTTGGGTCCGTCCTCCTCTATACCCCGCCCCTGAGCCACAGCACCTCAGTTTTAGTTGGTGCCCGGCCGGAGCCCCTAAGCTTTATTTTTAAAGATTTTATTATTTTTTTTATTTTATTTTTTTATACTATCTTCCGAAAGGCAGCATCAGACTGTCCATCTGGTCGTCCACGCTGCCGCTCCAACAGCCCAGCTGGTGCTGCGACGCCAGTACTGATCCGGGGATCGCAGCGGGACCCCGGAGTCAGTGCTAGCGTGGTTCCGGGAGCTCCCACTGACTGCTGCCGGACTCAAGGGGCCAGGTAAGCTGCTTGCAGCGCTTCGCGCTGCGCACGGGGAAACTAATGCATTCTTTTAGCCGCCGGTCTCTGGGGACAGACCGGCGGCGCTAGTAGCGGCGGGCTCCCCCCCTCTGTGGCATACCCCGCATGTCTGCTGACCTACAGGGTGTAAGACCGGCGGGGAACCGGCGTCCCTCGGGTTTCATTACTAGCAGGGGAGGCAGGCTTCCCTGGTTTAGCGGCTCCTCCCCTCAGCCCAGCGCGCCTTCTCTCATGTGTGCTGGCGTCGCTGGGCTGTTATCTCCTGGCCACTCCTCCTCAGAGCTCTCCGGCGGCCATCTTCTCAGTGGCAGCAACGCAGAGCTCCCAGGCAGGCTTCCAGTGGACCAGTCCCCCTGCGTACCTCTCCCCCTGATCAGGACAGTGTTCGCAGCGCTATAGCCCTCCCAGACACTGAATCTGGGAGGGTGACTGTAGCGGAAGGTGCAGTGAGTATAACTTCTCTGCATGGTATGTGACTATTACTAGTGCTGCCTGTCTGTGCTTATTTCTACTTACTGTCAGCTTATACCTATCCCTTTCCTTCTCCTATGGCCCGCAGGTGCGTGGGGGAGGGGTGTTCTTTCTGTGTAACCTCACTTATATAGATCTACGTATTTGTGAGGTCCGTCACATACTGCGGTGTGCTCCTAGTACCATATTGTGGGCTGTTTGGGTTGCATACTTGGGAGTGCGCAGGTGGTTATACGCCTTACCTCGTTTCGGTGAGACACTTTTATTGCAAAAAGTTTGTGTCATGTCTGATGAGGAGAAGGAGCGCTCTGAGGCTCCTGTGTTGTTTTCCTGCCGTCGCTGTTCGGCAGGGGTTGACGGGGCGGATTTGTCTCAGGACGGTCTGTGCGGTTGGTGCCAGTTGGTACCTGGTCCCTCTAAACCCCCGGTGGCGCAGGATCCTCCGTGGGCGATGTTTACGCAAGTGCTGGCGTCGATCGCGGACCGACTTGCGGTCCCGACTGCGGCCCCTTCTAGGGCGTTGCCCCAGCCTACCATCACCCGTTCCCCGGGTGTGACGCGTCTGGTGCAGTCTCCTCCTGGGTCTCAGACTGTGGGTCCTTATGCGGGTTTACCTGTATACGTGCAATCCCCCACGGTGCCGCAGCAGTCGATGGTACCTTTTCAGGGGTATCCTCAGGCAGTACCCCCTCCTTGGGTGGACGTCCTCTCCAGCTCTATTCAGAGCCTGGTGGCTTCGTCATCGGCCTTTCAAACTATGTTGCACAGTGATTTGCCCCCACGGGCGTCCAAGTGACTCGTTCCGGCTTCACTGGCGGCTCAGTTCACGGACACGGACGTGTCTTCGGATGATGGGGAGATCCGTGAAGACTCTGACTGGGATGGCGGGGCCCAGAAGGTGGAGGCTAAGTCTTCCATTAATGTGCCGGCATTGGTTAGGGCGGTGCAGGCCATCCTTCACATTGAGGAGGATGTGCCGGCCCCAGGTCAAAGTACCCAAATTTTAAGAAGGCCAAAGTAGCTTTGACGGTTTTCCCCTGTCCGATCAGTTGACGGATCATATGGCAGGGGCCTGGCAGTTGCCCAGCAAGAGGTTCCAACCGCAGAAGCGGTTGGCTTCAAACTATCCGTTTCCGGAGGCTCATTGCAGGAAGTGGGAAACTCCTCCCGCGGTGGATTCCCACGTTACCCGCTTAATTAAAAGCTCTACGCTGCCTTTGCCGTCGATCTCCTCCCTGAAAGATCCCACGGACAGGAAAGTGGAGACTTGTTTAAAGTCTATCTACTTTCTCTCGGGGGCGGTGGCCCGTCCGTCCATGGCCATCTCTTGGGTGGCTAAGGCCATCGAGAGCTGGGCCAATGCTTTGGAGGATACCTTTCCGGAGGATGCTCCGGAGATCCAGAGAGCGTTGATAGGTCAAATGCGGGATGCGGCTTCCTATATTGGGGAAGCATCGTTAGATGCAAGCCTGCTGACCTCTCGGGTGTCGGCTGCAGCTGTGTCGGCGTGTCGGTCCTTGTGGCTGAGGTCTTGGAGAGCTAACGCTGACTCCAAAAAGGGGCTGGAGGCCTTACCTTTTAATGGGGAGTTGCTTTTTGGTCCAGACTTGGACAAAATTGTGGACACTCTGGCTAAGTCTAAATCAGCCTTCCTCCCTTCGGCTTCTGCACCTACCAAGGTACGGAGCTCTGCCTTTCGGTCCTTTCGGGTTCAGGGCAAGGCCAAAGGTCAATCCTTTCCGAGGCAGTCGACGACCAAGGCCGCTTCTAAGCCCAAGAAGCAGGCCTGGAGTGCCAGGCGCCCTTCTTCCAAGCAGGAAGATAAACCTTCTGCCTGATGGGACGGGCCTCCCTCTGGGGGACCTCAGAGTGGGAGGCCGACTTCTTCTATTTGCCCAGTGCTGGCACAATACCACCACGGATGCCTGGGTTCGAGAAGTGGTCTCCCAGGGGTACGCCCTGTCTTTTCGGCACAGACCGCCCCACCAGTTTTTCTGCACGAGTCCTTCTCAGGATATTACCAAGACCTTACAGATTCAGGAAGCTATAGAGTCCTTGCTGAAAGCAGGGGTCATTGTTCCCGTTCCTCAATTACAACGAGGAATGGGGTACTATTCTTCTTTGTTTCTGGTGCGGAAACCCTATGGTTCTCATCGCCCTATCCTCAACTTGAAGTCTCTGAACAAATTCCTCAGAGTTCCCAAGTTCAGGATGGAAACGTTACGTTCCATCATTCTGGCGATGGAACCGGGGGATTACATGGTCTCCCTGGATATCCAGGACGCCTATCTCCATGTTCCGATAGCACCTTCGCACCAGCGGTATCTGAGGTTCGCTATCCTTCAGCATCATTATCAGTTCCGGGCGCTACCATTTGGCCTCTCCATGCCACCGAGGGTATTCACAAAGGTTATGGCAGCTATGGCCGCACATCTTCGGAACCAGAATGTACGGCTGCTGCCGTATCTGGACGACCTCCTGTTGCTGGCGAGCTCCCCGGAGGTACTGCTTCAACATCTCCACCTGACTATCGCTTGCCTGCAAGCGCACGGGTGGTTAATAGCCGGCCAGAGGAGGAAGCCTTCCCTGTTACAGCGGCTCCTCCCCTCAGCTCAGCGCGCCTTTCAGTGTCTAAAGTCTCACTTGGGGTTACTTCACCATACTTCCCTTTTCATCTCAGGGTATCTCGCAGTTTCTTGCACTCTTCCCCTGTGACACAGACTACCGCTCCCTGCAGGGGTTTTTCGCAGTATATGAATTCCCCCTGGTGCCACAATAGTCTGTCATGCCCCTTGCAGGGATTACCGCAACAGCCACCCTGGGTGGATGTCGTTTTTTTACGAAACGCAAATTGGCGTGTTTTACGCCCTGTGGTTACTTCCCGGTTGACTCTGCCGTGAACTGGATACTGTTTTGGGCTCTTTCCCTCTTACACGGGGGGGAAGCCTATTTCAGGTATTATTATCCCTGTTTTAGGGCTGGTAGCAGGTCCATTCTGGTTAGAGTGAATGTTGACCTGCACCTGTATCATACACCCTCAGTATTACGTGCCTTCAGGTTCCCTGTTGCTGACTAGCGGGTGGATCGCATGACGGGACTCTGGCTGTTGCCAGATATGAGGTATTACAACAGTGTTTGGCCTCCTGTCCCAAATTCCCTGAGGGTCATCATGAGCCCCTCCTGGGGTGGATGGGCGTGTTACTCGTATGATTACAGACGTTACTACGCATCCCATTCCTGCGTGGTCGGATACTTCGGATCCGTAGGGTGTAACTCTGCCTGAAATCAGTATACTCGCTTTCAGGAGTTGTTACCCATCCTACCATGGCTATAGCATGGTTGGTTAATACTATTGCATACTGAGCTGATGCATTTGTAATGTTTTTTCCCCACCAACACGTCTGGGGTTCAAATGTATTTGGTCGCTCACGTAATATATGCAGTTGTCATAGGTGGAAATGCCTATATTGGATACCAGTCTCCTAACTTTCAGAGTTCCGGCTGCGACTGTATCCTCCGTAATACCCTATGGCTGCGCTCTGGGTATGCAGAGGTGCAGATACCATCTATAGGGTAGATCTTGTTTGGTCCTGACCTTGACAAAATTGTAGTAACATTTGGGGGTATTACTAACGACAAGTTTACCGCCTTCAGCTACTCCCACTACAAGGCCTCAGACTAAATCTGTTACGTCTTTTGGCCTTCACGGTCAGCCTAATGGCCTGTTTCTTCCTAGGCTGTCGGCCTATACAAGGGCCGCCATATCCAGTACCGAGCAGACCTGGGCTTCCAGTCGACCCTGCTTCTGAACCTAAGGATAAATCTTCAGCCTGACGGGACAGGTCTACAACTGGGGGATTCCAGAGTGAGATACCGACTTTCTCAGTTCACCCAGTGCTATTGTTAAGTGACCATGGATGCTCAGGCGACCTCTTTCCATGTGGTGGTACGTGTTTCCTTCTTCAGACCCGAACGGGGTCTTTCAAATCCAGAAAGCTATACAGTCTTTGCGGTAAGCAGAGCTATTTAGGCCATCCTCACTATCTCAGCGAGGGACTGGTTGTTCTGATTTCTTTCTGGTGCAGTGGCTGAATGGTCCTCTTTGGACTATTCTGTCTCAATTCCCTGAACCAGTTCCTACAGGTATCTGGGCTCAGGAGGAGTCCACCATGCTCCATCATCCCAAGTTTGGAACCTGGGGACTTTATGGTGTCTCTGAATATTCAGGTCACGTACTTACGGGTACATATAGAGCCCTCTCATCAGCATGGGCTCAGGTTTGCTGTGCCACAGCAACACTTAAAATTTTCGGGCTCTGCCTTTTGGGACTGTCCTCAGCCCCATCGGGGTTTACTAGCTTTATGGATTTTCTGACAGTTCACCTGTTCAGTGTATCCGACTGCTCCAGTATCGGGATGGCCTCCTGCTCTTAGCAGGATCACTGAGGTACTTGACAGCCAGGTCAGGATAGCCATGGCTTCTTCAGGGAACAGATGTTTAATCAACGTGGAAAAAGTCCTCCCTACATCCCTCAAAGGGTATTCTTCATCTGGGAGCATTGCTGGATCTCAGAATCTGAGAATTCTTCTGGCGTAAGACAAGATATTCACTCTTCAGCTAGGAGTGTTCGGATGTCTACGCAGTCAACATATGTCATTACTCTCTATTATCCGCGGTCAAATATCCAGAGTGTCTTCTTTTGGAAGGGTGGAATGTGCTCAGTTCCATTCCAGGCCTTGCCATAATTGGCCCCTCTCCAGATGGATTGAGTTTTTTCCATCGGATCGCTGTTCAAATGATGATGCTCTCTCCGGAGGTGAATCCATCTCTGTCTGGGTGGCTATGGCCATCTCGTCCAGAGTATTCTTTGCTACGGACAGTGTCTGGTCCGCATTCATTTTGGGGTTATTGGAAGTCTGTTGCTTCCGCCCTGCCAATTTACTTGTTGGATCTTTAGGCTTTCTTGGGCCTTCACTCTGGCCTAACACATATTTCAGGTTAAACCTGAAAGGGTTCAGTCCGACAGTGTCACAACAGTGGTTTCCATCTAGGCAACACTGGATGTTGGGTGGCAATGTCAGGAATGTCACAAATTCGGACATAGTCCAAGGGTCTCCTCCTGGCCATCTCTGCAGTGTTCATTCTGGGAGCTCTCCATTGGGAAGCGGGCTTCCTCAGCTGTCACGACGTGCATTACGGGGAGTAGTCTCTTCTCCAAGAGAGGTTTCAACTCCTGGTGAGCTGAGAGGGCCTCCCTGAGGTGATCCTCATGGCCTTCTGACTCTATCACACACTACCGGTGTTACAGTCCAGCACTAGGGGTACTGAAGCAACCTTCAGTAACTCTTTGTCAGTGACGTGGTCCTTCCACTTTGTGTGCCTGTGTCCTCCAGTCTCACTTCTTCCTCGAGGTCTAATTCGAGACGGAGGGGCTTTCCTTCTGGTGGCTCCAGTTCGTCCCAGACATCACTGGTACTTTTTGGAGTCTCCTCATCAATGCTCCGTTCCTACTGCTTCTCTGTCCGGATCTGTTGTCTCAGGGTCCTTGTTTTTCCCTGGACCTGGATCGTTTGTCTTTGACTGCTTCCCTACTGTGGTCCTAGGGCTTCCCTGGCTCTGTCATCATTGAGATGTTTAGAGCACATAGGCCAGACTTTGCTGGGATCTACCACAGACTGTGGCATACATAACTCTTATGGTATCGTACCTGTCGCTACGATCCTCCGGTGATTTGGATTTCCAAAAGTTCTGGCATTTCTTCCAGCTGGCTTGAGTCTCGCCCTCTGCCTGGCCTTCCTGTCAGTGCGGATTCTGCACTGTCAGTTTGGTTTGGAGGTGCAATTACTCCACTCTCTGGTATCCGGTTCATCCTTCAGGGTGTTTTTTCTGGATTATGCCTCCCTTTATCTTCCTTAGGGGCTCCTTGGGATTTAATAGTGGTTCTTCGTGCCCCCCTGGGGCTTTCATTTGAACCACTAGCCTTGGTAGCCATTACATGGTCTATAGCTTAGACTCACTCTCTCTCTCATGGCGTTGGCATCCGCCAGGAGAGTGTCGGAAGGGTTCACCATGTCAGGGGTGTGAGTTGCACTCGCCCCTGGGTCTTTTCCTAACGTGGTTTTTAAGTTCCATATTATTCTGGAACTTATGGTACTGACATTTTCGTCAACAGTCCTCTCGGCTGGTGTGGCCTCATTGACTGTGGTCCGGGCCTCTCCAGATTTATGTGATCCGTTCAGGTTCCTTCAGGATCTCAGACTCCTTATTTGTGGTCTTTGGACTTCACAGGGAAGGATGGCCGGCCGCTAATTTGACATTGGCTAGATAACTTCGTATGACTATCTCAGGGGCCTTCACATAGGATAGGCCTTTCTGTTTTGGTTTATACTTATTCTACTGGAGCTGTGGGTCCCTAGGGGCGGGGTTCTAGGGAGAGTGGACCCAGTGCATCCTGGGAGCTAAAAGCTTTAACTGCGTGGTTCCCGGATTTGGTTCCCAACCTATACCCAAGGTCAACACTGTGGACCCTATGGTCTTCGTAGAAACAGAGATAATAAAGGTAAGTTCTTACCATATCTCTTGTTATTACATACAGTATGGCCACGGAGCACTTACCGTATGGCCAACATACATGTCACCACCCCCCACCCTCTGCCGCTGCTCAGGCCCCACCCCCTGCCGCTGCGCAGGCTCCACCAGATTTGCTAATTTCTTCTGCACCTTTATTCCTGGGAAAGTGATATTATAGGATATATTATAATACTGTTCTCTGCATATAACAGCCACATGCATCCCCCCCAGGTGTCACTGCGATTCGTCCTGAGGATCTGGAGTTTCCCAACACAATGACGGACATTGACTATGATACGTGGATGCTGAGGTATGAGTCTCCCTACCAATGTCTCCTCATGGTGAGTTGTAGACCGGGCTTAGCGCTTGTTCTGGGTTCTGCCCCTCTCCGTGTTCTTGCCGCGCTCTCTAGGAAGGCGCGTAGCCCTTCTCTCTGCTAGGGATGTTGTTGTATAGACCCCACAATGTCTGACACTGCTCCCCACTCTAGCGGCACCGCCATCATGCAGGATGGAAACACCCTGAGGAACAATTACGGCTGCGATCTGGATTCCTTGGGAGCCGGTTCTAGGATTGGAATGATGAGAACAGCGACAGGAGATCTACATTATTATATTAATGGTGAAGACCAAGGTGTGGCCTGTACAGGGCTTCCGTCTGGGAGAGGTGAGCGTGGGTGGGCGAGGTGAGAGAGGTGTGTGCGGGGGAGTGGGGGAAGGAGGGGTGAGCATGGGTGGGCGAGGTGAGAGGTGTGTGTGCGCGGGGGGAGGGGGCGAAGGAGGGGTGAGGTGGGTGTGTGTGTGTGTGGGAGGTGTGTGTGTGTGGGAGGTGTGTGTGTGTGGGAGGTGTGTGTGTGTGGGAGGTGTGTGTGTGTGGGAGGTGTGTGTGTGTGGGAGGTGTGTGTGTGTGGGAGGTGTGTGTGTGTGTGTGGGAGGTGTGTGTGTGTGTGTGGGAGGTGTGTGTGTGTGTGGGAGGTGTGTGTGTGTGTGTGGGAGGTGTGTGTGTGTGTGTGGGAGGTGTGTGTGTGTGTGTGTGGGAGGTGTGTGTGTGTGTGTGGGAGGTGTGTGTGTGTGTGGGAGGTGTGTGTGTGTGTGTGTGGGAGGTGTGTGTGTGTGTGTGTGTGTGTGGGAGGTGTGTGTGTGTGTGTGGGAGGTGTGTGTGTGTGTGTGGGAGGTGTGTGTGTGTGTGTGGGAGGTGTGTGTGTGTGTGTGGGAGGTGTGTGTTGTGTGTGTGGGAGGTGTGTGTGTGTGTGTGTGGGAGGTGTGTGTGTGTGTGTGTGGGAGGTGTGTGTGTGTGTGTGTGTGTGGGGGAGGTGTGTGTGTGTGTGGGGGGGAGGTGTGTGTGTGTGTGGGGGGGAGGTGTGTGTGTGTGTGGGGGGGAGGTGTGTGTGTGTGTGTGTGTGTGTGGGGGAGGTGTGTGTGTGTGTGTGGGGGAGGTGTGTGTGTGTGTGTGGGGGAGGTGTGTGTGTGTGGGGGAGGTGTGTGTGTGTGTGTGGGGGAGGTGTGTGTGTGTGTGTGGGGGAGGTGTGTGTGTGTGTGTGGGGGAGGTGTGTGTGTGTGGGGGAGGTGTGTGTGTGTGGGGGAGGTGTGTGTGTGTGGGGGAGGTGTGTGTGTGTGGGGGAGGTGTGTGTGTGTGGGGGAGGTGTGTGTGTGTGTGGGGGAGGTGTGTGTGTGTGGGGGGGAGGTGTGTGTGTGTGGGGGAGGTGTGTGTGGGGGAGGTGTGTGTGTGTGTGTGTGGGGGAGGTGTGTGTGTGTGTGGGGGAGGTGTGTGTGTGTGGGGGAAGTGTGTGTGTGTGGGGGAAGTGTGTGTGTGTGTGGGGAAGTGTGTGTGTGTGTGGGGGAAGTGTGTGTGTGTGGGGGGGGGAGGTGTGTGTGTGTGGGGGGGGAGGTGTGTGTGTGTGTGTGGGGGGGGTAGAGGTGAGTGCTCTGGGTGTGTGGGGGAGATTTGAGTGCAGGGGGCGTGTGTGTGAGTGAGGTGAGTGCAGGGGGCGTGTGTGTGGGGGGGGGTAGAGGTGAGTGCTCTGGGTGTGTGGGGGAGATTTGAGTGCAGGGGGCGTGTGTGTGGGGTAGAGGTGAGTGCACTGGGTGTGGGGGAGAGGTGAGTGCAGGGGGTGTGTGTGTGTGTGTGTGTGTGTGTGTGTGGGGTAGAGGTGGGGGAGATTTGAGTGCAGGGGGCGTGTGTGTGTGTGTGGGGTAGAGGTGAGTGCACAGGGTGTGGGGGAGAGGTGAGTGCAGGGGGCGTGTGTGTTTGTGGGGTAGAGGTGAGTGCACTGGGTGTGTGGGGGAGATTTGAGTGCAGGGGGCATGTGTGTGGGGTAGAGGTGAGTGCACTGGGTGTGGGGTAGAGGTGTGCAGGGGGCGTGTGTGTGGGTGAGAGGTGAGCGCAGCGGGTGTGTGTGGGAGAGGAGCGCAGCGGGTGTGTGTGTGTGGGGGAGAGGTGAGCGCAGCGTGTGTGTGTGTGGTTGAGAGGTGAGCGCAGCGGGCGTGTGGGGGAGAGAAGCGCAGCGGGTGTGTGTGGGGTAGAGGTGAGTGCACTGGGTGTGTGGGGGAGAGGTGAGTGCAGGGGGCGTGTGTGTGTGTGTGGGGTAGAGGTGAGTGCACTGGGTGTGTAGGGGAGATTTGATTGCAGGGGGCGTGTGTGTGGGTGAGAGGTGAGCGCAGCGGGCGTGTGTGGGAGAGGAGCGCAGCGGGTGTGTGTGTGGGAGAGGTGAGTGCAGCGTGTGGGTGAGAGGTGAGCGCAGCGGGCGTGTGGGGGAGAGAAGCGCAGCGGGTGTGTGTGTGGGGTAGAGGTGAGTGCACTGGGTGTGTGGGGGAGATTTGAGTGCAGGGGACGTGTGTGTGGGATAGAGGTGAGTGCACTCGGTGTGGGTGAGAGGTGAGCGCAGCGGGCGAGCGGAGCGTGGGGGAGGTGGGTGTGGGGGGGAGGTGTGTGTGTGTGTGCGGGGGAGTGGTGAGTGCAGGGGGCGTGCGTGCGGGGGAGAGGTGA
>JAUIMM010001658.1:187500-200000 GCA_031769625.1 Taudactylus pleione
CCCTGTACGCTGCTCTGTGTGTGAGTGTGTGTGTGGCCCTGTACGCTGCTCTGTGTGTGTGTGTGGCCCTGTACGCTGCTCTGTGTGTGTGTGGCCCTGTACACTGCTCTGTGTGTGTGTGTGTGTGGCCCTGTACGCTGCTCTGAGTGTGTGTGTGGCCCTGTACGCTGCTCTGTGTGTGTGTGTGGCCCTGTACGCTGCTCTGTGTGTGTGTGTGTGTGTGGCCCTGTACGCTGCTCTGTGTGTGTGTGTGTGGCCCTGTACGCTGCTCTGTGTGTGTGTGTGTGGCCCTGTACGCTGCTCTGTGTGTGTGTGTGGCCCTGTACGCTGCTCTGTGTGTGTGTGGCCCTGTATGCTGCTCTGTGTGTGGCCCTGTACGCTGCTCTGAGTGTGTGTGTGTGTGGCCCTGTACGCTGCTCTGTGTGTGTGGCCCTGTATGCTGCTCTGTGTGTGTGTGTGTGTGGCCCTGTACGCTGCTCTGTGTGTGTGTGTGTGTGGCCCTGTACGCTGCTCTGTGTGTGTGTGTGTGTGTGTGTGTGTGTGGCCCTGTATGCTGCTCTGTGTGGGTGTGTGGCCCTGTATGCTGCTCTGTGTGGGTGTGTGGCCCTGTACGCTGCTCTGTGTGTGTGTGTGTGGCCCTGTACGCTGCTCTGTGTGTGTGTGGCCCTGTATGCTGCTCTGTGTGTGGCCCTGTACGCTGCTCTGAGTGTGTGTGTGGCCCTGTATGCTGCTCTGTGTGTGTGTGTGTGTGTGGCCCTGTACGCTGCTCTGTGTGTGTGGCCCTGTACGCTGCTCTGTGTGTGTGTGGCCCTGTACGCTGCTCTGTGTGTGTGTGGCCCTGTACGCTGCTCTGTGTGTGTGTGTGTGTGGCCCTGTACGCTGCTCTGTGTGTGTGTGGCCCTGTACGCTGCTCTGTGTGTGTGTGTGTGTGTGTGGCCCTGTATGCTGCTCTGTGTGTGTGTGTGGCCCTGTACGCTGCTCTGTGTGTGGCCCTGTACGCTGCTCTGTGTGTGTGTGGCCCTGTACGCTGCTCTGTGTGTGTGTGGCCCTGTACGCTGCTCTGTGTGTGAGTGTGTGTGTGGCCCTGTACGCTGCTCTGAGTGTGTGTGTGGCCCTGTACGCTGCTCTGAGTGTGTGTGTGGCCCTGTACGCTGCTCTGTGTGTGTGTGTGGCCCTGTACGCTGCTCTGTGTGTGTGTGTGTGTGTGGCCCTGTACGCTGCTCTGTGTGTGTGTGTGTGGCCCTGTACGCTGCTCTGTGTGTGTGTGTGTGTGGCCCTGTACGCTGCTCTGTGTGTGTGTGTGTGGCCCTGTATGCTGCTCTGTGTGTGTGGCCCTGTACGCTGCTCTGTGTGTGTGGCCCTGTACGCTGCTCTGTGTGTGTGTGTGTGGCCCTGTACGCTGCTCTGTGTGTGTGTTGCCCTGTACGCTGCTCTGTGTGTGTGTGGCCCTGTACGCTGCTCTGTGTGTGTGTGGCCCTGTACGCTGCTCTGTGTGTGTGTGGCCCTGTACGCTGCTCTGTGTGTGTGTGGCCCTGTACGCTGCTCTGTGTGTGTGTGGCCCTGTACGCTGCTCTGTGTGTGTGTGTGGCCCTGGTCGTTGCTCTGTGTGTGTGTGTTTAGCCCTGTACGCTGCTCTGTGTGTGTGTGTGTGGCCCTGTACGCTGCTCTGTGTGTGTGTGTGGCCCTGCACGCTGCTCTGTGTGTGTGTGGCCCTGTACGCTGCTCTGTGTGTGTGTGTGGCCCTGTACGTTGCTCTGTGTGTGTGTGTGTGGCCCTGTACGTTGCTCTGTGTGTGTGTGTGTGGCCCTGTACGCTGCTCTGTGTGTGTGTGTGTGGCCCTGTACGCTGCTCTGGGTGTGTGGCCCTGTACGCTGCTCTGAGTGTGTGTGTGTGGCCCTGTACGCTGCTCTGTGTGTGTGTGTGGCCCTGTACGTTGCTCTGTGTGTGTGTGTGTGTGTGGCCCTGTACGTTGCTCTGTGTGTGTGTGTGTGTGTGGCCCTGTACGCTGCTCTGTGTGTGTGTGTGTGTGTGTGTGTGTGTGTGGCCCTGTACGTTGCTCTGTGTGTGTGTGTGTGTGTGTGGCACTGTACTGTGGTTGTTGTGTCTTTGCCCCGTACTCATCTGTCACTTCTCCTCTCCCGCTCATCTCTCTCTATTTACATGTAATCTCCCAGTCCCCAGCGTCAGCCACAGGTTCCATTCTGTGTGCGGTAAGAACGTGTCTGTCCTGTGTGATGGGACCCGAGCAGAGCGTAACGCTGGCTACGCAGACGGCATCGTGTTCAGCAGCAGCGAGCTCCTGGTGAATGAGGTCTTTGAGGTGAGTAGAAGAGAAATTCATCAGATGAATTCTATGTCCAGAGGGGATCAGGACAGGTTCTGTCCCTGTAAAAAGGCAGGTGTACTGCGAGGGTGGGATCAGGACAGGTTCTGTCCCTGTATAAAGGCAGGTGTACTGCGAGGGTGGGATCAGGACAGGTTCTGTCCCTGTATAAAGGCAGGTGTACTGCGAGGGTGGGATCAGGACAGGTTCTGTCCCTGTATAAAGGCAGGTGTACTGCGAGGGTGGGATCAGGACAGGTTCTGTCCCTATATAAAGGCAGGTGTACTGCGAGGGTGGGATCAGGACAGGTCCTGTCCCTGTATAAAGGCAGGTGTACTGCGAGGGTGGGCTCAGGACAGGTCCTGTCCCTGAATAACGGCAGGTGTACTGCGAGGGTGGGATCAGGACAGGTTCTGTCCCTGTGTAAAGGCAGGTGTACTGCGAGGGTGGGCTCAGGACAGGTTCTGTCCCTGTGTAAAGGCAGGTGTACTGCGAGGGTGGGCTCAGGACAGGTTCTGTCCCTGTGTAAAGGCAGGTGTACTGCGAGGGTGGGCTCAGGACAGGTTCTGTCCCTGTATAAAGGCAGGTGTACTGCGAGGGTGGGCTCAGGACAGGTCCTGTCCCTGAATAACGGCAGGTGTACTGCGAGGGTGGGATCAGGACAGGTTCTGTCCCTGTGTAAAGGCAGGTGTACTGCGAGGGTGGGCTCAGGACAGGTTCTGTCCCTGTGTAAAGGCAGGTGTACTGCGAGGGTGGGCTCAGGACAGGTTCTGTCCCTGTGTAAAGGCAGGTGTACTGCGAGTGTGGGATCAGGACAGGTTCTGTCCCTGTATAATGACAGGTGTACTGCGAGGGTGGACTCAGGACACGTCCTGTCCCTGTATAAAGGCAGGTGTACTGCGAGGGTGGGCTCAGGACAGGTTCTGTCCCTGTGTAAAGGCAGGTGTACTGCGAGGGTGGGCTCAGGACAGGTTCTGTCCCTGTGTAAAGGCAGGTGTACTGCGAGGGTGGACTCAGGACACGTCCTGTCCCTGTATAAAGGCAGGTGTACTGCGAGTGTGGGATCAGGACAGGTCCTGTCCCTGTATAAAGGCAAGGCAGGTGTACTGCGAGGGTGGGCTCAGGACAGGTCCTGTCCCTGTATAAAGGCAGGTGTACTGCGAGGGTGGGCTCAGGACAGGTTCTGTATAAGGAGGGTAATGGTTCTCCCTCCTTCATCACTCCATAGGGGACACAGGCAGAGACCGTGGGTTTAGTCCAGACACAACTAGTTACGCACCACACAAGGAGCCGGCTAGCCCCCTTCTGCCCCTCTCACAGCACCACACAGGGAGCCGGCTAGCCCCCTTCTGCCCCTCTCACAGCACCACACAGGGAGCCGGCTAGCCCCCTTCTGCCCCTCTCACAGCACCACACAGGGAGCCGGCTAGCCCCCTTCTGCCCCTCTCACAGCACCACACAGGGAGCCGGCTAGCCCCCTTCTGCCCCTCTCACAGCACCACACAGGGAGCCGGCTAGCCCCCTTCTGCCCCTCTCACAGCACCACACAGGGAGCCGGCTAGCCCCCTTCTGCCCCTCTCACAGCACCACACAGGGAGCCGGCTAGCCCCCTTCTGCCCCTCTCACAGCACCACACAGGGAGCCGGCTAGCCCCCTTCTGCCCCTCTCACAGCACCACACAGGGAGCCGGCTAGCCCCCTTCTGCCCCTCTCACAGCACCACACAGGGAGCCGGCTAGCCCCCTTCTGCCCCTCTCACAGCACCACACAGGGAGCCGGCTAGCCCCCTTCTGCCCCTCTCACAGCACCACACAGGGAGCCGGATAGCCCCCTTCTGCCCCTCTCACAGCATCACACAGGGAGCCGGCTAGCCCCCTTCTGCCCCCCTCACAGCATCACACAGGGATCCGGCTAGCCCCCTTCTGCCCCTCTCACAGCACCACACAGGGAGCCGGCTAGCCCCCTTCTGCCCCTCTCACAGCACCACACAGGGAGCCGGCTAGCCCCCTTCTGCCCCTCTCACAGCACCACACAGGGAGCCGGCTAGCCCCCTTCTGCCCCTCTCACAGCACCACACAGGGAGCCGGCTAGCCCCCTTCTGCCCCTCTCACAGCACCACACAGGGAGCCGGCTAGCTCCCTTCTGCCCCCCTCACAGCATCACACAGGGAGCCGGCTAGCCCCCTTCTGCCCCTCTCACAGCACCACACAGGGAGCCGGCTAGCCCCCTTCTGCCCCTCTCACAGCACCACACAGGGAGCCGGCTAGCCCCCTTCTGCCCCCCTCACAGCATCACACAGGGAGCCGGCTAGCCACCTTCTGCCCCTCTCACAGCACCACACAGGGAGCCGGCTAGCCCCCTTCTGCCCCTCTCACAGCACCACACAGGGAGCTGGCTTGCCCCCTTCTGCCCCTCTCACAGCACCACACAGGGAGCCGGCTAGCCCCCTTCTGCCCCTCTCACAGCACCACACAGGGAGCCGGCTAGCCCCCTTCTGCCCCTCTCACAGCACCACACAGGGAGCCGGCTAGCCCCCTTCTGCCCCTCTCACAGCACCACACAGGGAGCCGGCTAGCCCCCTTCTGCCCCTCTCACAGCTCCACACATGGAGCCGGCTAGCCCCCTTCTGCCCCTCTCACAGCATCACACAGGGAGCCGGCTAGCCCCCTTCTGCCCCTCTCACAGCACCACACAGGGAGCCGGCTAGCCCCCTTCTGCCCCTCTCACAGCACCACACAGGGAGCCGGCTAGCTCCCTTCTGCCCCTCTCACAGCACCACACAGGGAGCTGGCTAGCCCCCTTCTGCCCCTCTCACTGCATCACACAGGGAGCCGGCTAGCCCCCTTCTCCCCCTCTCACAGCACCACACAGGGAGCCGGCTAGCCCCCTTCTCCCCCTCTCACAGCACCACACAGGGAGCCGGCTAGCCCCCTTCTGCCCCGCTCATTGGTACATTCTCAGTGCACCCCTATTTTATTACACACAGTAGTCTGCTTTTACCTGTGGGGACTGCCCTGGATTGCGGTAACAGGTCTTCCAAGGGCAGAGCTCCCAGGCGTGGGGGTGCCTCAGTGCTGTGAGGGTGCCTCAGTGCTGTGTAACTGCAGGACTTGTGCCTCCTGTACTTTCTCCTCGGGCTCCGCACCACGATGTGCTCTGTGTCCTGTGATTCAGCAAGGATCGCAACTGCGATCACGCACGCTATCGGCCGATTGTTGTGTACTGCAATACATACGCAGAAAGCGCGTGCGAACACTCCACTGGCTACGGAGACCCATCGCAGAGTGATTGATAGGACATGTGCGTTTGGGGGAGGTGACGGGGGAGTGGTCAGCGAAACGCAGGCGTGCATAAATTAGCCATTGCTATGCCCTCCACAGTCCAGAGCTCTTACTGACTGAGGGGAACAGTCCCTGAGTACGGCCAGAGCTTGTGCGCGTGTGCGTTAGGCTGCGATGGTGTCACAGTCCTGATAAGACGTGTGTAAGGTGAGGTGGGCGTCCCTGTGTAGTGCTGCGATGGCGTCACAGTCCTGATAAGACGTGTGTAAGGTGAGGTGGGCGTCCCTGTGTAGTGCTGCGATGGCGTCACAGTCCTGATAAGACGTGTGTAAGGTGAGGTGGGCGTCCCTGTGTAGTGCTGCGATGGCGTCACAGTCCTGATAAGACGTGTGTAAGGTGAGGTGGGCGTCCCTGTGTAGTGCTGCGATGGCGTCACTGTCCTGATAAGACGTGTGTAAGGTGAGGTGGGCGTCCCTGTGTAGTGCTGCGATGGCGTCACAGTCCTGAAGACGTGTGTAAGGTGAGGTGGGCGTCCCTGTGTAGTGCTGCGATGGCGTCACAGTCCTGATAAGACGTGTGTAAGGTGAGGTGGGCGTCCCTGTGTAGTGCTGCGATGGCGTCACAGTCCTGATAAGACGTGTGTAAGGTGAGGTGGGCGTCCCTGTGTAGTGCTGCGATGGCGTCACAGTCCTGATAAGACGTGTGTAAGGTGAGGTGGGCGTCCCTGTGTAGTGCTGCGATGGCGTCACAGTCCTGATAAGACGTGTGTAAGGTGAGGTGGGCGTCCCTGTGTAGTGCTGCGATGGCGTCACAGTCCTGATAAGACGTGTGTAAGGTGAGGTGGGCGTCCCTGTGTAGTGCTGCGATGGCAGAGGATTCGCTTACTATCGCAGTGAGTCTGCGTGGGCAATCTGTGCTGCATCAGGCTGGTGTCCGTCAGCCATGACTTCCACCTGGATCCACCCTGGGCCACCTCTCTCATAGGTAAGGTCACCCCCCCCCTTATTTATTATTACCAGTTCTTTATATAGCGCACACATATTCTGCAGCGCTGTACAGAGAATATTTGGGCATTTGCATCAGTCCCAGCCCCAGTGGAGCTCACACTCTGTTCCCTACCAGTATATTATTGGAGTGTGGGACGAAACCGGAGCACCCAGAGGAAACCCACGCAAGCACAGGGAGAATATACAAACTTCACACAGGTCGGGCCGTATTGGGAATGGATCCCACGATCTCAGTGCTGTGAGGCCGTAATGCTTACCATTACACCATCTGTGCTGCCCCTGCTAGTATCCCTACAGGGACCCAGCTATCCCCAGTTGTCCTGTCTCTGGGTACCTTACAGCACACCATGGATGCAGTTCTTCTGGCATTAGCGCAGGTGTCTGCTTCTCTCCAGCAGAGGCTGGACGGGGTACACACTTCAGGCGCAGACCCTCCAGTGGAGAGAGATCTGCGCCCCAGTCCTGTAAGGATTTGGACTCTGAGCTTCCTCAGCTCACTAGGACATTAATGTTTCGTCTGTCCTGGAGAACACCCTATCGCAGATAGGTCTAGCGGCCCTGTTTAACGTCGTGAGAGCTGTTTTCCGCATGACCGATGCCGAGCAGGCCCCTAAGGCAATTAGTGGACCTTCTACGGAGGCGTGGGCTTACGCTAATAAGCGCCTCCAGATTTCTAAGCGTATTGCCTCCTCTACCTGCTGCGGAACGGGCTTAATGCGCCTTCTCAGGTGGATGCTTACATGACCCACCTAGTCAAAAACGTTGCCCTTCCTAGTCCAAATACGGCATCCCTTAAGGGTCCGACGGACTGAACGTGGGAATTTCCCTCAAAAGGGACTTATATTCTGCAGGCGCTATTGCTCGTCCAGCCCTGATTTCTGCTTAGGTAGCTAAAGCTATCGGAGGTTGGACAGATGCTCTTCAGGAGAGCCTCAGCTCGGGTACCCTCAGGAACTAGCTTTTGGCGTTAGGGGAGCACATCAGAGGGCAGCCTCTTATCTAGGAGAGGCAACAATAGATACTGATGTCCCTAGCTTTTAGGGTGTTAACATCCTCGGTAGCTGCTAGGCGAGACCTCTGGTTTTGTTTCTCGTGTGCCGACACAGACTTGAGGAAGACCATAGGGTCTCTTCCACATTCAGGGATTCGTTGGGGTCCTGATTTGGACACACTTGTAGCCACGATGACGGTGTACAGGACGACCTTCCTCCCTTCTGTGACCTAGGTCGCAAACTTCTAATTTTCGCTCATTTCATCAGTAGTGAAGGGCCAACCTTTCTCAAGGTCTCTGGGTTACTCTTTCAAGGGTTCTAAGCCCCGAGCTTAAAAGCCCAGGCCTACAAGTAATCCTACCTCCAGGCCTGCTGACATGGCAGACCTCCACCTAGGTGGAACAAGCATGGGAGGCCGACTTCTGACGTTTCCAACACCTAGATGGTGACCCCGTCGTATGCCTGAGGACGAGGTGTTCTTTCCCTGGGCTACACCGTAGCCTTTCTGGAAAGGCTTAAGAACCTGTTTTTTTTTCCACAGGCTTTCCGGGGATCCAGACAAAGTGGAAGCATTGGGGGAATCTATTCACTCCCTTGTTCCAGTTTCCCTGTCTCAGAGAGACAAGGGCTTTTATGCCAGTCTCTTCTTTGTTCAGGAGCCGAGGGTTCTTTCCGGCCAATCCTCAGCCTGGAAACACTCAACAGGGTTTTTGTGAGTCCCAGGATATCTAAGATAGACTCTGCATTGGGTCTCTACGTTCCATCATTCTGGTACTGGATATGGGGGATCTCAGGGCCTCCTGGGATTTCCTGAATGCCTATTTGCAGGTTCCTATTCGGCTCAGTCACCAGAGTTTGATCTGGCTTGTCGGCCGGGAGGAGCATTTCCAATTTCGGGCATTGCCTTTTGGTCTTTCCATGGCCCGTCGACTTTTGAAAACAGTCATGGCAGCTCATTTATGCTGCAGGTGTAATAGGTTTCTACCTTCTATAGACGACCTTCTGATCCTTACCCGGTCTCCAAATGTTCTCCAAGAACCCACCAGTCTCTCAACAGATCTCCAATCCCATGGAGGGCTCATCAGTGGGATTAAATTATCCTGAACTCTGTCGCATGAGATGTACCATCTGGTGGTCTTCCTGGATTCCAGGGTTCAACGGATCTTCCTCTCACCAGAAAAGCTTTGGGACCTACAGGCCAGGATCCGCAAGTTCTTAAGTCATCGCTGAGTGTCAATACACTCTTGCATTCAGATCCTGGGCTCACTTGTCTCCACCTTCGACAAGGCGGAGTATACCCAGTTTCACTCCCAGCCTCTTCAGATGGAGGATTTGTCCTGGTGGAAGAGAACCCACAGACTTCCTACTCCTCTTCTGGGAGGTTTGGTTCTTCCTCTTCTGGTCCAGGTGCCCTGCTTAGACAGGGGCTGCCCCCTTTGGGATTCCACACTGTCAATAACCTTCCAGGGTCGGTGAACAACTTTCAGGGAGCCTGCTGCCGATCTACTTTCTGGATCTCCAACCAATCTTCAAAGCTCTCTGCCTGGCTAGGCCGCTCCTACAGCATGGTTCGATTCAGGTACAATCTGATAACGTGACTGCCATCGCCTACATAAATCGCCAGGGCGGCGCTCGTCATGGCGCCATGAAGGAGGTGAGTCGCTTTCTCATCTGGGCAGTGTGTCGGCTTCCGGCTCTGTTGTTGATCTTCATCCCCATAGTCTGGAATTGGGAAGATAACTTCCTTGGCTGCCTGGGCGTTTCATCCGGACGACTTTCGGATCCTAGGTCTTTGCTGGGGGTTGCCAGATGTCACTTTGATGGCGTCTCAGCACAGACACAAGCTACCGAAGTACTTCTTCCATGCCAGGGATCTGGGAGCCCTTCAGGTGGATCTTCAGACCCTTCAATCTCTTGTATGTCTTCCCTCCAATCTCGTGGATTGCTTGGGTTCTCCGCAAGTTGCAGTGGGAGCGTGGCAGGATAATCCTGGTTGCCGGCTATTGGCCATGGCGAGCTTGGTTCGAAGATCTACCAATGCTCCGCTGTGTCTTCCTCTGTGGCCAGATCTTCTGTCTCAGGGCCCGTACTTAAATCCAGATCTGGCTCATCTTGTTGCTCTTGACACCTTAGTCTTGAGTGCTAAAGGGTCCTCCAGGTCGGTCATTTGTACTATGCTGTATGCCTTTAAGCCCTCCTCTGCAAGACTTTCACTGCTTTGGCGGATTTACTTTGCTTGATTTTTTTACAGGAATTTTAATCTCTGGATTTAGCCTCCGCCTCTCTTCTTTGAAGGTGCAGGATTCCACGCTTTCTGTCCTATTTCTGAGACAGATTGCTTGACTGATTGCCTGACGTACGAATTTTCCTTCAAGGTGTTCTCCTCGTACTGCGTGGTTCCTCGGCTCCTTGGACTTTGTCTTTGGTGCTTCGAGCTCTTCCGTCATTGCCCTTTGAGCCCTTTTGTGGATGACCTTTTTTCTGCTGGCTATGCCGTCTGCCCGGCGGGTGTCTCACTGGGGCACGTTGTCCTATCTCTCCCCATTGTAGGTTTCTGGGTGTTTGGACTTGTATGTGTTTGTCAGTCTTCCTTCTCTTCCTCGCTCCTGCCTTGGGCTTGCTAACTTAACTGGCCTGCCTGGGGCTGTGGGTGGGGTATAGGGGGGGAGGAGCCTGGGCTGCTGGGAGACTAATAGTTGAGTTGGTGCCCGGACTCCTCCTCCTCCAGCCCCCATGTCCCCCCTATGTATCTCGGAGAAAAGGATTTAACTTGGTAAGACCGTAAATCTTCTTCTCTCCTGCTGTAAGTGACACTTTCCATAGTATAACTGTGATCACCAATGTATGACTGCAGTAGTAATACGCTACCAGTGCTTCTTCTCCCCAGACCTTATCGCATAGTATAATGATACGTATGAGATC
Source organism: Taudactylus pleione (assembly GCA_031769625.1). Lineage (NCBI taxonomy): Eukaryota > Metazoa > Chordata > Amphibia > Anura > Myobatrachidae > Taudactylus > Taudactylus pleione. The sequence continues at coordinate 198,025 of JAUIMM010001658.1, forward strand.
ACTGTGTTTACCATTGGATGAGCCTATATTAACGCATGTAAATTTATAATGTGCAGGTGAGAGTGGAGCGACTGGAACCCCGCTGGTCAGGATCCTGTCATATTGGTGTCACTTCAATTTCACCTCATGATGCCCCATTCCTGGTGGGTGGTCTTCCAGCAAGGGCGCTTGATCTTCGTACTCGTGTTACATGGCTGGTTTCAGGTTCTGAGGTCTTGCGGAATGGACAACGCCTCCGAGATAATTATTGTAACAGCTTAGAGCGGACCAGAGTAAGTTACCTGTCTTGCTAGTGTTTTGTAAGACTAAGGGGTGGGGGCAGTATATGGGCAGGTCCTGTCCTTATGTATAGGCAGGTGTACCGCATGGGTGGGGTCAGTATATGGGTGGGGTCAGGGCAGGTGTTCCGCGTGGGTGGGAGCAGTATATGCGTGGGGTCAGGGCAGGTCCTGTCTATATATAAAGGCACGTGTACCGGGTGGGTCAGGGCAGGTGTACTGGGTGGGAGCAGTGCATGGGTGGGGGGGGGTCAGGGCAGGTGTACTGGGTGGGAGCAGTGTATGGGTGGGGGTGGGGTCGTTAGGGGTCAGGGCAGGTGTACCTGGTGGGGGGGGGTCGTTAGGGGTCAGGGCAGGTGTACCTGGTGGGGGGGGGGGTCGTTAGGGGTCAGGGCAGGTGTACCATATGGGTGGGGTCAGGGCAGGTGTACCGCGTGGGTGGGAGCAGTGTATGGGTGGGGGTCAGGGCAGGTGTACCGCGTGGGTGGGAGCAGTGTATGGGTGGGGGTCAGGGCAGGTGTACCGCGTGGGTGGGAGCAGTGTATGGGTGGGGGTCAGGGCAGGTGTACCGCGTGGGTGGGAGCAGTGTATGGGTGGGGGGTCAGGGCAGGTGTACCGCGTGGGTGGGAGCAGTGTATGGGTGGGGGTCAGGGCAGGTGTACCGCGTGGGTGGGAGCAGTATATGGGTGGGGTCAGGGCAGGTGTACCGCGTGGGTGGGAGCAGTATATGGGTGGGGTCAGGGCAGGTGTACCGGGTGGGAGGGGAGCAGTATATGGGTGGGGTCAGGGCAGGTGTACCGGGTGGGAGGGAGCAGTATATGGGTGGGGTCAGGGCAGGTGTATCGGGTGGGTGGGAGCAGTATATGGGTGGGGTCAGGGCAGGTCCTGTCTATATATAAAGGCACGTGTACCGGGTGGGTGGGAGCAGTGTATGGGTGGGGTGGGTCAGGGCAGGTGTACTGGGTGGGAGCAGTGTATGGGTGGGGGTCAGGGCAGGTGTACCGCGTGGGTGGGAGCAGTATATGGGTGGGGTCAGGGCAGGTGTACAGCGTGGGTGGGAGCAGTATATAGGTGGGGTCAGGGCAGGTGTACAGGGTGGGTGGGAGCAGTACATGGGTGGGGTCAGGGCAGGTGTAATGGGTGGGTGGGAGCAGTACATGGGTGGGGTCAGGGCAGGTGTACCGGGTGGGAGGGAGCAGTATATGGGTGGGGTCAGGGCAGGTGTATCGGGTGGGTGGGAGCAGTATGTGGGAGCAGTATGTGGGTGGGGTCAGGGCAGGTCCTGTCTATATATAAAGGCACGTGTACCGGGTGGGTGGGAGCAGTGTATGGGTGGGGTGGGGTGGGGTGGGTCAGGGCAGGTGTACCGCGTGGGTGGGAGCAGTATATGGGTGGGGTCAGGGCAGGTGTACAGCGTGGGTGGGAGCAGTATATGGGTGGGGTCAGGGCAGGTGTAATGGGTGGGTGGGAGCAGTACATGGGCGGGGTCAGGGCGGGTCTATAGATAAAGGCAGTTGTACCGCGTGGGTGGGAGCAGTATATGGGTGGGGTCAGGGCAGTTGTACCTCATGGGTGGGGTCAGGGCAGTTGTACCGTGGGGTGGGAGCAGTATATGGGTGGGGTCAGGGCAGGTTTATAGATAAAGGCACGTGTACCGGGTGGGTGGGAACAGTATATGGGTGGGGTGGGTCAGGGCAG